>JARFJB010002120.1:3265000-3625000 GCA_036346205.1 Vesta saturnalis
TGTCTGTGTCTATGTCTGTGTCTGTGTCTGTGTCTGTGGCTGTGTCTGTGTCTGTGGCTGTGTCTGCGTCTGCATTTGCGTCTGCGTCTGCGTCTGTTTCAGTGTCTGTGCTCTTGTGTGTCTTTGTCTGTGACTGTGCCTATGTCTGCGCTTGTTAATGTTTGCTTTTGAAATAAAAAATTTCATTCAAAGTCTACCCCGAATCCTTTTCCAATTGTTATTTGCCTGAAATTCGACAGATCAGTTAATTAAGTAGTGTTACGCTATTTCTAAGTAAGCTTTAACTGTAATCACTATTATCACTGAATTATACTTTGCCTAGACAAAAAATCTTAAACTGAACAATTAACTGTCCCAATACAATAGTTTGTATTAAATGTCTGAAAGTCTACACAGGTCCATGAAGTAAGTAGCATAATACAATTTCTAAATAAAGCTCTGAATTACACTTCACCTAACTGAAATACAAATTATGAATACAAAACCAGAAAAAAAACGATAACCCAGGTAATAGTGCGCAAATTTTGTTTCTGCATACCTCAAAGTGTTTCTTCCAAATTCAGTCATGTGTATAAATGATAGCTCTTTTGAAAATAATGTCGACATGGTTTTAATCCACGCAAAGTGATGATAAGTTTCGTCATCGCTAAAAAGCATTAAAAGATTTATGGGTTTTCTGTCACTTCGCTCATTTTTAGTCAATACAAAGGGTACAATTTTTGTTATCCATTACACAACACAAATTTATTGAAAGATTATTTATTTTTTTCAAATTTTCGTAAATGGGTTATTTTAATGGGGAGCACAATTTAATCATAATTTAAACGTTATTGAAATGAGGATAGCTAGAAGTTCGATCTGAATTCCGTGAAGAAGGGTATAAAGCTGAACTAGTGCAACATCGACGAAGCACCTTCGCCGCCAGGAACTTGATGTTTAGCTTTTGGGTGATGTAGCTGGTTCCTAAAGAAGAGGTACTGATTTCCTTAAACATGATACCGGTTTACAAAAACTAGCAGCAGTTTCCCAAAAAAACAGCTCAAAAACAGGTCAAAAAACAGGAATCCGTTTCTCAGAAACAGGTGTTTCTTTTCTAAAGAACTAGTGGTGGTTTCCTAGTAACTGGTAACAGTTGAGGCGTCAAATTATTTTTACTATATGTGCAGGAAAGTGGGAAACCAAAGAATGATAAAAAAGTAACAGTATTGTTTACCTGCATAGATAAAGCATGGGGTTTATACTTAAATCGAAACAAAAAAAGAAAGCAAATTATACTTAATAATATTTCTTAATTAAGATAGTATTTTATATTAGCACGAATTGATTCTATTTTTTTTACATTTATAAGAATTGTAATATGATATAGTCTGTAAAAATAAAGATTTTGTATTTCGGCTTAGCGCTTTATTACTCTGAAACATTGGGAATATACAGCCGTTTCTTTCTAACGTTTGGTTTTAATAGAAACGTACGCGACTTAAGTGAAAGCGTAAATTACCTGCTCAATGACTTAAGACCGCTCGCGAGAGGTAAACACAATAGAATTTTAATTCTATTCCAGAAGTTATAAAACGTTTTGAACGATTTTTAATTTTAACTATGTTGCAAAGTTTTTTTTGTGTGTGGATGCAGAGGTTTATTACTTAATATAATTCATTTATTTTGAAATGTGCAACAACGAAATCATTAATTGGTAATTAAAAAGGTATAGATATGCATAAACCAGTTTTTATTGTTTACTAATAGTGACATGAATTGTACATGCAGAACATATACATTCTTGTAAATAAAACAAAACAAAATTAGAACTAAGACGCACACATTACATTAATATCTGGAAAAGTATTTGAGATACCGGAATATTGAATTCAGTACCGAACTGAGTTCGTTGGAAACGTTTGGTAACTTCTGGAATAGGATTACATTTCCAATGTCTCAGAGTAATAAAGCGCTAAGCCGAAATAGAAAATCTTTATTTTTACAGACTATACCTCTAGAGGTCAATAAATTTTGACCTTGAGACTGTAACCTTTAAGAGGTATATTTTCATGTTTCTCACCACCAGAGGGCAAGTGACCATGAACTGAGCCATAACCGGCCTATATGACTACTCAAGTTCAGTGGTAGGAGTCGGTGATTACCATCGTAACGTTAACCTCTTTGATTGTGGTCTCAGTGTAGTTTGTAATTAACGGGGAGCTCTATTGCAGAAAGCTTTTGACGGTTTCTGATTATAACAGAGGGGGTTAAAGGAAATTAATTATGGATTATTTCTGGTCGGCACAATTAAAGATTAATTCTAAATAATTAATTTCAGTTCTATATGTGAAGGATCTCAATTCTTTAGCAGTATTCGTTCAATTATCTTGAATAATTGAATGACGATCAAGTTTATAAGAAAAATGTACACATAAATACATAATAATGATTCAATTTTACTTTTTTTTGTAGTATCTTAAACAAAGCCAAATAACCGTAAAAAATGAAAACGTAGTGTTTGAAATGATTACACTGTATTATAGATATTTTTATAGAAGCATCTAGATGTCTAGAGGATATGTCATACTGCCTAGCGAAATAACGGACACTTTTTACCGGTAACTCCGCCATTGAGTGCTACTATGTCCAGTGGCGTACGCAAAAGCAATACAATTTGTATATGAATTACCAATTATTTTACAACCTAACGTTAACATTTTCAGTTATACTTTAAAATATTCACAGTTACACTTACAACCAGTCGAAGATCACTGTCAAAAATCTCAACAGTAACTGAATGTTATTATAATAGAATTAACGGTAATTATTCAATCTTATATACTATATTCTACGTACCTTTAGTGCCTTTGTTTATGACACATTTGAAGAGATCGATATGTAAACAAATTTGTTAAAAGTGCATTAAACCCCGCTTTGAGTTACTAGAAAGTTAGGCATAGAACATATCTACTTGCTTCATAATCAAATATTAATTACCTACTAGTATTATTAATAACTAATTAAAATACCTATATCTATTTCGTACGGAAAATGTAGTTGAAAAAAGCGTTATTCTCGGTGATCAAACAATGTATAAGTGAAATAATGTATAACCTACGCGTAGGTACTTCTGTAAAACCAGATCGCCTAGATGCTTTAAGACGCCCCATTAGACCTCTGCGCAACCAACCTTTTCGTTAGGCAGACATAAGCTCTATTAACCTCTATCCGACATAAAGGTTTAGATGTGAATCTAACGTAAATAAGTATAGTTGTTTTTACAATGTTGCCAATTTGTATTATGGACGTTTTACGAAAGCGGTTGCATGATAGTATGGTATACTTTGATAAGACTGGAAGATAACGACAATATTTTGTAACACATAGACATATTTCTGCCCTTCCGAAAGTAACATTTTGGGTGCGAAATGCGCAAAATAAAATAGCATGTTTCCAAAATCCACTAAACTCGTTTAGTTGCCGAGATTTATTATTTGTTTTTTTTTTTGTAATTGCAGTTTGAATAGTCACGAAAACCTTGTCGCGCACGCCTCAAGTACCTACCCATCATTTTTGTGACACCTAATTGCATAAACGAAATTTGTCAAATATATAAATGTTTTTTGCATTTTGTATCGACAAGAATTTTGTCCCATTTGGCTTACGATGGATTTTTTGTTTCAAATATCCCACATACACTTGGAATAAATTTGTCAATCGTTTAAAATATTGTAAGTTAATCAAAATTTCAAATTGTAAAATGGGCGGGTCGTACCTGAAAGCAAGTTGTTAATATTATCTCCATAGAGGTGTTTAGCATGACGTCACGCGGCCATGTTTGTTTCAAACAACAGCGTTGCTAACGGGTTGCTAAGGTCGTGTTTAAGTTTCATTTTAACCGCATAAATTTCTAACCTCGCTGTTGTGATTATCATTATTATAGCTGTTATTGTTACTATCGTTATTGTTGTTATTATTATTGTTGTTGGTTTATTTACATAGATTTCGTTTTTGTGTAAGATGGTGATGTGTTTTGCTCCCGACGGCAAACATTATAGTGAACGTGGGACTTGTAAGTTCTTTAGATTCCCAAAGGATGAAAACGTTAAGAAGTACTGGATTAAGTTAGTACGGTAAGAATTATTTATTGGTTAGTATACGAAACATGAATAATAACTGTTTTTAACATACAGGCGTGCTGACAGGGATCCAAGTAGCTCCTCTCTCTTATGTAGTTGCCACTTCAAAAACGACTTGAAAGAAAATTGTCCAAAAATGTTTGAACATAACAGATGCAAACAATTTGTTTATCATAGTCCAGAAAAGGTGAGACGGTTGTAAGTAAAAGATTTCTTATATTTAAAATAAGAATCAAATATTAATTACTTTCAGAAAACCAGTTATCGGAATCACAGATACTGACCAAACAGCAGCAGGGCCATCGACAAGATTAGACACTGTACTAGCGGAAGCTGACAACTACGTTTTAAAGAAAAGTATTGACACCTTATCGACACGAGTTGAAAAGTTGGAAACTTCCTTGTCATATAAGCGTATTATGCATAAAGACGATCTAGTGGTGTTACACACAGGATTGCCAAATAAAGAAATTTTTGAAGCGCTTTACAATTTAGTGAGCAAGGTGGAGAGGAAGTATTATTTGGACGGGAAGGTAGAGCGTGTTGAACCAATGGAGCAGGTTTTCATCACTCTTTATAAAATAAGATTGAATGCACCATACAGGGACATTGCTCAACGGTTTAATGTTTGCACAGCAACCGTCACAAATATATTTGTAACATGGCTGTATGTGTTGCATGAAATAATTTATGAAACGTTAATGTCTCAAGTGCCAAGCCGTTCAAAAAACCTAGAGTAGTACCGGGGCACTAGAAGCCATCTTGGATTTTGACGTCACTTCCGGTTTTACACGGCCACGTGGGGGACCGGATTTTCCACCCTTATTTTTTATACGCTTACGTGAGAGACTGTATTTTTTACCCTTATTTTGAGATGGTGATCTTTTTAATTATTTTTATTAATATAAGATGGTGATCTTTAATTATTTTTATTAATTAATTATCCTAGGGAGATTCTTAATCTGATAGTATATAAGAAGATGGTGATCTTTAATTTTTATTAATTAATTATTTTTAGCCCCTGGGAAATTATGTAAAAGATAGTTTATTTAGTTTTGTGTTTTACTATTAACATTTATTAGAACTTGTTTATCAGATATTATTTAAAGAATTGATTAGATAATAATAATCACGTACACATTGACTGTATTTCCCTATTTTACTTTATTAGCGTATTTTTTATCAAATGAGGTTTTTATTACATTTATTTTAATGCCTATCTACAGGTTGTATTTAGGGTGGGGCTGGTCTAGGGATGTCTTAGTGCTGGACCTGAGGGCTGGATTTGGACCTAGGTCTTGGACTTTGAGTTGGTCTTAGGGTTATTTTTGATGGTATTAAGGTCCTTCTGGCTATATTAAGAGCAGTGCCCCTGGAGGTTAGGCAAATGCACGCACATACAATGTTGGAAATTGCATAATTAATAAGATATTATTAAAATTATCGATCCTATTGCTTTAAAATGGTCACATGCTATTGGATGATCTTTTACCTATACGAGAAAACGTATTTCTAATAAGGAGGTTCTTGTGCGACACGTGTAGGGCTTCGCAACCTTATATAAGATAAGTGTAGAGCTTAGCCCCTATCGTGGTCCCCTTGGTGCAATTGTATGTTGTTCTAACTTAAGCTTACAGCTGTAGGCCTTCGCCCTGTCATACAAAAATTGTATTATAATAAGGAGGTTCTTGTAAGGCAAGACTTGTATCAGGGTCTGCGCCCTGACGCCTTTGAGTAAAAATTGATTTTAGTGTCATCTAGTGGCGTAAAGACTAATGAACATTTTCTATAATAGAAGCTGATAATGCACATCTCTTTCTTGCTCTATCTTGTTTCTTCCTCCCCCTCTCTCTTTCTCACACACACACAAACAATTCAATTAATTAATCAATCTCATACAAAGCACGCTCGATCACCAGATCAATCTCAACCAATCAACCGAAATTATGTCTTACAGTTTTGCGGAAATCAGATTACAGTTGAAACTGAATACATTCAAGTCTAATTAAATATGACGTGAAATAATAAATAATTTCTACCCTAATGGAATGATGCTTTATGTATAGTCAGATCCTCTAAGCTGCCACCACCTATACATTCGGAACATCATATCTGATTTATTTGCATGTTCAATTACTTACACACAAAATTGTTTCATTGTAATGTGTTCATTATCATTTGCAAAAACCCATTAAAAGGTAATAATTACTTATATAACACAGAGTTAAATTAAAATAACATGTTTTTAAGAATATCAAGTTGATATAACGGAAATAAAAGGCAAAAGGTTTTAATGGTTTATTATTATATACGTGAATTAACAATAACTACAACTTTAAAATCCACGAATATTTTGTAGAGCTGATCTTATGACGTTATCCTATAAGCATGATAATACATTTTTAAAAATCTTTATCGGTATTTTTGTTAGCAATATCAGGTAAAAAACATACATATATTAAAAATAATACGCTTACCTTTAGAAGTTTTTCCTTCAACGCTACCATATATGTAAACTGAAATTTTTTATACAACGTGTCTCACTAAAACACGTTTTGTGAATGGCTGAATATAAACACTCGATTACATACCTGTCATTAACTATTTTAGAAAGTAATACAGAAAAACCTGAATTCGTATTTAACAAACATGTACTTACAAAAAAATTTACATTCAAAACACAAATATTTAAAAAATTTTGCTAACGCGGAAATTACTTTTTAAATAATTGAATCTTCAGGTGACGTAAAAACTCATTATACAGTGATTACACATTAAATACTTAAAATATGTAACTTTTGTACTACGTCTATTATTACATAGAGATGGGATTATTCTTAAATTTAATTGATTTCGATATCGATATCAAAAAAGCTATACTAGTGATACATTAAGTAAGCATAATAGCGCATGAGGTTTTTTAAATGAGACAGCCTCGCAGGTATTTTTTACGAAAAGCTATACACATCTCACGAGATCAAACGAGATTTTTTGAGATACAATCTCCTCATCATCTGCACCTTGAACGATTATATTGTAACCTATAAAGCAAGCTCATAACCCTAATAGTTTATCAGACATTATTACATGGACACGAGGTTAGCTCTAAATTAACTGGTTTCAACACGGCTCTGGAAATGCTGCACACGCTTTCAAATCTTTCAGCTCTTTCGCAGAAGTTGTACCGTATTCACTTCCTTCAATTTTTATCTGCATTCCGTTTCGAGACTGTAATACGTTTTCTAATACATAAACAGAATCTTCAACACTGTGATACGTGTAGTAGTAGCAAAACACATTAGCTAGTTAGTTTCACCTCTATATTACTTTACATGCATGCCTGATCTTATCGTAAATAAATACATCTGTCAAAAAAAAGCTAGTTAAACATAACTCCATGGACTGGGTATAGCAAGCAACGTTGCCAATTATAGCTTTTAGTCAACACAATAGTGCCTACAACTATATACAATCGACTAGCACTGCTTTAGCACGAGGATCAAACGAAAAACACGCATGCACGCACGCACGTACACACGCACGCAAGCTAGCACGCTCGCACGTACAACCGCACGCATGCACATAAGCTCATTTCAGGTGTGTGCTGCACTTACAAATTTTCAGTACCCATTAATTAAGGAAGTGGAGATGTATTATAAAGAAAATAATAAATGAAATTGTTTTAATCAGTATAAAATTAAATAATAAAAATTAAACATAATATTTAAGATATTAATAAATTGTCCTAAAATTAATTCTAAATATCTAAATTGTAAAATAAATATAGGTATACCAATGCACACACTGTCTAGAGCTCTTACTAAATTGCTCAATACGTCCATATTATGTTAACTTATATTATATTATGTTAATTTAGCTTTACCTATTTATATTGGGTGTCCCAAAATTTACGCAAGATTTGAATTAAATATAAAACACATTTATTTTTCTTTAAATTATTATTTTTTTAATGAATCATAAAGTACACACAATAGGGTTATGTATGAAATAACACATCGGGCAAATGCCCTCCACGGCTTTGCTGGCACACACCCACTCTTTTGTCGAAATTTTCCATGACAATTGTGCATAAATGTGGCCCAATTTCAGTAATGCAGCGTTGAATTTCCTCCTTCAACGCACGGATTGTTGTGGGCTTGTTGGCGTAGACCTTTGATTTCAAATAACCCCATAAAAAGAAATCCAATGGTGTTAAATCGCATGATCTAGGGGGCCAATTCTGATCACCGAAACGAGAGAGAACACGACAAGGAAATGTCTCATTCAGTAATTGGATTGTTTCACGGGCTGTATGGCATGTGGCACCGTCTTGTTGAAACCACATGTTCTCCACATCAATATCATCCAATTGAGGGAGAAAGAAAAATCAGGGTCCACTTGTTGATGTTCGATAATCCATTCAACAAACTCTCTTCGCTGGGCATGGTCATTAGGCTTAAGTTCTTGTGTTAATTGAACTTTGTAGGCATGGAGCCGCAGATCTTCAGTGAGTATACGCTGTAGAGAGCTTCTTGAAATTTGCAGTTCTTGTCCACGTCGTCGAACTTTCATTATATTTGAGATATTCTTCAACAATGAAAACACGTTGTTCTTTCGTGTAACGCTCCATTTTTACTAACCCTAGACTGTCAGCTGTTAAACTGTTTATTTTTCAGGGTTGCCAACACTTTACTGCACAAATGGCAGCAAATTCAAATCTTGCGTAAATTTTGGGACACCCATTATTTACCTAGTTGACTTAAAGTGGCATTCACTTTATTTTTATTTGAATTCATGTATACTATTAAAAATGCTAAAAATAGTAATATGTAGTAATTTATTTTATACGCAAATCAAAATTGACATAGGAGAAGTCAACATATCATTTTTTATTTGCATTTAAAAATTTATAGAAAAAAAAAACAACAAAAAAAAAACATACATGTTAAACATCTATAATGCAAGTTTTCTAAGAAGTATGCAGTGATCATCCCAGTGCAATGTTTTTGATAAATCTATAAATATAGCTAAAACACGATTTTTTTCTATATTTTTCTATGTTTACAAGTTTTGGTTTACTTATGTTATTTTAATAAATATGGTATAAAATGGTGCATACAAAATGACTAATAAGTTTATGTTATTGCTCCAATTCAAGTCCTTTTCAATATTTAAAATTACTACTGTGCTTGGGGTCCAAATTACCAGGTAACATAATTTTTTATCTAGAATTTCAAGCTGCTCTTGAATTTGATGATAATAATCATGCGTTGGTTTAAATTTGAAATGCCTTTAAATTATTATCGTAATGGCACACATATGATTTGTCGCTTTGAAGGTCTGTTACAATATCCATACCTCGATATTTATAGGGGCATTTCACCTCTATAATGGAATCATCGCCTACCAGTCCATCTGGGGTAGCACCTAAATAACCACAAGGAATGCAAACCGGTTTGACGTACTGCCAATCCTATAGTTTTAGTAAATGTATCAATCGCATCTTTTTCATGATCTCTTCCCCATTGTTATGGACTTTATTCCATCCAGTGAGTATGTACCTAAAAATGATACATAAAAATTAATATTATGTGAACATTGATTATTTTTCAACACAGTATTTTTTAATAATTCACAATCTTTGATGAAAATATAGTACTATGAATAAATACCTGCTAATCGTGTGTATAACGAAGGTGGGAATTTATTTTTTCTCCAATCAGACATCACAATGCCTAAATTACCTTAACCATAACCTTATTTTTTTGTAAATTAACCACTTTGTATTGGTCGGTTGGCCAACAGTGCTATCTGCGATTATTTTGATAGTTTCCTGATTAACAAATAATTTCTCTTCAAGAAGAGCTTGTTTATTAGGACTATCTTGATATACTTTAGTATCTAAAATATCTCTTATAGCTGGTATAAGAAAATTCGCATTCTCCTCTAAATCTGCTGACAGTAGCCAACTAAATCCTACGGCACCAGCAAAACTATTTAATGATTGACATAGTTCTTCGTCCGTTACAGAACGTTCTGTAGCTCGATATTTTGTAGATGTTGGTAACAACTCTTCTATTGTCTTTATTGTCTTTACTTTTTTTTGGTGCTGACCAACTACAACCTCCATCTGTCACAGATATGTTGTAATGCGCAAAAAAAGCTAACGCAGAAACATGGTGGCAAAGTGCTTGACCTCGTGGACAACTGCATGTTGAGGAATTTATGCAGTAGTCACTATCCAAATAAATCTATAATTAAAGGTAGAAACTTCGCAAGTTTGATAAGTTTGTTATAAAAGTACTTTTATTAGTAAATAAACACCTGTAACATAACCTCACTTTTTATAATACATAATAACTAACTGAATATAATCTTTCATATTTCATTATATATATATATATATATATATATATATATATATATATATATATATATATATATATATATATATATATATATATATATATATATATATATATATACATACCTCAACTTTATAGCACTTGTCTTTCATGCTGGCGTGAACAACACCTCTAATAATTTTGGTGGAATCGTCAAATTCCATCTTTGCAACGTGCCCACTTTCCATCGCATTTTCTCCACGTTCAATTAACTTCTTATAATCAAGAAAATAATTACAAATAGATTGCATTTTTAATACATGTTTTTGAGCCATCATAAATGGTACAATAATGCTGAAGCTCAGTTACAAATTTAAATAAGCACTTAATCACTCCAATCAAACCGCAAACGCATATAACAGATAGTTAAGTTCCATAACAACCGTTACTAAGGAAATTGTTTGGAAACCAAAATGGTTACGTGACGTCACTACTAAACGCCCGTATTTGAATTTTTCACTCCCAGAATATTCCTTTTCAATCGTCGGAAATAAGTGCACTATTTATAAGGTATTGTCATATCCACCAGTCTATAATCATACAAAAAAAAAATTCATTTCTTTTAATTCCCTCTACACCATACATTTTTTAAAACTACACTGTAGATTTATAGTCCCAATAAGTCATTTCGTTATCATGAAGTAATGCATTACAATACGTGTGCGCTGTCACAAATTTTTTAGACACGATGTACTTCTTAGAGCTAGAGCTAGAAGGTGTAATGCCTAAAACATGTGATACTACTATTTCATGTGCTTTAAATTATAACAATCTTGCGCCCGAAACTTTTTTCAGAATTTTGAGTAATGACTTCAGAATTATTATTTTTTAAAAAATTTTTTAAAGATGCATGCCTTCACTTAAAGGGTTCTCGTTTAATTACTTGATGAACTGTTTCGTTGAAAACTTACAGAGAGGATTAATAAAACCTTACTATTACTACTGTCTGCTTAATTTGACATAAAATTACTATTTGAAGTCGTAATAATTTCTGTAAAATGTGGTTCAAAAATAAATCATATCTCCATTTTTCTTGTGCCTCAGGAAAACAGGGGAAAAAATACGGTACATTTGATACAACAGTATCCTACTTTTTTCTAACAGTTTTCCTGTTATTAAGAAAAAAGCGAATATAAATCTTGAAATCCATTAAGGTAAATAATTTTACAAAATTTTTAATGCGCCTTTTTGTAAACCGGTCATTGAAACATGCAATTTATATTATCTTCTCAAACTTTGAATCAAAACAATAAATTAGAATTAATTATCAAAACAAAAAATTATAATAAATGCCCAAATTGTGCACCATTGACTTCCAAGCATTTCACAATCCTTTTTTCAACAGATTTTATAGCATTCTCAATTTCTTCTTGTTCAATTTGGGCGAACGGATAGTATATTTTATTTTTAAATCGTTGGTGTTATTTATAGGTTCACCATAGAACTTCTCTTGTACCCTCTACCAAAAAAAAAAAAATCTAAAGGAGTAAGATCTGGGGATCGAGGTGGCCAATCCCCAATCGCCGAATTCTTTGAAAATATTAGTTAAAACTTCGGCATCGTACTACGAGCCGGTGTACCACCAAGCTGATACCACAATTATTTTTGCTAACGGCAAACTGTCTACATAATCAACCACAACATTGTTTAGGATATTAACATAGCGATCACTGTTTAAGGCTTATCTGTAAATTGTAAATCCTAGTTCATTGTTTTTAAGCAGACAATAAACATGTCCACTTAACTTGTCTTAAAACCCACATTCTTGAGCAATATGAGGGTTTCTGTCTACTCAAAAATGTCTGTTATGTTTATTAAAGAAACCCTCCTGATCAAATTGAGCACGTCAGTCCAAATAATATTTTGTAAGAAGGTCAGATTTCTTTGCATCTTCACTAACGCAAATTCATAAAAGTTTATTCGCCTTTGAAAGTCGGTAGGAAAGAGATGTTTCACTGAAAAGACCTGGCAAGGGCGCATTTTATTCGCATCTAAAATTTTTTCTACGGATCTTTTGGAAAGGCCTATATCAGCAACAGCTCCACGAATAGAAGATTTAAGATACATATTAATATAACCTAAAACGTTTACAACATTGTTGGTTGTCAAATCTTTTACTTCTGAATTTTTAGTTTAGCAATAACATTTATATGTACAGGGTGGCCCAATAGTGCGCGGGTGTAAGATAGTAGATTTATTAAGCAATATGTCTAAAATTTGTTGATGGGATGTGGTGGGGTATCCCTAAGGCTACAAACTTAAAACATTTCACTTGAATCACAAAGTTTATACAGGGCGATTTATATCAAAGTTTCATTTTTTTAAACAGAACTCCCTATTGCATATTTGGATTCCTTGGTTAATTCTAGTGTGACTTTCTGTATCACACATGGTACCTAAAACGAATAGTTTAGCCGCAATTCGTCATTTTTACAAAAACTAGATGTCTGAAAAGAATTAAATATCGCTGTGATCACAAAACTTAGAATGCCACAACTCTGACAATTTACTAGACATGAAATGTACTAGCGTAGACCGGACGGTCAAATCCGAGTTCTTCTTTTGTTTAGAGAAATTGTCAATTTAAACAATTTCAATCAATGGTAACTTGATTTTTCCAAATTGAAACGGCCCTTTTTCCATTTTGGCATAAGATGCCAAACCTTTTTAATGACGTAAATGTGTCGGTATCTATTTTCGGTAGGTGTCTTTTAATTTTACAGTTTCTGAATAATTTGCTGTATTTTTCAAATTTTAGATTGTGCTAGTTGGTACTCGTGGAAAATAAACAAAAAACGATTCACATTATAAAACATTAGTTATTAAGTAAAAAAAGACATAAACAAAAAAAATAATTACGTGCCAAAATAAAAATGATTTTAATAAACCCTCAAAATGTCTACCACCTTGTCCTAAGGAAATATGAAAGCCCTGGCGTAGGTGCTTCGTGAGCTCATAACCTGCAAACCTAGCATTGAATCCAGACTCCCCTATACCTACTTGGAGGGTATGGAGACACGCAGACTAAGAAAAACTCCTCTTTTTCATTTTTGTCGTTTTTGTCATCCGCTATCTTCTTAATGTTCTTTCCTTTCGAAAATTTTTTGTTTTCCTTATTCTCACTCAACAAACGTTTTGGTACTTTCTTCTTCTTTGCTTTTGTTCCTTTTTTCTCTTCTAAATATCTTTTCCGGTGTGTCTGTTAAAATTGCTGATTTACATTTTCTTTTATCAGCTCGCTGTGACTTGTGCGGAGGAGCTCTTGGTAGGTTAAAACCTAAGACGTTATTATTAGAGAATTTTCTGAACCACTTGCGCCCAGACTAGTAGTGATTGTCTCAGGTTCATCCAGGCTAGTGTTTTGATCTTCGAGAATTTTAGTACTACTAAAGGTACAGTTATCGTTTGAATTTTCAGCAGAATTTTGTATAGTTTCGTCATCAGGAACCGTAATTAGTTTTCTATCGGTGACAGACAACGGAATGAAATATTGCTCATGAAAAGTGCCCCGGTTAAATGGACAGATTCCAGTTTTAAACCCTCTGAAAATATTGGATGGAGTTGCTGTCTAGGGAAACGACTGTGCAATTATTCCTGGTATCGTCATTTGTTGTTCTGGGTGGTTTACCATCCATTGCGTTATTAATACATTTTTTGAAGGTCCATACATCGACCTGTGCCACTATTGCAAGCGGCGAGTGCAGTGTGGTGGGGGAAAGAGCATTATATGCCATTTTGCTTTGCAAATTGTAGTCCTTCAATGGGTAGGTTCTTACACGTCCAAACCGTAAGAGGCGTCGTGCAGGCTTACTGAAGTGAGCGGGTTGCCAATCCAGCTACAGTGGAAATGGGCGGGGTCGGTATAAGGGGTAAAATGATTGAAAGGTAGTTTTAAACGCCTTAAATTTACCATAAATTCACAACTAACAATGCTCACGTCTCTAGACGCTATCATAATTTTAAATTTTTCTAAAATAAATAAGCAGCCCCAGTATACATATAAGTTTATATTTAAAACTGTTCTAAAAAAATTCTGAATTAAATAAATAGTACACAATTTAGAAGAATCAAAATAAAAAGCCGGTTTAATAATTTTTAGATCACCACAACTTTCGTTAGCTCCTGAAAAATTTAGAATTTCTTTCGTTCTTTCGACATAAATAATATCTATGCCTATTAATAATTGAATTATTTTTTGAATACATTGAGTTTAAAAATTGCTTAATGAGCCAGATCGATTACAAAATTTAATTATATTGAACCATTTTACAGTCATTAAAATACAGAACACTAATAACAGAATATTTTTATTAAGTATAATTACAGGTCTGAGGTATTACAATTCAAACCTATTGACGAATGCTTAACTACGACTATTAAAGAGAAAGTATTCAGAAAAGGTGTAACCCATTAGGTCAAGTTACACAGGTTAATGCTAATTTTCTTATCTCAGCTGACACAAATAAACAAAAGTAAATTAATTAATAGATATATATTGACCAAATTGCAAAGATAAATGTTTATACCAACATGCTTCGAAAAGCGCCACAAAAACCAATCTTTATAGATTAAAAATCCCCAAACCTTATATTCTAAACACCTTAAAGCATATAAAGTTTGATTATCCTTTTTACTCATAATAAGAAATTATTAACCCAACAAGCAAGAATGACCTTAAAAGATAATCACACTTTTCATCCTTTAAACAAAATCTAAAACTAGTTCTTACAAATTACAGTAGGTAATCCCTTATCTGAAATATCCATATGGAGATGCTTTGTTTCACGTAAGTCTTTGATTATGCACCCACACTTGTCACAAAAGAAAACAGAAACAGCCGTAATCACTAATTCATTTCGCTGTAACACTCGCGAGCGCAGTTGACTGTCCTTCACTTGTGGGCAATAAACATAAAGACCTGATCTATTGTTTGGCCTTCAAATAAACGTCCGTCATAACTAAGAATGTTTACTCCCACTTGTATAATAGAATTCTTATTTGCTTCCTACAATTGATTTTATATTATTATCGATTGTATACATACGACAATCAATCTCAACAGCGAACACTACTAACTAACTAACAATTCACACTTAAACATTTTATTTGCAAATGTTTATATATGATTTATCCCCAATAAGGGTTATTTGAATCACTATTGGACGTACTACAGAATTAAATGTTAACAGACAAAACCAGCACTGACCATTCTAAGGTCTTTTAAAACGCGCCGGCGATTCGCCTTAATTTAGGTTTTAACCGAGCGATTCTCTCTTTTCCTCAATTGGGTTCTCGCTTTTATACTCATTGTCAGACATTCTCGCGCTACTATCAAAATTCACCTATCACAATCGAGTATTCCTTGCGTCGCTTTGCCGAGTGCAAAACCCGGACGGAACCCATGCAAACCAGAGTAAGAAGAACGTTGCCATCTTGAATTTTCTTACAAACACACTCCCAACTCACCGGAAAAGCCATTATTAGTAACCATATTCACTCTGTATATTATTCAGACCCTGACTCAACCTTTCATGAAAATCTCGCATGTGGGCGATTCCTCTTCCGCGCAATTTAACAACCTCCAACGCTTGAACATGTATTAAATTTTCCATTATTGCACAATGTTACATTTATACTAACAAAATTATGCATACATATTCCTTACTGCACATTAGTACAACATCAATATATCATAAACTCGCCCATTCATACGTCTACATCCATTTCTTTGATCCGAATTCTTTTGTACACAGCAGCAAAAGAGCAGACAATGTGGTAGTCTTTTACCAGTGCCGTCACAGAAAAAATTGTCCCAAAACATCCAAATCTAATGCTTTCAACATGAAAATCTTTCCACGACATACAAATATCCTTTTGTCTGACACAATGCTCCATTAAAGCTCCAGTAGCGTATCATCTACAACATCTTATATTCTGCATATACAAACATTTTTTTCGTGCAAGCTCACTTCAGTTACATTCCATACGTTATCGAAATACTGCGTATACGCGATGCGTCAAAACAACCTTACAAGGTGAGAGCTGTGATTGTCTAACAGCAAGATGCATGATTTTTCCTTAGTTGATTTCACATGGTTACGAACAGAGCTCGGATCATATACAAAATGCATATTCTATAATATAAATAAGCCATCAAAAATATTTTGTTTATACACGAATCGCATAACTTATATTCGATTGACGCCAATTTTATTTTGCATATTTACGTAAGGTTGTGCATATTTCACTCATTGCGTGCATTTTATTGCGTATTTTTTCAATTTAAGTTTTTTTTTATAATGAAAATGAAAAATTACACTTATTTTGTACATTCCAGAAGCTATTCGCCGTTTTTTTTTTCTTCTTCCCATTTTGGAGATTCCATGGAATTATATTAAATTATGTGTATTCTTGCATATTTGTTTATCTACAGGAAACTCATTAAGGTAGAATGCAATAAATCTTTCAGTTTCACATTTTCAATAGGTTATTGTTCTGAGGGCCATTGGCAATAAGTTACTATTATTGTTCGTTTGACTAATTATTATTATTATTTAAGATGAACAGTGTTAAGCCTGAATACTCCCCGTATTTATGACCCACCCCCCGTCTTGTTGAAACAGACACGATTGAGCTAGACCGAGGCAAATTAATTTAATTATTGTAAACCAAGTCGCTTATAACATTTTAAACCGCGTCCAGAAGTTTTTAGATGGATATTAAAAAAATATGGATTATTAAAACTTGTGTTTTATGTTTTAGGCTTTCTTGAGGATATATCCTACAGTCGTACAGAGAACAAGTGAATCAGTAAGTGGTGCCAGCGTTCGTATCTCTGAGTCAGGTATACGGAAATGGTTTAATGATATAAACAGTTATCTAGTTTCCAAAAACCTAGGCATTCACGGCCCTTCGAGAATTTACGACGGGCATGAATCTGGGTTTCAAATTTGCCCAGAAACATTTTTTGCTGGAAAAGGTGAGAAAAATGATGATTTTGTAGAAAAAGGGTCCCCTAAGGAAAACATTACTCTAATGTTCTCATTCTCTGCTTAGAGGTTATTAAATAATGAATTCCATCTATTCTTGGTTCAAACTAGTATACAGTTTCCAGTTATATTATTTTTGGACGGCCACAAATTTCAATTGACTTATGACTTGAGTCTACTTTGCAAGGAACTTAACATCGAAGTCATCGCCCTATACCCAAATGAAACAAGAATTCTCCAACCAAGTTTTTAATAAAATTACATTTGCTCCACTTTTGGGAAAAGTGGTCAAGAGTAACGTTAAAGCAGACCTTAATTCATAAATTCCGTGCGTGTGATTTATTTCAGATGACTACACAAAGTGTTTGGGAAAGGAAAATACTCCTACTTAGGTAATAACACAGGAACTTGTTATTCATATATAGCACCTAACATCCGTTACTGTTTTTAGGTAAAAATGCCCTACCGTATGGATCACGATGCATTTGTCAGCTTGTCTGATGAAGATTTAATAAAAAGGTTTAATTGATTCGATAATTTCGAAGAGTTTTTGACGTTGTACAAAATACGGAATTATTTTGAAAAAACAGATTCATTGCTAATTGAGAACGTAAATAACGACATACCAGAAGTGCCAGTACTACCAGTGTAAGTTGATAACCAATTATTGAATTCAGGTTCCGATCCTAAATTAAATCCATCTAAGAATCCGTCTCAAATGGAATCAAAAGTCATACTAGACAATATTGTCGTAAACCAACCGAGTACAGATACAAGCTTTCGTTGCTATATACTAGTAGAAGCATTGGTGTCTATTTCGAAGAACCAGAAAAACTAGAAAGAAAGAACAAACGTAACATCGAAAGAGTTTGTAGGTAGCGGACCGCAAAAATTTTATTATTGTAATAAACGTTTGTCAAATCTCCATTGTTACCGCGATAGAAAAGGTAATTAGTGGATTTTTAATATCCTGATAATACGTTGCAATTTGTTAATATTTTCGGAATATTTTATTTTAGGTATTTTTATGTAAGAACTGATATTTGGCGAAGGGTTGAAAAACATGTTGGAGTTTAATTAGCAGGTGTACGCTTAAAAACTGCTTTACTGAAGGGGCAGAACCAATAATTGTAAATTCTTATACGCACATTCATGATGTAAAAATGTCACTAGTTTAAAAATTAATTACGTCGGTACACACTGCAATCAAAGACGTCTTTGTTTGGTACGTTGAAACTTGAGACCTAGATGTAGGGCTTGTTACGGACGAATGCATATTTTTGAATTTAAGATGTCGCTCAATAATTAATATACTTGAAAAACGCGGATGGTTTTTCGGGAGTAGATATAGTTAGTTTGAAATCGGAGGAAAAGGCAGTTGCTGTTGAAATATTGATTGAGCAGGATTGTTTTTATTTTTTTAATTAGAAACTCCCGTTGTAAACCCTTCGATCTATAAAGATTTTGTGGTGTACCTTTTAGCAAAACTAAAACGCTAATTCGTTGTTTTATTTTGTGTAGGTTTTAATGTAAGTTTTTCCAAAAACTAATCTATAATTAATCGCCGCTGCGCCGAGTTTTAAACCGCGTATCTTAACTCGTCATATTCGGTGGTAAATTGTTTAACTGAAGGGAATATATTTAAGTGTCTGTAAGTATTTTTATATAAATCAATGCTCGCAGCAAATAATTTTACAAGCCTATGTAACGTGTTAAAAATCAGACATTGCCTAGCAAAGCTATCCCATTCGCACGCGGGTCCATTATGCTGAAATCTGCTAAAATAAAGGACAGTACATGGCTTCCTCACTCTTGTATTTGGGTGAATTAGCATTGTTGTTGTATATTTATATTTGTGTATAGGTGGGCCTGGCGAACTGGTACAGGATAGATCTTGGTTAAAGTTGTAATAGGCAATTGCCGAGTGTTTACGTACTCCCGAGTCCAGATGACCATTAAACACCTCAAATTTGATTTTTATTGTTGTACAGATGAATGGGTTATCTGAGAAAGAGGCGCTGTATTTTTCTAACCCACTCAAACTTGAATATCGGCCACGATGTCATGATCTATTTACAACTTACCCTTATAAGGCGTTGTTTTAATAAGTTTTTTGTGTCAGTTTGTTTAAGTAGAATTGCCTGCGAACGGATTTCTCTTTATATGTAATTTATTGTAACTGTACGTATGTATTTTGTGCTTTAATAGTCACTAAACAATGGTGTACGTGTAAACTCCTAGTCTGTTTTCTTTTGTCCTTGCTTTTACCTTATTATCACAAGCGCAATTTTACTTTTGTACTTTATATGTACCGCAATTTGCCTTATTATTTTATTTGATTATTTACTTAAACACCGGCATGCTTGGTTTTAGAGGGCCACAAGTTTGGCATTACGATTTTTATTCTGATTTATTTATGACACCTACATGTTTTTTTTTGTGTTTATGTGTAGGTAAACTGCTCGTTATTTATTTTTTCTTAATTTTGTGCGCACTTTAACCTGATTTAATGGTGTTTTGTTATATATTTAACCCTTTCATTGTTTTTTTTTGTTATTTCATTTTTATTAATGTACTCGTGCAATTACTTATTTATGAATAAAGTGGGTTTTATTGGTGGTTCTTTCCCACAATAGTACATTAACGTTGTTGAACCATCATTGCGCAAAGCTCGTTAATTTTAATTTGAGTAGTTTCATTTCTTTTCATCTGCCCCACATGATGCAACACTTAACCTAACCCTGCCTATCTAATTCAACTAACGCCACGTACCTACCACTAGACGGCCAATTCGTTTGATCAGATTTGAGGTTTGTCAGTAATTAAATATCAGACTTGTAAATAAATACTTAATGTTTAATTATTACCAAGAAAGTCAAAGTAAGGCAAGCAATTAACTTGAGTAATAGTAACATTATTGTCAGTAAAGTCAAGATAAATCACTTAGCGATTGATTTGTTCTTGAATTTGCATTCTTGCAAAGAAGTTCAAATTACACTTTCCAAAATAGGGTACCTGGGGGATGCTACAAGTTTAATTTGCTGTAACGTCAAGGAATTATCAACAGACCTTTGGAAGGAAAAGTACTTTAAAGTTGCAAACAGGAAATAAAAAATTGGAGAGAAAACTATAGGGAGTAGAGAATGCAGTAGCAAACGTTTTAAAAACTGTGCGAGCTTCTGACAATAATAATTTGTGCTTTGTATGCAAAGTTTGCACAATAAAAAATAACTACCTAACATGCGATAGCTACAAAAAGGAATCCACCATCGATGTGTCCTACAAAAGTTTGAAGCATATGTACCCGAAGAGGATGAGGATGACTTATTTATGTGTCATGTATGTTATAGTGAGGAAAGTGAAGATGTAAATTCACAAGTAGAAAGCGAAGAAGACAGTGAAATAGATGTTCGAGAGGAAATCGACAGCGAAATAGGTAAAGAATCTAAAGATAAAACAATTAAAAAAATGAAAATAAAGGACATGAACAAGTTGAAAGACTTTTGGAAAAGAAACCAAAAGTTCTAAAGAAAATTGTAGAAGAATGTAAAATATCAGATTAAATGGAAATTAAAGAGGAGATAGATGAAGAGAACGGAAAAAGCAACCAAAAGTCACAAATTATAAAGTAGGGTAGGAGAAATATCAGAAATTCATGCTAGTTTTTTACTAACCTTCAAATGTTTTTTTATTATTTCTAAGACTCATAATGTTAGAAATATTTAAAACTATCTATCTAAAACTATATAAAATACTATACAAGATGTCGCAGCGAGATCGTTCATCAGAAGTTTATGGGGTTGTGGTCAAAATAAGAACTTGAAAATTTAGAACAGCTATAATTTATTGCGTTCTCTTCAACTGAAATATTTTCAGACTTCTAGCGCTTCCGGTTATAGCGGAAGTCGACAACCACTTTGTTATTTTTAATGGAACACTACACATTTTTGCTTATTTGGATAGAAACCATAATTTTAAATCTTCTATTGAAACAATACCATGCCCATCTATTACGGTTTTTGAGATAAAAATTATTTTCCGAAATCTTGTGAGCTGATTAAAGTTTACACAATGGATTGTAACTCCTATTTGGATTGAGATAAAAGTTAATATCCAATTAAGTTTGTAGTGCATTTATCGTACGCATTTTTTAAAATAAAAATCTATGCCTGAGAATAATGCCTAAATTTATACTTTTCAGCCAGTTAAAAATCCAAAAAAAAATTTTTTTTTTAATGGAATACCGTATTTTTTTGTTCTAGAGTTATTTCCAAAAACGGAAAATTTTTATTCTTCTGCCATTATTTCGAGAATGCTATGAATAGTTGCTATGTATATGAGAAATAATTTTTTCTATTTTGCGTGTTTAATATGTACATTATGACACTCAAACGGGTGTTTTAATGTTTGACTTTAAAGTTTAGTAACCTAACATTTTTTTTCTTGATGTTGGTATGTAAACTAATGAAGTACTTTATTGATGTATGTAAACGTAAATGTAACATAACCTATTCTTATTTGAAATGTGTATATATCCTTTGTATTGAATTATTCCTGATTAATGCATTATAATGATTAAGATGACCAAAACCGAATATGGACGATTTCTCTTTTTTATTGTGTTTCAAGATAAAGCGTCAATATGCTTTCAGATTAAGCCGATTACATGTTTTGCGTCAAATATAACCTGGTTAACTTCACTTGAGTGTAAATTATTAAGTTTACATAGTATAGTGTAATTTTATTCCGATTATAATGTATATAGTAGTATTGAGGAACCTTCCCACCATCTTAATTTTGACGTCACTTCCGGTTTTACCACGTGAAACCATATTTCCTTATTTTACTCGCTTACGTGTAGGACTATTTTTCATATTTTTAACATCCACTGTGAGACCGTGTTTTCAACCCTTATTTTTATACGCTTACGTATGAGACCGTATTTTATCCTTATTTTGAGATGGTAATCTTTAATTACTTTTATTAATCAAATGATGATCTTTAATTATTTTATTAATTAATTCCTAGGAAGTTCTCAATCTGATAGTTTATAAGATGATGATGATCTTTAATTATTTGTATTAATTAATTATTGTTATCCTAGGAAATTCTTAATCTGATAGCTTTTACATGATGATGATCTTTAATTATTTTAATTAATTAATTATTTTTAACCTGAAAATTTTAATCTGATAGGTTTAAGATGATGATTATATTTATTTTGATTAATTAATTATTTTACTCGCTTACGTATAGGACGTATTTTCACTATTTTTTACACACACTGTAGCGTGATTTATACCATATTTTATGACAGCTCACGATAGAATGCGTATTTTCAACCTACGTTTCTTTATTCTCAAGAATTAGATTCTTTAGCATTCACGTGATGACTGGATTTGGTGCTAGGTAACTGGACCTAGGTCTTGGACTAATTGGTCTTAGGTTATTTTAGATGGTATTAAGTCCTTCCGCCTATATTAATAGCAGTACCCTGGAGGTTAGGCAAATGCACACGCATACAATGTTGGAAATTGCATAATTAATAAGTATATTATTAAAATTATCGGTCCTATTGCTTTAAAATGGCCAAATGCTATTGGATGATCTTTACCTAAACGTTGTATTTCTAATAAGGAGGTTCTTGATACACAATGTATGGCTTGCAACTTGTATTTCTTCGCCTGGCTGAGTGTACAACCAACTTATAAGATAAGTGTAGAGCTTACTATCATTCCTTGTGCAATTGATGTGTTCTAATGATCTTACAGCTGTAAGCTTCGCCCTGTCATACAAAATTGTATTCTAATAAGGGTTCTTGTAAGCAGGACTTGTATCAGGGTATGCGCCCTGGCTTTGAGTAAAAATTGATTTTACGCCATCTAGGTATACACTAATCAACATTTTCCATAATAGAAGCTGATAATGCACACCTCTCTGCTTTATCTGTTTCTTCCTCCCCCTATCTTTCCACACGCACAAACAAATCAATTAATTAATAAATCTCAAACAAATCACGTTCGACCATCAGATAAAACTCAACCAATCAACCGAAATTATGTCTTACAGTTTGCGGAAACCTGATTACTGTTCAAACTGAATGATTAAAGTAATTAAATATGCAAATAATAATATTGTCTAATGAATGATGCTTTATGTATAGGCAGGTCCTCTAAACAGCCACCACCTATACATTAGGAACATCATATCTGGTTTATTTGCATGTTTAATTACATACACACAAAACTATTTCATTGTAACGTGTTCATTAACAGTTGCAAAACCCATTAAGAAGTAATAATTACTTATATATAACATAGAGTTAAATTAAAATTAACATGTTTTTAAGAGTATCAAGTTGATATAACGGAAATAAAAGGCAAAAGGTTTTAATGGTTTATTATTATATACGTGAATTAACAATAACTATAAGTTTAAAATCCGTACGTATCTACTATTCTGTAGAGCTGATCTTATGACGTTAACCTGTGTAATAATACATTTAAAAAATCTTTATCGGCATTTTTGTTAGCAATATAAGGTAAAAACATATATTAAAAATAATACGCTTACCTATAAAAGTTTTTCCTTCAACGCTACCATATGTTCAACTGAAATTTTTTATACAACGTGTCTCACTAAAACACGCTTTGTGAATGGCTGAATATAAACACTCCATTACATACCTGACATTAACTATTTGGAAAGTAATACAGAAAAACCTGAATTCGTATTTAACAAACATAACTTACAAAAAAATTTACATTCAAAACACAAATATTTAAAAAATTTTGCTAACGCCGAAATTACTTTTTAAATAATTGAATTTTCAGTAGTAAAAACTCATTAAACAGTGATTACACATTAAATACATTTAAAATATGTAACTTGTATACTACGTCTATTATTACATAGAGATGGGATTATTCTTAAATTTAATTGATTTCGATA
Source organism: Vesta saturnalis (assembly GCA_036346205.1). NCBI lineage: Eukaryota > Metazoa > Arthropoda > Insecta > Coleoptera > Lampyridae > Vesta > Vesta saturnalis. The sequence goes on from JARFJB010002120.1 coordinate 3,289,463, forward strand.
GAGCTCTGGAAATACTATAACCCTTCAAAATCTTGCTTCTTCTCTCGATATCAAAAAGCTAAAAGCTATACTAGTGATACATTAAGTAAGCATAATAGCGGATACAGCTACATTGCTAACGATTATTGATGTTTTTTTGCATGAGATTTTGAATGACAGCCTCGCAGGTATTTTTTAAGAAAAGCTATACACATCTCATGAGATCAAACGAGATTTTTGAGATAAAATCTCCTCATCGTCTGCACCTTGAACGATTATATTTGTAACAACCTATAAAAGTAGCTAATAACCATAAAGTTTATCAGACATTATTACATGGACACGAGGTTAGCCCTAAATTAACTGGTTTCAACATGGCTCTAAATGCTGCACACTTCAAATCTTTCAGCTCGTTCGCAGAAGTTGTACCGTATTCACTTCTTCAATTTTATCTGCATTCTGTTTCGAGACTGTAGTACGTTTTCTAACACATAAACAGAACCTTCAATACTGTGATACGTGTAGCAGCAAAACACATTAGCTAGGTAGTTAGTTTTACCTCTATATTATTTACATGCAAGTCTGTTCTTATCATAAATAAAATACATCTGTCAAAAAGCTAATTAAACATAACTCCATGGACTAGGTACAGCAAGCAACGCTTCCAATTATAGCTTTTAGCCAACACAATAGTGCCTACAACTACATACATACATACAATCGACTAGCACTGCTTCAGCACGAGGATCAAACGAAAACACGCATGCACGCACACGTAGTAAACACGTCGCACGCACGTAAGCATACGCTACGCGCAAGTCGCACGAAGTCTGCATAGTAATACACATCGCACGCAATATGTCACAAAAAAACACACACACACACACACAATACACACACAAACACACACACACACACACACACACACACACACACACACACACAACAAACATTGGACTCATGCGATAAAACGCGTCTTACGAAACTTGTTTCTTAATATACTATTTTAAGTATCAGGTTTTTAATGTTTGTGATTCAGTATGTATTCCTTAAGTGCCTTAATATTACTGCTAAATAGAGTGAAAATGGACAACAATAACGAAAATAATGTTTATTCAAAGAAATTCTTAATTTATTTTTTGTACATGGAAAATCCGACAAGATTCTTAATAGAACTTGCACAATATTTAACGAAAACTATCCACATTTACCTTCTATGACAAAAGGTAAATTTAGAAGAATAGAAGCAAGTTTTGTGCGGTTTGGACGAATTGGCCACGGTTAAATCGACTATGAACTGCAGTTGATGATGAAGAGAGAGAGTTGAATACCTTGCCTTATTTGTAGGGCAATTCCAACGCCTCAGTTCGGGCTGCCGAAGAAGATTTGGGAATCAGTAGGTGTTCAATACAAAGGATTTTGAAGAACCAGCACTATGACTATAAATTCTCGTTAGTACTAGACCTTCATCCTCAAGACCCCAATGACAGAGTTAACTTGTGTGAGATACTACATATTCGAAGTCAAGGGGAAGAGAATTTTTTGAGAAAAATTATCTGAACGGACGAATCTAAGTTTTCGGAAGGGATTTTGACAGGCTTTAGCCAATCCGCATGAGATCCGAGAGAGAAACTATCAGGTCAGCTTTAGTTTTAATGTCTTTTGCCTTATAATGGATGACAGGTCATTCACGACGGCGTGTTAGCGGCGATGCGTTACCTTAACTTAATACGGACTGTGGTAGTAGATTTTCTTGGGAACCTGCTTTTGAACTTAAGAGGTTGTTGGTATCAATTGGATGAAACATCAGCCCATTGCGCCCAGGAAGTACGCCAATAACTCTCCTTAATGTTTGAAGACAGGTGGATAAGGTGGTTAGGACCATGGAACTGGCCTGCAAGATCTTTAGATTTACACTTTTGGACTTTCACATTTGGGGACATATCACGCATCAGGTCTACCAGACACCGGTAAATACGAGGGAGTTATTACATGCACGCGTGCACGCAGCATTCGACAAGCTCTCTCCTCAAGAAGTACGAAAATCAGTCCTGAGAGTGTTTCTTCATGCTTAACATCATGCTTGAATGCGAACAGCCACCATTTCGAACATTTATTATAATCTGTTTCAAGTTTTTTAAATCCATTTTTTTTTGTCATTTGAAGTAATTGTGAATAGTTTTCGTTAAATATTGTGCAAGTTCTACTAAAAATCTGGTACCATTTTCCGTGTATAGAAAATAAGTCAAGAATTTCTTCATTTGTATAAACACCATTTTAGCAATAATATTGAGGCATTTAAGAGATAGGTACATACTAAGTCACATACACGAAATTATTTCTCGTATCCATAGCAACCATTCTCGGAATAATGATTGATGGTAATAAATTTTATCACCAATTCGATTACGTAAGAAAATATCTGGTGTGAAATACCACACGACCTCCCAACCTACAAAATGGAAATTAAAAGAAATTAAATAATTTTAGTAACATTTTTTAGGATAATTATGCAACCTCTTTACGAAATACGCAACATTGTAAACGCAAAATCAATTGTCTATGTCAAACAGACGTTTACAATTTCATGTCTGGCAGAGGTAGACGCATGTAGACGCTAACTTAAGAAATTAAAAGAAATTAAATAATTTGTATTATAATTTTTGTAGGGCAACTATGTAACCTCTTTTTTTATACGTCCATAACGGAAAACTGTAAAAACCAAACCAGTAATTTATGTCAAACAGACGTTTAAAAATTCATAACAAATAGAGATTAATAGAGATCTAGATACTCACTTAAAAACCCCTGCTAAATTATCTGCCATAATGCTTTCTCATATATGTAACTAAGTAACTTCAAAGCCTACAATACCTGCATTTGAGTCATATCGGTTTTTAAACACAATAATTCTCCATGTTGGATCCGCCATTTTGAAATTTTTAGTTTTGACAAATGATTTATACTTAGCGATCTTAAAAACCTCCAATACCCGATTTTCATAAAAATCTGTTGATAAATTAAATAAACAAACTATTTTTGATCCACCATTTTGAATTTTTTAATTTTAACAAATGATTTATTCTTAGTGATCTTAAAAACCCCCATTGCTCGATTTTCAAAAAAATTGGTTAATAAATTAAAAAATGCACAATTTTGCACCCTAAAAACGGTGCGTCACTGGTTATTATATATTTTTTTATTTTGAAATTACATAAAAAAGTGTTAGTTTGTTATTTTAATTATGTAACTTTTTAAAAGTTGAAGCAATGAATTTTTTAGTTTTCTGATCCCTAAAATGCCCTGTCTCTGGTTGGATTTTGCTCAATAATGAACTCGATTTTATGGCAAAGAAGTTTCGTATCAAATTTCATATCGATAGCTTTAATAATTGAAAGATATCGCTCACACTCACAAACAGACATACAATCAGACACGAAATTGTTTTCTCTAAAATATTTTTCGTTTTGTTTAGGCCACAAAACCTCGAGATATGTAAAAAAGGAGTTTGAAAATTAAAGATTACATAGCGTTCTCTTTATACGTACGTATATGAGAATGAAATTAAAAGAAATTAAATAATTTTAATTAAAATTTTTTAGGATAACTATTCAACCTCTTTCTTATACATTCATAACGAAAACAGGCACCATTGTAAAAACAAAAACAATAATCTATGTCAGAATGACGTTTAAAACGTCATGTCGTATATTTATTTCAACAGCAGGAATTGACGTTTCATAAACGTACATACATTTTTGCTTTTTCAATTATTCCTTTATCTACGTTAATATTACAATAAAATAGTTTTTTTAAAAACTCATTAGTAAATTAACTAGGACTTTCAAGGTAAGTTAATTCGTGAATTTTATGCCTTTTATGCATTATAAAGCACATGATTGACTTGTATGTTTAAGCAATAAAATAAAAAGAATCTGTAAAATCAAAACGTTAAATAAGTAAAGTTAGATTGACAACACTGTGATATTTCAAAATAAGCAATTGTCACAGGTCTTTCTTATGGTACATGCCATAAAGCAGTCAAACCTCAATTACGTTTTCATCCTTACAAAATAACGGTTGTGCCAGTGGTTCAACAACAACTTGAGAGATTACGAAATACTAAACTTAAGCGTTGATTGAGAATCGTGTCTGTGCACATACACATATATAACGTACACGTACACGTACACGTACACGTACACGTACAGTTGTTACACGTTCAAACCGCACTAGGCGTCGTATGCTTACTAATGTAAGCGGGTTGCCAAGCCAGCTAACAGAGAGATGGGCGTGGTCGAAATAAGAAGTAAAATGAATGATTAATCGCTCAAACACCTTACACCGATATTCAAACAGCTCAGTCCGGGAAAATATGTCTCCAGGCGCCACCACAATCGAAAATTTGCTAAAATAATTGTCTTAAGTTGGGTGTTAATTAACCCTACTTGATTGTGGAAAGTAGGATTGTGCTTACTCAGTAAAATCTTACACGAGGGTCCTAAAACAAACACTCGTCTCAAACAATTCAACTCAAACTCAAATATATATAAAAATTTCCAAAACCAAATTTAATTGCTTTCACGTAACCAACAGTTATAACACGCTAACTGAATATTTTCTACGTATCCCTCGTATACATAAAAGTTAAATTTCTACTTATTAATGAATAAAATAGTTCTTCATTCAATGATCGATAATTAATTTTTAAAATTCCTAACCAAAAGAAAAGCAATGTCATCGGCTTAATAATTGTTCCTTTATGATACCTCTGAATCGTATGGGACATTCGTAAATATGTAAGTTCTCAAAACTCCATCTCTTAGTTATACTTAATGAAATTTTAAATCAACAGCTGATCGGTCATTAGTGTATTGCGTTAAACGAAACTAACATGAAAATCTTCTTTTTAAAATTAACCTGGCAAATATAACCTTTCAGGTTGTTCATTAATCTTAAAACCAAAATATGCAAAGTCTACATTTAAATTGTCGAAAACTAGGTCACCAATTAAGTAAACGTCACAAATGTGTCTCATAACTGGCTAAATAAACAGAATAAAAGTTAACGATAAATATATATATATATATATATATATATATATATTGTGATGCACAAAAAAACAAATGTTTACATATACTACAACAGCGTGGTTGAGAAACCAAACCACCACCTCACTGTCAATACAAATTTGCGTTTTTAAAGACTGTCCATTCATCCTTCGCGTTTCTTTCTTTTCTCTTCCCGTAAACCAATTATTTGTAGTCCATGTGTATCCTTAAATTGCCTGAAGGCACATAACAAGTACTCACAATCCAAACACTTATTCCTTTCGGTACTCGCGAATAGTCCAACTATACGAGGTTATTACTCCAATAACCCGTAATAATCTGTACACGTTTGGTTGCCTCTTTAAAGTTTCTTGCAACCTTTAGGACAATTTAGCCCTTCCTTACACAAATAAACTTTTAATGTCATATAAAATTACTTTAACATTGGCTCAATTTACTACGAATATTCGTTCACTTGAAGGTGGTCCCATAAATAATTTGAACTAAGGATCACTACAAGCACACGCGCCGCACTCAACACTATAACGTAACAACTGTTATCTTATTATAAATCTGCTTACGCACTTTTTTTTCTTGAAGAAAAAACTGATTTTATCTTCAATCTCAATTTTATTAATTGTTTTATTTATGAATGTCTTATACGATTCATCCCCTTTGGGTTACGCAGTTGTTTAAACAATGACTGCCTTCATTTTATTCACAAATATAACTCCAACTCAACCCATTCTGATAACACTTCACCTCGCGCGCGCGTCTTCCACCAAGCTCTCACCGACATCCACCAAAAGCCAAAAAGCCTCGTCAATCTCTGACTTTCCTATTTATACCTCAAGCCATCCATCTTTAAACATGTCTTACTTCCTCGCTATATTCACCAATGGTATTCACTCAAACTTTCTTAGTGCCGACTGATGCTACCCTCTGCACAAACACGCTTGTAATTACATACATCGCCATGTTTGTTCTTACCTGCAAATTTTACAATTACTTTATGGAGAAGCCATTTCTCGTCATCACATTCATTCAGTGGCCACTCTGGACCATTACACACTTTCAACGTTTATCTCTCACATGCGCACATCCTCCTTCCGCAACATTTGCAAAAATAAGTACAGTCTAAGGTCTCAAATCCCATATTCGTACACGTATTCTCAAAACTGATTGCACAACATTACGAGAACTTTCTATAATCAACAATTAAACATACCAAATCTTCTCTACATATTTCTAAAACATTCTATACTTATACTTCACATCTTCCGGCAAACATTACTCCTTTATCCTCCAACATTCCATTCTTACCAGTAGTCAACAGTAGCAAAACATTATCGTCCCATCGACAATTTCTTTCATTTACATTCATCAGAATCTATTTATTCCAACACCAATGTCTCTAACATTCAAATACACGTATCTGCATACTGAATGATATTTCTCCTAAATTTCCAGTGGCGTATCATCCACCCACATACATTATGTATATACACAAAAAATATTTTTTCGTTCAAACTCAATACACCCGTACCCAAAACACGTAATACACGTCATTATAACATCTACATACAGGTGCGTCAACACAACCTTACACTTACACGTATTACACGTACTCAGTACACAGTCACACGTACACGCACACGCATACACGTACACGCTACACGTAGCACGTACACGTACACGTACACGCACACGTACACGTACACGTACACGCACATACACACACGCACGCACGTACACACACGCACACGCACACGTACACGTACACGTACACGTACACGCACATACACAGTACACGACACGACATACACGTACACGCTCACGTACACGTACACGTACGCACACGACACGTACACGACACACACGTACACGTACGACACGTACACCGTACACGCACACGAGCACACGTACACGTCACACGTACACTACAGTACACGTACACGTACACGTACACGCACTACGTACACACGCACACGTACACGTACACACGCTGCACACGTACACGTACACATACACATACGCAACATACACATACAGCACACTACAACAACTATACGCATACATACAATCATACAGATACACAACACATATACAATAACATACATACATACACTACACAATACACATACACATCATACACATACACACACACATACATACACATCATACATACACAATATACTATAACACATACACATACACATACACATCACATACACATACACATACACATACACATACACACACACACACATACACATACACACACATCACACATACAACACACAACACTACATCACAACATACACATACACATACACATACATATACACACACACACTACACATACACATACACTACACATACACATACACTACACATCACTACACTACACACACATACACATACACATACACACACACATACACATACACATACACACATACACACACATACATACACACACACAACACACACACATCACACATCATACAACACATACACACACTACACATACATACACATACACATACACATACAACACATACATACAACACATACACATACAACATACACACACACATACACATACACACACACACACAATGACACAGTACACGCATACACGCACACGCAACACACAACACGCACACACAGTACACAGTACAACACATACACATGCACATACATCACACACAGCATACACATACATGCATACACATACACATACACACACACAACACACACAATACAACACAACACACACACACTACACATACACACACATCACACACATCACACACAACACACACACACACACACACATACACACACACGACACAACACACCACACAGACACAACACAACGACAACACAACACAACACACACACAACACGACCGACAAACACAACGACAGACCACACGCACAACGACATGACACAACAACAGACAACACAGACACACACGCACAGCACACACATCAACACACACAACACGACACAGACACGACAGACACACACACAACACACACACACACACACAGACACACACACACACACAACACACAACACACACACATACACAGCACACGCACATACATGCACATGCACAACACACAACACAACACGACATACACACACACACACATACACACACGGACACATACACAACATCACACACACGAACAGACACAGACACAGATACGACAACACAGACACAGACACAGACACAGACACAGACACAGACACAACAACACACACAGACACATGACACAGACAACACACAACATAGCACAGACACAAAAATATTTTTTTCTCAAACACAAACAGACAACGACACGACACGATTAAGACACAGACACGGACACGGACACGACATACACGGACAACACGACACGGACACAACACGGACACACACACGACACGACACATACGTACAAAGACACGGACATACATATATCTAAACGCAATTTACAAACATACACACGATTTATCGACAGTGACACAACGATCATATCGACACATACATATACGACATACAAACACATACGTTAGAAAATACGTGGAACATACACCTTAGACAAAACTAAACACGGATATTAACACGATTTTACCTTCGACCAAAACATAGGTACACGACACTGACACGACACGACACGGACACGGACACGACAGACACAGACACAACACACGACACAGACACAGACACAGACACAGACACAGACACAGACACAGACACAGACACAGACACAGACACAGACACAGACACACAGACACAGACACAGACACAACACACGGACAGAACGACACGACACAGACACGACACGGATGCACACGGACACGACACGGACACACAGGACACAGACACGACACGGACGACACGGACACGACAACAGACACGAACAGGACACAGACACGACACAGACACAGACACAGCACAGACACAGACACACAGACACGACACGGACACAGACACAGACACAGACACAGACACAGACACAGACACGACACGACACGAGACACGACACAGGACACAGGACACGACACGACACGACACGACACAGGACACGGACACGACACGGAACACGGACACAGACACGGACAACACGGACACAGAACAGACACAGACAGACACGGACACGACACGGACACGGAAACACGGACACGGACACGGACCGCAGACACGACACGACACGGAACGACACGGACACGGACACGACAAAGACACGGACATGACGATTAGATCTTAAACCTGGCAAAAGTTGTAAAATGACAGATTTACAAGAAATTGCAAATCGACACGACATATGCATATTAGGTGAAAAAACAGGTACGTTTAAGAAATATCTGGTGACACTACTCTGACACAAAATGTTATCAATACTAAAATAATTTTACATTTTACCGACCATATACATATGAGCACAGAAGGTTTCAACAACTTTGTCACACAAGATAGCACAGTACACTTGGACAAGACACGACACGTTTGACGTATTAGTAACACGACACGACACAGACACGACACAGACACAGACTACAGATCACTGCACATTTGGCCAGACTGATACATTTGACAAACACAGAACAGCAGGACACATACGATATTAAGAACACATGGATTTCACAGACAAATTTAATTTTAGAAATTTCACAGTACACAGTTTTTTAACGACAGACACAAACAAGACACGAAGAACGACACGACACGACACAGATAAGACACAGACACGAACCAAGCACAGACACAGACAAGACAAGGACACGACACAGCACACCAGACTACAGACACTGACACATTGACACAGACAGACATGACACGGACAAAACACGGACACGATGACACGGACACGACATGGACAGAAACACGAACACGGAACACACGCATGAACACGACAACACACGGACAGACACAGACACGGAAACACTGAACACAAAGAAAAGACACGAATGATGTAGACAAACCTGCCAAAAGTTGTAAAATGACAGTAAGCCATTTACGATAGTGAAAAATGACCTTCGACCACATGCAAGGAAAAAAAGGACAAGAAAATACTGGTGTGGAACACTACACAGAGACACAAATGTATATTAAAAAACAAAATAATTTAACAAACCTTCCGACCTATATATACATGACATAGAAGGATCAACCAACCACAGACACACAAGACACGGACACAGAACAGGACACAGATACAGACACAGACACAGACACAGACACAGACACAAACACAGACACAGACACAGGCACAGACACAGACACAGACAGACACAGACACAGCACAAACACAGACACAGACACAGACACAGACAGACAACGACACGGACACGGACACGGACACGGACACGGACACGGACACGGACACGGACACAGACACGGACACGGACACGGACACGACACGGACACGGACACGGACACGGACACGGACACGACACGGACACGGACACGACACGACACAGACACAGACACAGACACAGACACAGACACAGACACAGACACAGACACAGACACAGACACAGACACAGACACAGACACAGACACAGACACAGACACAGACACAGACTACAGACACAAGAACAGACAGACACAGACACGGACACGGACACGGACACGGACACGGAACACGGACACGGACACGACACAGGACACGGACACGACACGGACACGGACACGGACAGACACGACACGGACACAGACACGGACACGGACACGGACACAAGGACACAGGACACGGACACGGACAGACCCGGACACGGACATAAAAGACATCGAATGAATGATGTAGATCTATGACAACCAAAGTTGTAAATGAAAATTTATCGATAGAATAATATTCTGTACCTACATATGCATATGTAGGTGAAGGAAAATAAGTATGCGTTTAAGAAAATATCTGGTGTGAACACTACATTCTCAGACTACAAAATGTATATTAAAATGATTAAAATAATTTTAATCACACTCTTACCTTCCGACCTTCAAATACATATGTAGTTATAAAAGGTTATGCAATCAACTTTGTTTTCACTATCGCTAAATCGACTTAGCTCAGTTATAACGTTTGGTCAAGATCTATTTGTATGAATGTCTGTTTGTCTGTGATTAATGTTAGTATCTACGATAACTCCAAAAACGAAATTACCTATGTACTTAAGGTTTGTATTTAAGCTTGTCTTCATTTGGCTCAGAGCTGATTAGATTTTGAAAATCCAGCCAGAACGTATTACGATTAATTTTACAAGAAAATGTGTATTTAGTAAAGAAAATTTAATTTTACGTAAATTTTCCTTATAAAGTTTTTTAATGTAAAGCGAAATAGATGTTAAAATTAAATCAATATGATAGAAAATACTGAAGCTGTATTATCCACATTTTTATTGAAGTGGACGGCTCTGCAATTTTTTTCCAACCTGCATATACATGTGTAGGTATAGAAGGTCATGCAATGGACTTTTTTCACTATCGCTAAATCAACTTATTAACTCATTTACACATTCCGGCCAAGAACGGACATTATGTCTGGATGTCTGTTAAATGTGTGTGTTAGCGTGTTCACTATGCAGATAACTCCAGAACGAAAATACCTACGTACTTAAAATTTATTTCAGCTTTTTTTCATTTGGCTTAGAACTGGTTAGATTTTGAGAGAAATCGAGTGGGATTTATTATGGGCAGTTTTTTTATTTTTATCAAATATTTCTAACAGCTGAATATTTCAAAGATATACTTAGATATGCACCTTAAAAATATCGATTAATTATGTTCTATGTAATTTTTTGATACGACGCGTTATTTAGCGGTAAGAAATTTCTAAAATCGAATTTAAGTGTTAGTTCAATTTTTTTCATTATCTGAATAACAATTAATTTTATAAGAAAAAGTGTAGACTCTTTTTTAAAGAAATTTAATTTTACATAACTTTTCTTTATAAAGTTTTTTAGTATAACGCATGGTAAGCAAAAAATTAATTAAATATGAATGAAAATGGTTATACTGTATTATTGATATCTTATAGAAACGGGCGGATTTGGAATTTTTTGTGTTAACAAGTATATGTTCATATCTATCTGACATGAAGTTTTGAACGTCATTATGACAGATTATTTTTTTGGTTTTGTAGTTACTAAAAAATCATAATTTGTAATTTAATTAATAGTTAGCATCTAGATGTCTATTAACCTCTGTTAGACATGAGGTTTTAAACGTCTGTTTGACATAGATTATTGTTTCTGTGTTTACAATGTTGCGTATTTTCGTAATTAACATTATAAATGAGATTGCATAATTACCCTAAAAAAATGTTATTAAAATTATTTCATTTCTTTTAATTTCCATTTTGTGGGTTGGAAGGTCGTTGGTCTTACACCAGATATTTTACGTTAACATGCATATATGTCTGTTAACCTCTGTCAGACCTACAGTTTTAAACGTTTGTTTGACAAAGATTATTGTTTCTGTTTTTAGAATGTAAAAGAGGTTGCATAATTATCCATTTCATTTCTTTTTATTTCCACATATTGTACATTTTTAACTCTGGCTGCAAAGTATAAATTCTCCAGGCAAAGATTTTTATTTTAAAAAATGCACACGATAAAGGCTACAAACTTAATTGGACTTTAAGCAATGACTATTAACCAAGTAATAGTCATTGATTTTAACGTTTTGTCTCAATCCAGATTGGAGTTACAGTCCATTTTGTAAACGTCGACCTGCTGTTAAAAGATTTCGAAAAGCATAATAGGTGGGTATGCTATACTTTCAATAAAAAAAAATCAAAATGATGGTTCCTATCCAAAAATGCAGAAATATATAGGGTGTTCCAAAGAAAGTAACAAAGTAGATGGCGACTTCCTGTATAACCGGAAACGCTGGGAAATATTTTAGTTGAAGGAACGCGATCAATTATATCTGATTCTAAATTTTCAAGTTTTTATCTTGGAGACAACCCCATAAAGTTCTAATGAACGGTCTCGCTGAGGCACCCTATATATGCGAAAAGATTTGGCAAGGCAAATTAATGTACCTAGAAAAACATTCCAATGGTGACACTTTGAAATCTAAAAAAAGCTTAACTGTCCAATAACTACCTAGTTTACCCTAATATTCCACATTACGTCTTATACATATATCAACAAAAAAGAACGCGTAAAGGAAATTTTCATCTCCAGACAAAACTAAAATAAATAAACAAGTTTGTTTCGTTTTTGTAAAGTTAAATACAAGATAACATTTACTTCTTTGTGATTACGTGGGTGGTAAACAATTATAATACAAAGTTAATAATATTAAATTTAACCACAAAATCGATTCACGTACGTTTGTGTTTTATTCGTAAACAAACATAATCTTGTTATAATGTATGAAATTACAAATTTTAAAACAATCTCCTTTTAGAAAAATATAAGATGGTAAAACCTCTTTTCATAATCGTTTTAGTTCTGGTAGCATTTTATAAATTGATCACGAACGTTTGTGGTTATGGAAAAATTGCGTCAGCAAGCATTAATAAATTGTAATTATCGGTTTTTTTAATACTTATTTCAATTGTTGCTATGTGTTTTCATAAATTTGCACTTGCAAAATACTTATCTTTTAAGTAATTAAACCGTGTACTGTCTTCATTACACAAATTTAAACGTTTCGATAATGATTACAATTATCGTCCTCAGTAAATGGTATTATAATATAGAATATAACATAATATAAAGATCCCGAAAATACACGATTTAATTGCCCAAAGGATAAGTATTGGAATTATGTGTGATACCTGTGAAAGTTTACGTTTTCAAATTTGTACGGCTTAAATTTTTTTTATCGATTAACTTTCAAAACGATTTTTGAACTTAAAAGGATCACTGCTATAGTTTGCGGAATCAAGTACTCCTAAGGTTCTGCGATTGTCATAATCGTAAAATTTGATATTTTATACCATTGGTACAAGTGACAGTTTGATTGTAAACAGAGCAGTTTCATTTCAGTAGAATTTTAGAGTAGTAAGTTTGTGAAAAAATAGATATTTCAAATTGTGATTTTCGAGTGATGATTTTTTATTACCTTCAATACGATTTAATGCCACATCAATGCGTGGAAAAACTAAAGTTCTTATTTGGTGATGAAGCGCCTTCCAAAACCATGGTCTACAAATAATTTGCAAAATTCATACGTGGAAGATCTACTTTTGATGACGGTTTTCGCCGGGGTCGACCATGTACTTCTTTTGTCACAACGAATATTGATGTTTTGCGTGAAATGATTTTATCAGATCGACATGCGATATACTGTTAGAAATTTTACAATTAAAGGTAATAAAAAAAAAACTAAACATAAGATTCAAATACTACACGTGCGATTTATTCGAGTACAAAACAAATGAGAGAGCGGCAATATATCCGAGTAACGGAAAATCTTACGATTGACAGCCATCATCCTCTTGTATTTCTAAATATATGCCACAATTAAGTGAAGTCAACCGCAACGTTTTCCTTGACCGGTAACGGCCCTCATAAACCTACAAAGCCAGCGTTTCCTAGTTACAATATTCTGACATATTTTGGAATTACGTACATCTACAAAATAAACATTTCCGAGTTGATAATAATATTTCTGACATATTTATGAGGTTACATTGGCCCATTAAAAGAAATCGTTGTATTTCAAAAAATAAACCACCTAATTCGAACAATTTTTTGAAATTTCATGGGTATCATCATCATCGAGATTTTGAGATACTACCATCTCATCGTCTTCACCTTGAACGATTATATTGTAACCTATAAAAGCAAGCTAATAACCCTAAAGTTTATCAGACATTATTACATGGACATGAGGTTAGTTAAATTAAATGGTTTCAACGCTTCTAATGCTGTACACACTTAAAACCTTTAAGTTTGCTCGCCGAAGTTGTACCGTATTCACTTTCTTCAATTTTTCCACTCTGTTTCGGCTGTAATACGTTTTTCTAAACATAAACAGAATCTTCAATACTGTGATACGTGTAGCAGCAAAACACATTAGCTAGTTAGTTTCACCTCTATATTACTTTACATGCAAGCCTGATCTTATCATAAATAAATACATCTGTCAAAAAAAGCTGATTAAACATAACTCCACGGCCAGGTATAGCAACAACGCTTCCAATTATAGCCTTAGTCAACACAATAGGGCCTACAACCACATACAATCGACTAGCACTGCTTTACCGAGGATCAAACGAAAACCGCACGCACGCACGCCCAAGCTCGCACGTACGCTCGCACGCCGCACCAAACGTGCAAACGGCACGCACGCTCGACGCACGAACGACGCACGCTCGCACGCAAGCTCACACGACGCGCGTTGCACGCCCCGTTTGCACGCACGTGCGCACACACCACACACACACACACACACACACACACACACACACACACACCCGAGGAAAACACGCTAAAGCGAAAAACTTGTAAACTTGCAAACATGAATCAAGACGGTGGAGCACCGCGAAAAAAACAGGTTTATTAACAAAACCGAAGGAAAGCTTAACGTTTTGAAAATATATTATTTTATTATTATTATAAACAACAATACATCATTAATTTAAAACATGCATCGGTTTTTCTTCTTCTTGAACCGTGAGTCGTCCTCATTCATCATCATGAGAATTTGCCCTTCACCCATCTTCGCTCTTCTTTTCTTCTGTGAATCATCATCTTGGATTGAGATACACCCAGCTCAACCACGTCATCGCTTTCATCATTATCTTGAACGGTTATGTTGTAATAGTTTATTAACAAGTCAAAAATCTCTAATGTCCGCTGATGTTGGCTCATAAACAGGAGAATACATTATAGTAATGCTCAGATGACAGTTAATTTAAAGAAAACACGAGAAACGAGAACCGTACGGGGTGCGCCGTACTTCCAATGTTAGGGTAGAATCGGGCATCTTCGGGATGTCTGAAGTATTGACCTAAATTAAAACATAGCCCCTGGGGAATGTTTATAAATCTAAATGTCTCTTTTATGGTCGAGGTATTTTTTAAGACGCCGCCGTCTTAAAATTTAAATACAGTTCTAAGCCGGGACCAGTGCGTTAAAAAGTTTAAAATTTAATTATAACCATTTAACCCAAAAGAAATTAAAAATAAGGGTAATAGGTCCTTTTAAATAAAATAATTTTCACTCTCACATATGAAAATAAAAAAACATGTTATAAAGCAGTAAAATAATTGGTTAAAAACATGAATTGTAAAAATAAAAAATTTCTCATGTAACGTATAAAAAATTAGGATAAAAGGGTTAAAATCAATTACACGTGGATGTGTAAAAATAGGGATCAAAAAAACGTTTAACAAAAAAAAACGGTCTCACAGTAAAAATTAAAATCTTCTCACACGTAAGCAGAAAAATAAAATTTAAAATGGTTAATTTGTGACGTTAAAAGATCTTATACCTTTAGATGTTTTTAAAAGCCTTTTCTGTTAACCAGATACAGTTTTAAACGTTTGTTTACAAAGAAGTTTCTGTTTTAGAATGTAAAAGGTTGCATAATTATCCATTTCACTTTTTTAAATTACATTTTTAATTTCAATAAATAGGCAAAATTTTTATTTTAAAAACAAAAAAAAAATTTAAAAGAACAAAAAAAGGTTTAACAATTTAAAAAAATTAAATTTAAAGTAAAAAAAAAAATTTGGGACAAAACCAATAAAAACAAATGATGGTTCCATAAAAACAGAAAAATTTTAAAGAAATTTTTTTAAAAAAAAATTTTTAAGGAAAAAATTTTTCTTTAAATTTCAAGTTTTGAAAATAAATTTTTGAAAGGGAAAATTATAAAAAAATAAAAATTAAAAAAAATTAAAATTGAACTTTAAAAAAAAAAAAATTTTTAAATTTAATTTTTCAAAAAAAAAAAAATTTTCAAAAAATTAAAATTTTTTTTTTTAAAAATTTATAATGTAAAATTTATTTAAAAATTAATTAAATTTTTTAAAAAAAAGAAAATTTTTTTTTAAAAAACATAATTTGAAATAAAATTAAAATAAAACAATCTTTAAAAAAAAGGAAAATTTTTAATTGGTTCTTAAATTTAAAAATTTTGGTTTTTTTTAAATTTTAAATTAAAAATTACCATTTTAAAATTTTTCAATTGTTTGTTTTAAATAAATTTGACGAAAAATTTTAAAGGTTTTCTTTTTAAAAAAATTTTTATTAAAAATTTTAGTAAAGTTTAAAATTAATAAAAAATGTTTAATTGTCTACAAAAGACACAATTGAACTGGAACAATTTAACAAAATTCGACTCTAAGCTAACACCTACAAACCTTTGGAAGAAATATCCCTGTTCCGTCTATACAAAAGTAGTAATTCTAAGAGGAAGGCTGCATCATCAAAAGTGTTAAACTCTCTTCAAAATATTGAAGCTGTAAAACAGAAAGAGGAGGAGAAAAAGGTGAAAAAAGAACAGAGAGAGAAGGGAAAGCGGAAAAGACTGACATCAGATGGAAAAAAGAAAAAACGTAAAATAGAACAGAAATATAAAGATAAAAAACAGAAAAAAAAAATTGTTGACCCTTTCTCCACATCAGACGGAGAAATTGTCGACTTAATAGACATCGTTGACGATGACGAAATTACTACGGAAGAATGGGATGACGATGAATGTGTTGGTTATGGTGAACTGTATAACGAAACTAATAAACAAGAAGATTGGATAAAATGTGTTCAGTGTTCCCGATGGTCCGATGAAGGCTGTTCAAGAGAATAAGTGCGACTTCTGTGGTGAAAGGGAGAAGATGTAGGCCTAGGAAAGAAATAAACATTAAGAAGGAGAAATTTTAAAAGTGATAGAATTCAATTTATACTTAGATACACTAATAAATTTGTCTTATAATGTTATAATAAATTGGTTTTCAAATTTACTGTTCTTTTTTATACCTACCTATGTTTCATTATTTTATGCAGTCCGTGTCACCCGAGCTACCGGTCCATCTCACCCATGTAGGTAAGGGGTGAGATGGACCACTGTTATGTTACTTTTATTAATCGTAGCTTTTTTATTTACAATCACAGTAATGCTAAAGTATGTCTTATTGAAGTTTATATGGTACACTATGTAGCCAACATATCAAAAGTGAAATAAAACTATAATCATAAAAGTTATACATATGAGAAAAAAAGTGGTCTAACTCTCCCCGATGTACGCTATAGCAAGGCTGGTCCTGAACCACTTTTGTCACTAGATTTGTCACCAGATATGTAAAAAGTCACCATAAAAGTCACTAGATTTCAAGGTTGGTAACATTGCTTGCTTCAAGGTCACCGATTCAATGCCACGTGGCAGGAAAGGTTGGTAACACTGTCGAGTCTCTTCAAGGTTCCCGCTCCAAAGTCGCTCGCATTGCCAAAGTTTTTAACGTACACACACCCCGTTTCAAGGTTAATAGTTTTTCAAGGTCGCTCACATTGCTTAACTTCAAGGTCATCCATGCTCACACGTGCCCTTTGCTTCAAGGTCATACGATCCATGCATGGAAGTATATTCCTCAAGGTCATTGAAGTAACTAGATTTGAAGAAGTCACTAGAAAAGTTACTAGATTGTTGTTCAAGGTCATTGAAGCAGATTGTGCACATCCAGGTCAATAGTTTTCAAGGTCATTGTACACATTACCTGCACCGAAATATATTCCTCAAGGTCATCACATTGTCTACGTCTAATTACATGGTTTCCAAGGTCATCAAATTTCCTACCTCAAAAGTACAAGGTTTTTCAAGACCACGTTCCTTGCATCGGTCTTCAAGGCCAGTAAATGGTGATGGTCATCAATAAATTCTCTGGCTGAGTGTTAATTTGGCAGGAATTTTTCAAGGTCACGCCCCCATCAATTATAGCAAGTTCATTGACCTCTGTCTCAAGCCCTGAGGTATTATTACAATTCTCAACGGTATCATACAGATTGTTGTCTATGCTAAGAATGTTACAAGGTGATCAAGCAATTCTTGGAAGTTTACCTTTCAAGGTCATGCCTCATCACCATGTCAAGTGGTTCGGTTCCCCAAATACAGATAGACGTTTCCCAAAACAGATAGCTGTTTCGCAACACAGTTAGCCGTTTTCCCCCATTTCATGGTCACACCTCTGAGAAAAGAACCAAGGCATTCTATTGTTCTGGTCGAGTTAGGGTCATAATTCCTAAAAATAGATTGTTGTCTAGCTACCCCCACCATTTCAGGCTCAATTCTGAGAAATAAACTTTCAAGAACAAAGGCGATCCATTGTTCAAGCCGACGCTTAAAAGTCGATGCTTACAAATTTCAAGATCACACTTTTGAAAAAAGAACAAATGCTATCCACTGTTCTGGCCGAGTTATAATTCCCAAAAATAGATTGTTATCTAGATACCCCCACCATTTCAACCCCAATTCTGATAAATCAATTTGCAAGAACAAAGGTGATCCATAGTTTCAGCCGACGCTTCAAAGCCAAGGATATATAAGTCGCAGTGTGTTGAGATCAGTCGGTTAGTAAGTTGTTAAACATAGAATTAGCAGGGTTAAACCAAAAACGTATTGCAAACTCTAAAAATGCGTGTGACCTACAGATATCGAAGAAACATAAAGTTAATGTGACAGTAATTAATACGAAGTATGGTGAACGTATAGTGTTAGAAACAGAGGAGTTTAAATGTGTTTTACCTCAGCACTTTACGAGTATTTCAAAGAAGAAAAAAATCGAATTGAGGAATTTAAAACGATGCTAAATACAAAGGATGCAGGCATGAGTAGTTTGAGTGCAGTCGGAAAAACCACAAACATAACATTTAGTGCCTCCAACCATATGTGAACATGCTCATTTCGAAAATAGTATTCAGTCGTAGTGCAATTGTGGACAAGTAAAGTCATGCAAACAGCAATAAAATCTTTCCTGGAACGATCTGGAAGTTCACTTCCGGATACTTCATACCGCTGTAGTAACAATATGAATAATAAATTAACATTTTGTTGTTCATGCTGTCAAAATAGTGATGGTAGTAGTAGCAAAAATGAAAAGAAACAAGATGAAGGTTATTCCGACTGGTCATCATCATTTCAACATAGGGCTGAGGTTTATAAACAGATTTTGAATCTCTATCTAGCAATATCGGTATTTATTACATTTGGGAATTGATTAAAGGATATGGGAGAATTTTGAAAACTGTTATGATAGAAAATTACAACTGCTGCTCGTGTACATTCAATGCCTATAATGTAGAAGAACTATTCAATTTGAAGGATATAATAAGCTATAGATTGGAATTTCTGGAATCTTACAATCTGGCGTGTTTCTATGAAAAGTTGATACGACAAGTGGTTGACTACCGTCGTTTTCGTGAGAAGGAATTCGGTGATGATGACATTTATAAAGACATTCAAGATGTTGTAAATGCCAAGTATAATATTAATTCACACAACACTGTATGCTTAATGGAAATATTGTACTATCGCTTTGCTTATCTAATGTATAGCATTTACTAAAAATAAAGTTTTTTCGATTTTAGATATAAATACCCCGCCCTATCCCTTAAGGTTAACAATGATAGGTAAGAAGCGGAAGAGTGCAGGTGGTTTAGTGAATACGCTAATCAATAAACTTGCGGTGGAATTACCCGGTTACCAGTATTGTGGTCCCGGTACAAAATTAGAGAAACGACTCGCACGCGGTGACCCCGGTATTAATCAATTAGATGCTCAGTGCAAACTGCATGATATCAGTTACAGAGACTACCGAGATTTAGAAAGTAGACATAGAGCAGATACAATTTTAGAACAAAAAGCTTGGGAACGATTTAAATCGGCAGACGCAACGTTAGGTGAACGAGCTGCAGCTTTATTAGTCGGTACCGCCATGAACGCAAAAAAAAATTGGAATGGGGTGTAAACGTCGGTCCAAGAAGAAGAAGAAGAAGAAGAAGAACGGTGGAAGTTTATTGCATGTACGAAAAACAATAGCTAAAACAATGAAAGCTAACGGAGATTTCACCGACACAATAAAGTCAGCACTGTCAACGGCACAACGTGTAGTAAAAAGGTTGGTGGGAAAGAAAAACGTTCAAGTTAAAGTAAACAAGGAGGTGTTTTACCATTTCTTATTCCGTTATTCGCAGGATTATCAGCAATCGGTGCTTAGGGAATTGCTAAAGCAGTCAATGATGCAAAAAATGCCAAAAAATTGCAAGAAGAGACATCGCGCCATAATCGCATGATGGAGCCGATTGCTGGCGGCGCATCATGCTTAAAACCGTTTCCAGAAAATTGAGTAGATTACCCGAAACAGCGTTAACAGGAATTGATTTAAAGAAATACACAAAATATGTACCATACTTTAGGGGTATTTTTGTGAGAGATAGTCTGCCTACATTACCATGGAAAAATGAATCTGGAATCATCAACTTAGTTAGTCAAAGCGGACCGGGTACACAATGGGTTTGCGACGAAAAGCGTGGCGAAAAGGTATATATCACGATAGTTTCGGTAATCTTCGACCACCAGTCGAAGTGAATAACTACTTTCGGGGATGTAAAATTTATTATAATTACAATCAAGATCAGGAATTTAATACCATTATTTGTGGGCACCTATGCCTACAATATAAATAATCGATACAACCTTAAATTTTCTCAGTTATGTCAATAACATTCAGTTTAGAAGGTATTGGTAACATAGCTAGCTGCAACTTCTATCCACCGATAGAGCTAGATTTGGAGAAGAAAAACGTTGTTGGATTGGTGGGATTTTACGCCTGCATCAGCATTAGAAACATTTATACGGGCAACGATAGAGTTTATTTTAAAACAAATTCATCTCATTTGCGAGTGATTAATATTCCACACGGTGCCTATGAGTTAGATGAGATTAGTGATTACTTGAAATCAAAGATACCCGCAGAAAAATTTTTAATTATGGCAAACAACAATACACTTAAATGTGAGATAAACAGTTAATTTGAGATCGATTTTACTAAAGAGAATAGTATTGGTCGCATGCTCGGTTTTGAGCCTAAAATATTAGAAGCGAATATTCTACATACATCCGTGTTAGACATCCAAATAAATACACACACTAATCTACATGAAGAGTGCAACATTATAAAGGGGTCTTTTCGAAACCATAAACCTGCAAAGCTAACATATGAAATTGACGTTTCCGTTCCTCCGGGCTATCGTTTGGATAAAATTCCAAACAATACTCAATATTTAGAAGTAAACACAAACATAATAAGTAATATAACAATCAAATTGACAAATCAAAAGGGAGAGTTAATAGACTTTGGTGAAAGTGAACCATTCACGGTACGCTTAGAACTAAAAGAACATGGATCTGCGAATTAATCATAGGACAATTCTATTTCATACAAAAGACTTCATACCAATCAACCCTCATTGCAGTTAACATCTGCAGAGAAATACTTTTTAACATCAAATGGATTGAAAGTCATCTCCCTCTCCCTCTCCCTCTCCCTCTCCCTCCCTCTCCCTCCTCTCCTCTCCCTCTCCCTCCCTCCTCTCCCTCTCCCTCTCCCTCTCCCTCTCCCTCCCTCCCTCTCCCTCTCCTCCCTCCCTCTCCTCTCCTCTCCCTCCCTCTCCCTCCCTCCCTCTCCCTCTCCTCTCCTCTCCCTCCTCCCTCTCCCTCCCTCTCCCTCCCTCCTCTCCCTCCCTCTCCCTCTCCCTCTCCCTCCCTCCCTCTCCTCTCCCTCCCTCCCCTCTCCCTCCTCTCCCTCTCCCTCTCCCTCCCTCTCCCTCCCTCCCCTCTCCCTCCCTCTCCCTCTCCCTCCCTCTCCCTCCTCCCTCTCCCTCTCCCTCCCTCTCCCTCCCTCCTCCCTCTCCCTCCCCTCTCCCTCTCCCTCCCTCTCCCTCCCTCCCTCCCCTCTCCCTCTCCTCTCCCTCCTCCTCTCCTCTCCTCTCCCTCTCCCTCTCCCTCTCCTCTCCCTCTCCCTCCCTCCCTCTCCCTCTCCCTCCTCTCCCTCTCCCTCTCCCTCCCTCCCTCTCCCTCTCCCTCTCCCTCTCCCTCTCCCTCCTCTCCCTCCCCTCCCTCCCTCTCCCTCTCCCTCTCCCTCTCCCTCCTCCCTCCTCTCCTCTCCCTCTCCTCTCCCTCCCTCTCCTCTCCTCCCTCTCCCTCCTCTCCCTCTCCCCTCCCTCTCCCTCCTCCCTCTCCCTCCCTCTCCCTCTCCTCTCCCTCTCCCTCCCTCTCCCTCTCCCTCTCCCTCCCTCTCCCTCCCTCCCTCCCTCCTCCCTCTCCCTCTCCTCTCCCTCCCTCTCCCTCTCCCTCTCCCTCTCCCCCTCTCCTCTCCCTCCCTCTCCCTCCTCTCCCTCTCCCTCTCCTCTCCCTCCCTCCCTCTCCCTCTCCCTCCCTCTCCCTCCCTCCCTCTCCCTCTCCTCTCCCTCTCCCTCCCTCCTCCCTCCCTCCCTCTCCCTCTCCCTCTCCCTCTCCCTCCCTCCCTCTCCCCTCTCCCTCCTCCCCTCCCTCTCTCTAAAGTTAGGAAGGTGGATGTAGTATCCATTGTGGCTTTGTTAAATTTTTTATTTAATTCTGTATAAATTTATACCATAGGTTTATTTGAAAAGCTATTATACAACAGTTTGATATGATTGCTTTTTCAGGCATTTTTTACTTCTACTTAAATTTTTACTTTATTTTATTTATCCACATAATTATTTAACCAATTGCATTTTACCGTTAGTTGTTTTACGGTATAATTGCGTTCAACCCATAATGACGCGGTAACCTTTGCTGCTAAGCAGTGAAATTTTAATATCCATTATAGTATCCATTAAACCAGCAAATAAAGCATTTTATTTCTATTAACAATTCCATAAATTAGTTTCACTTAAGATAATCAATCGTTACTAACACTAGCTTTAAGATGTTCTCATTTATTATTAAAATTTAGGTAGTAAAATCGTTGCTAACATTAGCTCTATGATATTCTCATTTATAATCAAAATTTAGGTAGTAAATAAAGCTTGTTCTTGTCAATTTTTTTAACTTTATTATATTCATGGCTTATTTGTTTTTCCCTTAAACGGTTTGGCGCCCTTTTACTTAATAATTTAGTTTCAGGTTGAAGCAACATCAATTTGTAAAGCGAACATATCTATATGTATATATTTTTTAAAGCAACATCTGATAACATTTATGAATCCCGACTGAGCAAAAGGTACAAAACCTACTGAGTTATAAGCGAATCAGTTAAAATTGTAGCCTAGCGGGTTGGTAGCAACTAATTTTTTTGTGGTAACAGGTTAGCACCAAAGTAAGGTACAGGTTTCAAACGATTGTGCTGCAATAGCTGTGCGAAAGGGTGATTAACATGATTATATCTTGCTAGGGCTCGTATTATGGCTGACTACTAGTCTGTCCCCTTTCAGTTGCACATAGCATCTACTTTGACTAGTATCTTTCAAGTGCACCCTTTTAGAAGCTACCAGAGGTTTCGCTGTTGTGGTAATATTGGTACATTGCAAGTGACAACGTCCTCTTATTTAATCCCTTTTGCATCACAAAAAAAGTGCTGCATTAAGTCAAAACTAAACGAAAGTATTGAGATAAATTGTTTAGGCTGACTCCACCACTTAAAAACTTTCTTTTACGAGATAGCACTGTTTGCACAACTTTGGTGTGGATTAAATAAAGGATAAGGGACATGAAGATGAAGAACATGAAAAGTGAAACACACTGTAGACATTCATATTTTAATACTTAATTCAAAATCAGTATACTGGTGCGTTACTGTAAATAGATTGAGACTTAGCTTTCAGAAGTAACTCTGCGATACCCAAACGACCATTTTGTATCGCATAGTATAACAAAGTATCTCCAGTTTTTGTTTTAACTGTATAATCACTCCCACATTCTAGAAGAAATTTTGCAACGTCAGTACTTATATACAAAATGGATAACTCAAGTAAAGACATTCCATTTACAAGTTCATTAATATTGACACCTCTCTCGAAAAACATTTCCAAAATTTGGACATTGTTTTGTTTTATGGCTAACACAATAGGAGTTTTTTCAGTTTCACTTTGGTGGCTTATATCAGCATTATTATAAATTAATAATTTTGCAAATTCATTGAATGCCTTTGATATCGCAATTAAAAGCGGTGTTTCATTTCGAATGTTTTTTAAGTTAAGATTTGCTTTGTGTTCAATTAACAGTTTGAGAGATGCAAATTGGTTGAATTTCACTGCCTTATGAATTGGTGTATCTCCTTCACTGTCTCTAGCGTTAATATTTGCGCCTTCTTCTATAAGTAATTTGGTAATGTTGACGTACCCTCTTATCACTGATAAATGCAATGATCGATATCCGTCTCTGCTTTCCGAATTAAGAAATTCTTCATGAGAGTCATTTCCTAAAAATTAAAAACTAGTTGTAGTTTTAACTTAGTAATAGAAAGTACCGTAATTATTTGCTTTGCAATACTTGTGAGCATTTGTACATATTTCAGAACAGACCACAAGTAAATTAAAAACAAGAATCAAAATATTCATGTTAATAAACGTATAAGACTAAAAACTAATTCATCAATAACAGTACCTAACATAATTCTTAATGTTTTATCGGTTACTTACGGTTCATTAATTCTAACCCATAGATAATGAATATTCCCCTGAAAAGGAAAATTACGTAAAGTCCATTCCATAATGCCGCGGAGTAATAAAATGAATTTCCGTCACGCACCATTTGCAATTTTGCAACGGGAGACACTTTTTTTGTTTTCGATGGCTCTTTTACCATATCGTAGAACGATTGTGACTGGGTGGTTTTAAACCAAAACAATCTTGCATGTGTAACCCAGCAGCTAGCGAAGTAATCAGAGCATTTGGATGCGTGGTCGGAAGATACAACCCTAAAAATTCAAAAAAGGAGTAAAGAGAGAATGGAAATGAAAGAGAAAATGTTAATTAGCACATGTATAAACGCACAGATAAATCGAAAGATGAAATTAAGTAATCCAATAAATAATATCTCGTTTAATTAAAAATTATTATTAATTTTTATCAAAATACATAAATAAAATTAATAATAATTTTTAATTACTTATTTGCTTTTGAACTTATTCGTTACTAACAAAAACTTATAATAATATCTTGTTTATTTAATAAACGAGAAGGAATCAAATTAATGTGAACTCTATCACGAATATTAATTTAGAAAACGAAACATCAAAAGGAAACAGTACCGTATCAAGGTAATTTGTTATTTTTTAATGTTGGCACGGCCTTAGTTACCATACATGATAATTGGATTAGATGTGAATCACCCTTACACTGTACTCTACAATTTTGGAAGTTACTGCATATTATTTACGTTTTGAGAGTTCTTTGTACCGGCTAGTAGGCAACACACACTACCTTTGGCCAGTTGTAAGTAACGTACAAAAAAAGTTGGACATGGCAACACCACGTACAACAGTACTCGAGCTTAAACACCAATTTCTGATAAATAGGAAATAGGAAATATCTAATTGTTCAAAAACGAAATTTATAAAAGGCCGTGTGATACTTTCAGGTGGCGCCATTTTGTCTATTTAGCGTCTATTTAATTTACCTTTTAAGGAAACAATGTTCTGGAAATTTCTCTGTAATTTGCTAAAATTAAAATTGTAAGATACATTTCGGTCTAAACTGGCTTTTATTTCAAGTATATATAGTATATTCTTTCGTTTAATACAAATATAAGTTTCCTTAAGCACTACGTTCTTCGTGGTATTGTTTACATTAAAAAAATTTCTACTGATGGCCTGGTAACTAAGGTTTTTTTTATTCATTTAGGTTTTTTTTTGTGGTACATTTGTACTTAATCACTTTCCGAAATATGGATTTATGGACATGCTAGCCGTACACTTCTTCAGCGCTGATCAACCGAAATGAGAAACGCTGGGCATATCACAACTTCGCGCCGAAGCCAGTTAAGGCTGTTTAAATTAACAGTAATCGAGCGAGAATCACTCATTCCTATGTACTACACCTCCAAACTGTTACTAAATATGGAAATATTCCTTCAGCTGCAAACGAGTGCTCTATATAACTGTAAAGTATAATGCTCTTTTGCTTCTGCTTGGCTTATTATATCGTATAACAACTGTACACACCTGTAGCCTTTGCTTGTGTAGTAGAGTAATAGTGTACGAGATGTAAACAGTTTATGCTACTCAAGGTGCTCGTTTGTGAATTCAATAACCTGCTTCGATAAAGCACTATTTGTTTTGCCACGTTCATCGTTGTTAGCCACATAATATGGACTGTAGGCATTTGTCAAATTTACAAGTAATAAATAAGAAGTTGTCCTCACTACATTTTAACTACCGCTTCAGTAAAGTAGTACATTTATACAGGGTAATCCATACTAGGCCTTTGGTGTATGTTAGTTTATTTTGTGGGACTGATTTATATTGCTACAATACTTTGTCTAAGTTAATTAACATTTTGCGGCACCTGACTACTGTAACGGGCGTTATTTTATTTCATATCAAGAACATAAAAAATATTTTTTTTGCTCTTTGTCATTAAAAGAAAATGGAACATAAGTTGAATGTTATTGTAGAGGTTGTGTAGGTTTATTTTTAACTACAGGAAATGATGCTGTGAGACATATAAAGGGAATTAAATTGCAATATATACGTTATCTACAAACATTAGCCAGTTTTGTAGGATAAGCTGTTATATTTGACCTTGAGGTGAACGGATATATGAAGTAACAAGTCAGTCGAGTTTAAAAATTTGTTAAGAAAGTTCCTATACGACTCAACACCAAATTATTTAAAAAATGCGGAAGTTAGTCGAGTTTAAACATTTGTTAAGAAAGGTCATATGCGACTCGGGACCAAATTTGTTAATAAAGTGGAAGTTAGTGTACAATAATGCGAGAGCAAGATCTTATCTACTTAGTAAAGGTAAAGTGGCCTTAGTTACAGTGCTACGAAATAAAGATATTGCTGTTAAAACAATTACCGTGAAGTGCTGAAAGTAACTGCACAAATAACAAAAAACCGCAACCACAGTAAGGGATAAATATTAACTCTGCTTTTGTTGTTATATCGCTCTGCTTTAGTTGTTAACCGCTAACGTGGTTTTAAAAAAGCTCCTCTTTTGTTGTTAATGAGACGCTATGCATAATGTTGTGAGTTGATATGTGAATTTCACACCTAATTGTGAACGAAAACTGCGTTAATACTGGGAAAGAGCCAAACAATATATATATATATATATATATATATATATATATATATATATATATATATATATATATATATATATATATATATATATATATATATATATATATATATATATATATATATATATATATATATATATTAACTAGGATTGTAATTTGGTGTAGAATTTTTGTTGTTTCATATTTTTTTAGAGACAACAAACTGACCAGTAATGATTTTATGTTTAGTTGAGGGATTAGGTTTCTGTTTACTTACGGAAGTAAATGTAATAAACGTATTTAATTTAAACTAGAATTGTGAATTTCTTGTCAAATTTGTAACGAACTGTAAGAGGAGTAAGAATACGTAATTTTTTTTAAAGGCATGGTGTTTGAACGTTAGTAATCTCTGCAAACCTGATGGGATATCAAATAACTGATAACTTGACACTCAGATAAGCAATTGTTTTTCCAAGTTAACTAATGATTAAGATTTCTCATTATACATTTAAACCTTGTGAAAGGAGAGTTTTTCTGAAAGCTTTCCCAAATTAACCCTTTATCCTGAGCTAACCCGGTAAGAAAAAAGTACGAAAGGTAAGTACCTAGAAAATTGGAAACAATTGTAACTTCCGTTACACCAGTTGTTTAATTTAAATGTTTAATGCTTAATTTGTCGCGCTTGCTAACGGCAAGTTTCTTTATTATTTTATTCCAGCTAACCCGGTGCGACGTCGTCTCCTGTGCGTGTGTGTGCGTGTGTATGTGCGTGCGTACATGCGTGCATGCGTGCTTGCGTGCGTGCGTGAATGCGTGCGTGCGTGTATGTGTGTTGTGTGTGTGTGTGTGTGTGTGTGTGTGTATGTGTGTGTGTGTGTGTGTGTGCGTATGTGTGTGTGTTTGTGTGTCTGAGTGTGTCTGTGTGTGTGTGTGCGTGGGTGTGGGTGTGCGTGTGTGTGCTGTGTGCGTGTGCGTGTGCGTGTGCGTGTGCGTGTGCGTGTGCGTGTGCGTGTCGTGTGCGTGTGCGTGTGCGTGTGCGTGTGCGTGTGTGGTGCGTGTGCGTGTCGTGTGCGTGTGCGTGTGCGTGTGCTTGTGCGTGTGCGTGTGCGTGTGGGTGTGTGTGTGCGTGTGCGTGTGCGTGTGCGCGTGCGTGTGCGTGTGCGTGTGCGTGTGCGTGTGCGTGTGCGTGTGCGTGTGCGTGTGTGTACGTGTGCGTGAGCGTGTGCGTGTGCGCGTGCGTGTGCGTGTGCGTGCCTGCGTGCGTGCTTGCGTACGTGCGTGCGATTGTGCGTTCGTGCGTGCGTGTGTGTGTACATACGTACGTAAAATGTTGTATTTTAGCCTCATTTCATTTTTCCTGAAGCTAATTGGATTTTGGGAAACATTCAGCTGCGGAGAGGGCACAGATTTTGGTTTTATCTAAATATTTCTAAAACAGCTGCACGTTTCAAAAATATAAAAATTCCTGGATATAGACCTTACACATATCGATTATGTTTTATGAAATTTTTTGATACGACTCATAGTTTAGCGGCGAAAAGGTTTTAAGCGTAGGTTCAAATCTTTTTAATATCTGAATTACAATTTATTTTGTAAGAAATAGTAAACGTATTTTTAAAGAAAATGTAATTTTACATAACCTTTCTTTCCAAAGTTTTTTAATATAACGGAATGTAAGTCTAAAAATTAATTAAGTATGAATGAAAATCGTTATTTTATGTAACCGGGCAGCTTTCGTATTGTTTTTTAAGTGAACGTGAATTCATGTCTCTTACTCTCTATCTGACGTGAAGTTTTAAACGTTACTCTGACAGATTATTGTTTTTCTTTTAACAATGTTGTCTGTTTCTGTTATGAACGTATAGAAAAGAGGTTGCATAGTTATCCTAAAAAATTATAATAAAAATTATTTCATTTCTTTTTATTTCCACTTTTTAGGTTGGAAGGTCGTGTGTTGCTTCACACCTGATATTTATTATAAAGTTTTTTTAGTTTGTAGTATGTTTCAATTAAAGCAGTCAAAGGATAAGTGGTTTCTTATTATTGCAGTTTATTTCTTTTGTAAATGACTTATTAGTATCTGTAAATGGTTTATGTTTACTAATAGTTATTTTTTATTTTTGTTGTTTCTGAAACATTATCCTGGGGGGAAATTGATCTTTTAAACATATTTGGGCCGACGTCGTATAGAGTAAAGGTTTGTGTTTGACCACTATTATTTCATTATCTTACCTGAACTATTGTCTCGTGTAATTAATTAACCTGATCTCTTTCAGGTCAGAGTTAGTTTCTTTATTTTAACTGTGACCATCATCAAAACTGTGACTAGACCTTTTTCTTGGAATGAGGGCTATACAAGAGTACAGCGAGTGGTGCCCTTTCTTAAATTATTATTGTGTTTCTATGCCAACCACTCTCCCACGCATACAAATGTTTTTTTCTAAAAAGGCAGAGTTACCAGTTATCTAGAAGTCTCCGCTCTAAATGCAACATAAATACAAATTAAACAGAATGTACGTTTTTCTTAACACATAATTAATAATAATAATAATAATAATAATAATGTATTTATTGTTTTAGTAGTGTTTAGTAATAATTGAGTAGTAGTAAACAATGTTATTAGTTATTGCACATACAGTGCTTTCATCTCAAAAAAAGTCACCCTTAATATTTTTTTAGCAATGGAATCTCGACCTAGAAAAAAAAATACGTTAATTTAGATGTCGAGGGGGACATTCAAAAACAGTTTTCATGGAATTTTACTTTTCACCCCTTAATCCCCGCTCCCCTCACTTTAAAATTTCAAATTGCACCCCCTAGCTTGTGATACATCATTTTGAAGGTATTCAAAGTACAAATCCAACCGCGTTCAGAAAATTGATTTCCATCGCCCCATTTTGAAATTACAAGCAAAAATGTCAATACTATAGGAATAAATTGTCATTGATTTCATTGTTCAAGACAAAAACAATACTTTATTAAATTCTCACAATCTTCTCTATTCTTAGTTAGCCAATAAAACAATCTATTAACGAATTCTTCTCTAACTTTTTGAAATGTTTCCGCAGTAACTTGCTGGCAAGCTTGAGTGATCCTAGCTCTAAGGCCCTGAATATTTTCTGGTTGAGGGTTACGATACACGATTGATTTTAAATAACCCCAAAGGAAAAAATCTAATGGCGTTATGTCGGGAGATCTGGCAGGCCATTCTATTGTGCCTCTTCTGCCAATACATTTGCCGGGAAACCGTTGATTAAGTCACTCGCGAACACCCAACGCATAGTGTGGGGGTGCGCCGTCTTGTTGATACTGCAAATTTCTAACAGTGGGTTGCCTTCTTCGTCAGCTTGATTTTCTAAGGACTCAGTTATAAGCGGATCAATGTAGTTTTCCAATAAATTTAAACACAAATCAGCGGTTAAATTTTCTTTGATAAACAAAGGACCTATTATTTCATTTCCAAGAAGATTTCCTGCCCAGACATATTTTTTTCTGAAAACTGCGTATGATCCTCTAAGAACACGTTATGATTTTGAAGAGCCCAATATCTACAGTTCTGTTTATTAACAAAGCCATTCAGATAGAACGTCGATTCATCACTGAAGCAAATATTCTTTACCAAATTGCTGTCATTTTGAATCATCTCAGTCATTATTTCACAGAATTGAATCCTCCTATCGTAATCATCTTCCGTGAGTTCATGGAGAATGGTAAATTTGCAAGGAAAGAACTTGTGACGTTTTAAAGTCTTGTGTATGGAACCAACAGAAATATTCGTTAATGCAGCGACTTTTAGAATTGAAGTCGTAGGTTCAGCGGCAAAATGGCCTAAGACCTCAATTTGTGCAGGCTTCGTTCAGAACTCGTGGTGTCTTTCTTACTTTGTTACATACTGAGCCAGTTTTTTCAAATTTTCTCACCAGAGTTAGCACATATTGATATACAACATTTTTTTCAGGATGCGTTTCGTTGAAGACTTGGGCTGTGCTACGAGCACACTTATTCTGGGCTCGATACAAATAAATAATTTCAACTCTTTCTTGAATAGTGTAAACCATGATTCGTTCTTGGTTTTATTCAAATTCAATGTTTCAAACTGAAGTAAAGAATTGTCAAAATTCAACAACTTAACTGAAACAGACTTGATTATAAATGGTTGCAGTCGGCAATAAATTACAAACTGAAATACGGCTTACCTTAACCGAACTCTGAAAGCAAAAATAATCCAAATCGATAAAAACACGATTAAAATATTCGAGAGAGGAGATATCGTTTCCGTATCACTTCGTCTTTCAGTACTTGATAAACTAGGGGTATTGTCTTGAACAATGAAATCAATGAACAAAATTTATTCCTATAGTATTGACATTTTCGCTTGTAATTTCAAAATGGGGCAATGGAAATCAATTTTCTGAACGCCGTTGTATTTGTATTTTGAATACCTTCAAAATGATGTATCACAAGCTAGGGGGTGCAATTTGAAATTTTAAAGTGAGGGGAGTGGGGATTAAGGGGTGAAAAGTAAAATTCCATGAACACTGTTTTTGAATGTCCCCCTCGATCTCTAAATTGACGTATTTTTTTCTAGGTCGAGATTCCATTGCTAAAAAAATATTAAGGGTGACTAGTTTTGAAATGAAAGCACGGTATAAACCAATAGGCGCAAGTTCAGATAATTCAGGTCTGAAAACCTGATCTGTTATTCTACTTGAGCCTGCTATAATGTAGAAAAAGAAAGTAGAAGTACTAAATGTAGTAGTTAAAAGTTAAAAAAATTAACATATGTGTGTGAGGTAAAGTAATGAAGTTTGTGACAAGTGAACAAGTTTGTAATGGTAACCAAATGTACAGTTAAGTTGGCTTGCTTATTGTATTAATAATAAATATCTTTGTAGTTATATTTAAATCTTTTTATGTCGTCTTCCGCAAATTCAATTGAGAGTTCGTTTAAGAGTTTGGACACTTGATATCTAAATGTTCGTTTAAAAGAGGTGGTTCTGTGTTTTGGTATTAAAAACAAAAGGTTAGGTTTTTGGTCTAATACTTAAATTATGGATATATGTACGGTGTCTTAATTTCTTATGTAGGTATGGTGGAGATTGCTTGTCAATAATTTTTTTGAAATTCACACTGCGTGGAGGCGTGGCTTATGCGACATGTTTAACCATTTGGCCTTTTTGAGTGCATGTGAAACACTCTTTCCTTTTTTAATTCCACACGCTAACCGCAAACATTAGTGTTGGACTGTTTGTATACGTTTCTGTGTTGTATTGTCAATGCATAAAGTATAAACATAATCATAATGCTCAAATTTGCTAAATATTAGAGAATTACGTAATTGTAATTTGAAATCTGCATTTAACACATGCCTTGATGGATATAACATTTTTAGGCAAGATATGATCTCTCAATTAAACCATAAAAATAAGTTTTTCACCTCGGATTTTTCTTCCAACTGTGCACCCTCCAGTTTAATAGTTAAACTGCTAGAAATGTGATGTTTACCAAATAACATAACCTTTGATTTGTTAGGATTAATTATTAAATCATGTTGTTTTGAAAGGTTCAAGAGATTAGATAAATCTAAATTCAGATTATTTATTTCGGCATTAGCTTCTAAGGGATCAAATATATGATATATTAGCGTATCATCGGCATACATATGGCCTCTAATTCTAACTGAAGTTGAGACACCAAACAAGTTACTTACCCGGTACAAGAGCATTGTTATATTGTGTCAATGTAAACTGACAGTTAAATCAAATAAGTAAGCAATGGTTGACAGTCAATATAGAATACAAACGTAAGTAAATATATATATATATATATATATATATATATATATATATATATATATATATATATATGAAATTGGTTCATTTAACCAATTTTCAATATTGTAGATAACGTACAACTGGTATGAATAATCAAATGATAATCAAATTCAATTGAAATCGCTATAGCTGCACTGTTTTCACTTGTACAAACAGACTGTAGATTGATGTTAAATAATTGTCATAAATTGATTGCTTCGAAATACATGTAACTGTAGACTAACCTGTTTCTTCGTCTTCAGGCAGAGATAGATGGTAGTGAAAAGTATATCGGTGGTATGAATATAATGAACTTAATAGTTACAGAAAGTAATCTTGGGAGAATTTCAGTTAGAATCGATATAATCAGTATAAAGAAAGTAGTACAGAAAAATTCAGAAAAGGAAAAACTCCTAAAGCAATTTCAAAAATATGAATAAAATGTGCGTTGAATTATATCCCAATCAATTCGGGTCGTTTAATTAAAAATTTTGCATGCTCGTGTTTTGCAATTCAACACATTCTTGAAAAAAGATTATCTCTTATCAAATTAGAGTCTAATTTTTTATGAATTTACATGATTATGTCGTTGAAGTAATTTCATTATAGATATGAATAAATAAGGTACATAACGATGAGTTAAATAATTACTTATACCCACAAAACAGAAAATTACAATTCAACTAGAGAATACATAGTCTGAGTGACATACAAATTGCGTAATATAGGGATTTTATTTAGGGTAACATTATTATTTATATTTGCACAAGATTTACTAAGCAAATTTTGAATATGGACTAAATTACGCGAAATGAAAATACGAACATCACAAATCCCCCCTTCTTTTCCCATCAAAAAGTAAATAGTAAGTGAAGAAAGGACAAGAAGACGAAGCAACAGAAGCGACAAAAGCAAAATGGCAGAACTAAAGGACTAACGGACTAGTTAGGAGGTCGATAATAGCTAGATTTACAGAAGGATCTGAACCAGTAGGAGATTCATCAACAGAATGGTCACGTTCCAAATCTTTGACATTGTACTACTGAAGACTTACCAGAACTATGTTTTGATTCTTAAGTTGAGGAAGAGATAACTTTCTTAGTAAGATAGTGTCCAACATATTTGGAAGCGAGTTTAGCATTGATTCATTAACAGAATGATCACGTTCCAAATCTTTGATATTGTACTCCTGAAGACTTACCAGAACTATCTTTTGATTCGTAAGTTCAGGAAGAGATAACTTTCTTAACAAGATAATGCCCAACACATTTTAAGCGAGCTTAGCATTGAAGTGACGAAATGAATCAGAGGGTACAAAATGACGTTTTCACACAAATTGTCCTTTAAATTATCTAGGAAAAGGACCAACCATGTCTATGCATAGCACTTGCCAAGGATCACTGTGGTGAAATTGAAACACCAAACTTATTTACAAGTTCGTGAGTTTTTATCTATTTTGTCAATGTAAACTGACAGTTAAAGCAAATAAATAAACAATAGTTAACAGTTATTATATACAAGTTGCACGAATATATGAATATAGAATACACACGTACCTAAGTAAATTTTATATATAGGATTGGTTCTTTTAACCAACCTTCAATGTTGTAGTACGAACAATCAAATAGTTCAACTGAGACCACTATATGCAATATAATAGGTTCGAAAATCAGGTAAAATGAATGCAATTGTAGACTAACCTATTTCGATGTCTTCAAATAAAGACACTGCAAATCGTGTGTTATTAGTTCAGATAATGGAATTAGCGGTTACACTAAGTGCTCTTTATCGGCAATACGTGACTATGTAATTTCAGTAAGAATCGTAGAAGTTAATTTGATAAGTACTCGTACAACGATATAACCATAATGTTATCAGTATACAGCATATACTGAAGAAAAACCCAGAAATCTAAAAAGTGCTTAACCAATTTCAGATGCAAGTCAGATTCGTATTTAAAGAAAATGTAATATAGTAATCTACTTCCATATGCGTATTTTTCAGTTTACAATATTTTGAAAATAGGTTTCTCTTATCAAATTAGATTCTAATTCTACCGCTAGATGTAAATCTTTATGAAATTGGTATAATCATGTATTAAGTTAGTTTCAATGTAGAAATAAAAAAATAAAGATATATAACGATGGGTTGAATAATGTCAATGTGGACTAAAATACCAGAAATCAAATTACGCACGTCACAAAACCCCCCATCAACATGAATAGTCGGGTAAGAGAAAAAAGGAAAAAAGAAAACAAATAATTAGCAACAAAATCAGTAAGCGACAAAAGCAAGCAAAGCTAAAAACGCGAAATGACAGAATAGATACTAATATGTAGTATCAGGCAACATATGTAAAAGAAAAAACTCTAAGAGCTAAGGTCCACACCGGAAAAACAATGAGACATGTATAAATATCGTTTCCGCCGTTTGTGATGCCGAGGTTAGCGAAAAAATAAGTTAGACGGACGATGTAAGTGGGTAATGGTTGGATTTACAGAAAGATCTGAATCAGTAGGAGGATCATAATTCATATCTTAGACAAGGTAAACTAAAGATATTCCAGAATCATCCACATACGATCATTTAAAGAAATATTACAAATCTTCGACAAAGATTGTAACGAGTAGCTCGTCGTCGAGTAGCTTCAGACAGTCGTTTATTGATGGATGGCAATTGATGAGTAACTTTAGCATCAAGAGACGTCGTACAATATGGATCAGAAGGAGTAGAATCAGAAAAAGGAAGAAAACAAAAAATCTTCAAAAAGTACACGTTCACTTCCAAATAATGCTAAGGAGATTAACTATTTATTTCACGTAGCAGATCGAATAATAACGAATTGATATCATCGTTTTGAGGACGTCACAAAGTTGAGTGAATTCCTTGCTAGGAAATTGTAAGCCATTATCACTAATGATTGCTGTGGAGTACCAAGGAAGGTATTGTCTTAAACAAGACAAGCAGTTATCAGTACGGAGAGGGTAGAAAGTTAGAATTTAGGAAAACAATTAGCAACAATCAGAATAAATGTTTTGTAGAGGATCTGGGAAGAGGGCCAACCATGTGACAAATTCCAGCACAACAGTCACTTGTATTTTCACAATGTAAAGTCCAGAAAAGGAATAAGCCCTAAAGCAAATTCAGATATAAAACGGATGGTAATTTAAAGAAAATGTAGTAAACTAACCTACTCAACACATTCTCGATAGAAAAACTTTATTTCCGAGACAAGCTCGTTAAAGGAATATATAGTAAACCGTATTCAAAACAGTGCGTTGGATTATATCCCAATTAATTTTCATCGTTTAATTAAATTTAAACGAAGTATTCTAAGCACGTGTCTTGCAATTAACCATATTTTTCAAGAGGTTATCAAATTAGACTCTAACTTTACCGTGTCGTACATTTTCATGAAATTATATAATTTTGCCGTTAATTAATTTCGTTGTAGAAATAAGTAAATAATGATACATAACAATGAGTTAAATAAGTATGTGTACATACTTTCAAAGTGGAAAATTAGAATTTAATTAGAGAATATATAATCAGAATGATATACAAATATCAGCGGTCTAACGTAGGGGTTTTACTAAATTATTCTGTGTATTTGTACGAAATTTACTAGAACAAATTGGACTAAAACACGTGAAATCAAATTCCGCGCGTTAAAACATATTTAGAGATTTATTGCGGATCACTTATAATTTTTATATATCGTCTAACTGGTTTTGACGGCAACCCGGCAATAAGTTTTTTTTAGAACAGTGAATAAAATGTTCCCTACGTATTCCAGAACAGGAACATTATTTACCAGCTTCAACTGCACTTCTAACTGTTACAACAAGAATGAGCGCAGACCGTTATGTATTTTCTTTTCGGAAATCACTCGATATCGTTATAGTTAAAGTCTGACTAACAACAAACCTCTCTAGCTTACAACCCTTCCTCTTGTATACATTCTCATTTCTATCTTGCCAACGTTACCAAATATTTACCCGCTAAATCAAAACCAAGCACTCTTAAAGAGTTTAGATGTCACTTGTCTTTGCCGGGCAGAAAATATGAAACAGAACCAACGCAACATTCAATATAACAAATAAAGAATCGTACTAACACATGTTCATGCAATATCAGAAATGTGTCATACGCGCAACACAAGACTAATTATACCTAGTAAGTCAGAAAAATAATTCCACAACATGCGTTTAAGGTGGTTCTACAAGTAGCACCTGTACAAATATTCGATATCGACGTTTTTTCTGAGCGACATAAGCACGACATCAATGTCGTTCGCTGTTTCAAAATAAATCAAGGACACCCGATCTCACCTTTTCTGGTTCAGATTTCAACAGTAGAGGACCTAAGGAAGATCCGGCAGGTATAACACGTGGTTTGCTTATGTATCTCCATTGAAAACTTGAGCCCGAGGTACGGCGTGGCAGAATGTGACCAGTGCCAAAGATTGTAACACGCACACATTTCTGTAGAGCTCAAGACATCACCACTCCTGTGAATACATCCTGCGCAGACCACACTTAGTACGTGAAATTCAGTTGTAATCTCTCGGCTAATTTCACGGGCTCTCCAAAGTTTCCTTGCCTCTGCCAACGAAAGCAAACTGACGCATGACTCTCACAGCAAAGAAACGCAGTTGAAAAAACTCCTGCTCAGCAGACTTTAGGGTTAAGCGGCACTTTAGGCTTGATGGAAGGCTCAGATCTGGAGAAAGCCCAACCTATCATCCGCAAAGTGGCAGGGGCATTAGCTGAGACTCAAACTGCGTCTGACCTGTGTGGAGTAATACGCTCGTACGGTCGGGAGGTGTTTGTTCTTTTTGGATAAGCAAACAGCAGCGACATAAGACATTTTTAACAATTTTAGTTCGTAAACCAACTTCCTACGCACTCTGTTGTTACCGTGTGTAGAATTGTATAAATTTAAGACCATTTTAGCTTTGATTGAAAATATTAGAAATTCTGGTATATTTGACGTTATTTGGATTAAATAGAAGCTGTTGATAGAATTCAGATTAATGATAATTGCGCTTTGTTTGGTAAATGTATTTAAGCATACAAGTACAATTACATGTATGGCAGATTGTAGGAACGATTGTTTACGTTTATTGACAGTTCAATGTCATTAAAAGAATTACAGAAGGTAGTTTTTATTTTAGCAGATATCAGATAATCCTTTTATTAGGTAATTTGTAATTTGTTAGTTTACTTTTTAAGTGGACATTGCGATATTAAATATTGTTTCTTCGTAGCTAAGATTATTTTTAAAAACATGTAGAGGTGTCGAGAAGAGATAAAATAACGACACGATATTGAGAATTGCTCCATTTTACCGCGCGAAAGGTTTGAATATATTTTTAGAAAAGTGATTGGTTAGGCAACGAAGAGTTTAAGATGGCGAATTCTGGTGGAGTCGCGAAAAAAGGACATTCAGTCGGTCGCGAACGATGCAAGCAAGTATCTGATGGTAAGGCGGTGGCGTTGAATAAATCTCCCTTAAGTGAGTGTACATCTGACTAACGTGTTGTGTAACGAAATTTTGAGCGTTGTTAACCGGATTTTCGTTCGAAAATAAATCACATCTTATTTTTGTGTAGGTTTGTCTTCCCAGTGCACTAGCATCACTCAAAGGAAAGATAATCGAGAATGGCTTTGTTAAATGTTTAAGTAATTAAGAAGGTTGGTTTAATGAACTTTACTGATTCTTAACAGACATTAGAAGAGCAAAAGTGGAAGTTGTGATTACTGGAAGTAACCTTTTGCTCCGAGGAATTACGTTGAGCCCTGCTGGTAGCAGTTTTTGTAGTAAAATATTGAACAATGTAAGGCGTACACTTGGTGAAGAGCGGCCAGCGACTGTGCCGTCAAAGAAGATCAAGTTCCAATACCCCAAGCTTCCCTTTACTGATTCTATTCATGCAACCTAAATATGTAAAGCGAAACTACCCAAGTTCTTATTGTTATTTTGG
Organism: Vesta saturnalis; assembly: GCA_036346205.1. Lineage (NCBI taxonomy): Eukaryota > Metazoa > Arthropoda > Insecta > Coleoptera > Lampyridae > Vesta > Vesta saturnalis. The sequence continues at coordinate 3,329,489 of JARFJB010002120.1, forward strand.
TTTCTAATAAATCTAAACGCTGTTGGTTTAAGAATGATTGAATATCTGTTTGATATAAAGTACACGTACCAGCTTTATAATTAAATTACGAAACCGTTTAGTCCTTTAATCATGTAAAAGAGTCGCTATTAAACTTCTTTCCTTAAATGATGGCTGCTGATGGCGCCGTGCTCATTTGGCTTTATTATTTTAAGGTGTTGTTAATCTGCCACGTTAGCTCTCGAAACCGCTTTTGTGGAGGTAAAAAAAGAAATGAGATTTGTGTACTTTAAATTGTAAAAAGAGCGGCATCCAAATCATAACTCAATTAAATATTCGCATTAACGTAACTACAAATTTCGTAAAATGCATTACCCTAACGAAGAACTGGATATTTGCTTGTGCCGTGTTCTGATGCCGTCTAAGTCTGTTATGCTGTATCTCCTCTCCACACAGTTATTGCATTCTATTATTGCTTAATGATAGCACCGTTATCATTGTGTAAGAATATGTGATTGTTATTTCAGATATACGTGAGTAGCATCAACAGCTACACTAGTCAATCAACTGCAACATCATCTACACGAGGATATTTTTGGAAATCCACCATCACCACACGATATCAACAGGTATACCACCATTCACACCAATCATTAGCCATACAGCATACGAGATGAAGACTCCTGAGCAGGGCACCGCAAACACAATACAATACTTGGATTCCATATTTGAAATTCTAAATGGGGTTGTGGTAATCAAAGGTATACTTAGAAAATACTAGACCTTCCCTACAATGTCTTACTTTTTCGGGAAACGTTTAGTATTTTTTAAGTATAGCTCTGACAATACTTTAAATTATACTGTTTATTACTGTACCTTCCACTATTATCCATTTTCATTTTTAAATATGTAAATATTTAATAGACTCTGTTGAAATTGAAATTGAATTTCTACAAGAGTAGTCGCAAGGACTTAAAGTAGGATATTTATAAAAAATGACGAAAGTATATTTTAAAATTTTGACACAATTGTTACAACAGAAGTAAAAGGGCTACACTAGCGCTCTTTTCGATATAGATAAAACACTAGTTCTCTTCTTAGGATGAGATATGGCACAAGCCGTGTTTCCTCCAAATTGATAAGTTAGGTCCAAATTGTGGATTTCATCGCGTTTAAAATTGGACTTCAACGGTTTAGTTGCAACCTATCTGTCTAGTAATCGTGTTACCAATTACATTTATAAATTATTCAAATTTAATAAAAATTTATTCCAAACCTTAACAACTGCAATAATTGGTTATTATAGTTAAACGGAAATACCACTTTAACACATATATCGATGAATTAATATCGAAATCCTAAAAAATTGGTACGCTACTATGTAAAGGTGGAGCTAAAAAAGTCGCGTTTAGAAGCAAATCGGCAATTTCCAAATAATCATTATAGATCGCAAAATATAGCAAAGTATCTCCTTCCTTTGTCTTAATCGTGTAATCAGCGCCATGTTCCAAAAGAAATCTTGTTACATCAACACTTGCATTCATAACTGCTAACTCAATTAAAGAAGCTCCATTTACACGATCATTAACTTTAACACCTTTATCGAGAAACAACTTCAAAACTTTGACATTATCCTGTTTTATGGCTAACACCAAAGGATTTTGCCCAGTTACGTTTTCGTAATTAATTTTAGCATTATCATCAACCAATAGTTTTACTAATTCAAAATTGTCATTTGCTAACGCTATCAGTAATGGAGTCTCATTTTCGTTATTTCGTAAATTAATATTCGCTTTTTTTTCTATTAGAAGTTTCATAACCTCCAAATTATTAAATATAGCTGCTTTATGGCTTGGAGTATCTCCATAACTATCTTTAGAATTGATATTTGCACCTCCCTCTATAATTATTTTGCTTATATTAACGTATCCTCTTTTTATTGATAGATGTAATGGTGTGTCTCCATCTTTGCTTCCAGAATTAAGATACGCTATACTAGAATTCTTTCCTAAAAGATATTAACTAATAGTAGTTTGTGGTTTATTTAACAAAATTACCATGATTATGGGACCTGGAATAATGTTGAGCATTTGTACATATATCATAAACAACCACAAGTAAATAAAAGAAAAACAATTTAATCTTCATCTTAACAATGTATAATAATATATTTAGCAAAAACACAATTTTTAATAAATTATCAGTTGTTCAAGGTTCGTGAACCCTGACATGTTGATAACTTTCAATTTATAACAAATAGAACTTTGTTTGGTAACATTAGTCATGATAAGAACACAATCTTTTCGTTCATTTTCAGAAATGGGTAGACGTACCTCTGTTTTTCATACATTTTCGCACCGAACCGATTGATCTGTTAATGACTGCTGGAGAAATTACAGATTATTAATACTAACGAATGGTTTAGTAGAACCTTTGTTTTCCCGCCCATCACGTTCAGTACGTGTTGGTTAGGGAATAAGTTAGAAGATGGAGCTATTGAATGCAAAAATTTACATGGCCTTTGGTTTTTTGTTTTGTTTAATGCCAAACGTGCTGAATCTTATATCGGGTGATATTTAAGTACGTGGTCAAATTTTAAGTAAGTTTAAGACGAAATGTTTATACAAACATAGTAATGCTTTGTTTTCGAGATACAGGGTGTCAAGCTTTTCTTAAAATCCTTAATAATCCTTCAAACTATTTTTTTTGAAATTTGACAATGTCATTCGTGGTAAAAATGAGCTAATTTAAACCTAATTACTTTAAAATTGTTAAGTCCAGTGGCGTGCCGGTGAGCACCTTAACCATATCTTTTTTAAACTTTAATATTTTTGTGGCATTAGGCAACTAAAAATGCAACCTTTCGCTTACATTAATTGTTCCGATACAACAAAGTAAAAAAAAAAAGAATTCCCTGGAAGGAAAAACAATTGATCAAACAAATTTGATAAACGTGCACACATAATTATATGAAAAGAGTTTTAAGCTATAAAATCTGTTACTGATATTAAAAAATGGTTCAATTTAAAAACGCAGCAATGGCCAATATGCAATTGTTTGCGAAATGGCCCAATGCGGCAAGACGGATTTATAGAGATATCCACATCGCTTAGTACCAAATAGAGAAACATTTGTAAGAATACATGAAAGGTTGTGCAAATCACACCATTTTTAAACGTCTGCTGTAACTGATGTTGAGAGAACCGCAACAGTGGGAAGAGTGGAGGTTGAGGAAGAAGATTTACATGGAGTTGAGAGTAGCCCTGACACCAGTACACTAAAAATTGCACAGCACTTAAACATTTCTCACTTTACTTCCTACTTATACATGCACATGTACAGGGTGGCCAACTAGAATGCGAGGTAATGTATCTGGGAAACTATCCATCGTAGAGGCTTGCGCAAAAGAAAAGTTATTACTAAAACGGCCAATACAAAAACCTGGAAAATATTTTCAAGTTTCTGAAATGGCCGCTAGGGGGCGTAACTGCAATCTTGTGAATTCTGCTATATTAAGCTAATAAAAAAATAACTGATCTTTAAAGTCGAGGACAATCTGAACTTTCTTGTTTGACACTTTTTGACGTATGTCTAAAAATAAAGTGGTGGGGGGCATTCAAAGGTTTCCTTAAATAACCCCCTATATCTTCGAAACGACTAAGCCGATTTTAACAAGCTTAAGCGCGCTGAAATGAGCTATTCTTGGGCTACAAATGTAATAATATTTGAAGTTTTGTTAGTTTCACATGTCGTCGCTAGAAGGCTTTGTTCGACATTTCGACAGATACGGTTAATTTTCGCAAAAAAATTAAATGCATTGGTATGACTTTTTTTCATGAACAAACAAGTAGCTAAATGATGTCTAAACAATCTCGCGAAAACCGCATCTCGATATCTTGTTCCTAACCTAACTTATCGGCCAAAGAAGACTTTATACGGAAATCCCTTAAATTTTTATTTTTTTTAACTATATTTTTCTGGAATTGGTTCTATTATGTAAGTTGTGGCCCTAAAAAGGACTTTTCCAGGTTTTTGTATTGACCGTTTTAGTAATAACTTTTTTTGCGCAAACCTCTACGATGGATAGTTTCCCAGATACAGTACCTCGCATTCTTAGTTGGCCACCCTGTACAGCAGATTTTAAGGGATTGTTAACTGTATCCTTACCACGTACAGCGTGTTTAAGCGTTATTGCCTGGAGATTTTCACCAGCTGAGTTGTTTTATTGTACTTGGCTTTTGCAACAACAGGTAGCACCTCCGGCATTTCTATCCTGTATTTTATTTACCGATGAAGCGTATTTTTCCCAAAATTCATTTATAAACTTTCATAACAATCATATCTGGACTGAAGAAGATGTCCATTTGGTTATAGAAAATAATTTTCTGTGAAAATAGATTTTTGTGTGAATGTTTGGGTTGGTATTGTAAGTGATTATCTTATTAGACCTCATTTCTTACTCTCGTGGTTAAATGGTCAAGGGTATCGCCAGTTTTAGGAATTTGTGGTACCTAAACTATTAGAAAATGTACCACTGCAAGAAAGAAGGACAATGTGGTTCCTGCACGATAGTGCTCCGCCCCACTTTAGCATAGCAGCACGTCAATTTATGGATATAACGTATGGAAAAAACTGGATCGGTCGCGCGGGTCCGCAGAAACGGATATCCAGGTCACCGAATTTAAATCTGGTGGAGTTTTTCCTTTGGAGGCATTTAAAGTCCCTCCGGTCAACAATGAAGAAGAATTAATCCAACGGATACGGGATTTATGTAATCAGATAAGAATATTTCAACGTGTTCGGCAATCGATGTTGAGACGAGCTAATCCTTGATTTGCTAACCCGTATATGTTTTAGCAACAATTTCTAAGAGGGTCGATATGGTAGTTTTAGTTATTTCTTGTTGTTAGTTAGCTAACTAAATTAACTCCTTCTGCCATAAATAATACCGCCGAATTTCAACAAAATCGGCTGAAGCATTATTAAGATTTTGACTAAACATACGTTGATATAAACTTTTCGTCTTAAAATCACTCAATCACTCATTGAAGTCTGGCCACGTACTTATATAACACACTGTATTTCATTAAAAAGTAATTCAGCAATTTTTTAATGAACCGTTTACACTAAACAATTCATAACCAATCACTATAGCCAGTGTGAATTCACGGATTTTAATTTTTTGCTTAGTAGATTGCTCAATTTCCCTGTTTCAGTTCAAAATTATAATAAGGTAATACGCAGATTAAAGAAAGTACTGCATACACTGGGTTCTCAGATGATGTGGTTATCAATATTGTTAGGAAACAATTGGATGAGAGTTAAGAATGTAAGTATATTAGGCCGCGCTAGTGAGCAAATATAAACAAAGTACATAAAACTACCAATACATCCAGCTAATGCACAAGGTCTATCTAAAATCCTTTCCAAAGTTAATTCGAGAACATCCACTACTTCAGATAGTAGTTTAAAATCGTGTTTAGGCAATTCAAGTAAAGTGTCAAACGGATTGGCAGTATTGATCGGGAAGTTATAAAACTAATTGTAAAAACTGTGAACAAATGTATGTAGGGCAAACTAAAGGATCGATTTACTTTAAATACAAACGTTGGCACAATCCGAAGCCCTATACATGTTTGATAAAAATCACGGCGAAGATTTACTCGCTATCATATATATACAGGGTTCCCCATTTTAGACTATACAATTTAAAAGTCGAATAAAAACTTTCTAATCAAAGTAATTTAACTTTTTAATGGACTAATATGTAGCTTATTCTTTGAGATTTATGACTAAAGTAAATAACAATTCAAGTTTTAAAGATCATGTCTTTCAAATGCCCTCCTTCGACTTCAATGCATTTTTGAATTCTAAGTTCAAAATTTATCATCACTCGGCGAAGCAAATCTCCATTTATTCTTGCAATTTCATTTCGAATCTGCTCCTTCAGCTCCGGAATTGTTGCGGGACGACTTGAAAAACTTTTGCTTTAGGTATCCCCAGAGAAAAAATCGGGGCCGTTAAATCAGGAGATCTGGGGCCAATTCAAATTTCCAAATCGGGAAATTATACGGCCGTCAAAAAAATCTCGCAAAATTCTCATAGTATTTCTGGCTGTGTGAGCCATTGCTCCATCTTGCTGGAATAATATGGCGCCATTTAGTCCTCGTCTAATTAGTTCTGGGATAAGAAACGTTTGCAACATGTTTATGTAGCGTTCGGAATTAACTGTAACAGAACGGTTATTTTCATCCTCAAAAAAATAAGGACCGATAATTCCAAATGATGCTACACCGCACCAAACAACGACTTTTGGACTGTGGAGGTTTTTGGTAAACAGTTCGTGAGGATTTTCTACTCCCCAGTATCTAAAGTTTTGCTTGTTAACAACACGTCCAAATGAAAATTTGCTTCGTCGCTCATTAGCAAATTATGAATTTCTCCACGATGCTGATGTAAAAATTCTTCACAAAATGTCACCCTCGCTCCTTTGTCTAGATCACTGAGGTTATGCGCCATTTGATATTTATAGGGGTGAAATTTTATATCTTTATGCAGAATTCTGTGGAGACTTCCCTTAGATATTCCTAGGGCAAGTGATTGCCGATTAGCCGATCTCTTAGGACTTCTTGTAAAGGCAGCTCTCACTCGTTCAATATTTTCAGGTGTACGCACCGTTCTTCGACGTCCAGGTTTTTTAATGTTTTGCACAGAGCCATTTTCACGCCAATGACTAACCCACCCAGCAATTGTAAAGCGTGTTGGTGCATCGCCCCTATTATTGTTTCCAAACTGCCGTCGAAATGCACGCCGAACTTCTTCAAATGAACCAGTTCTAATGTAGACTTCCACAGAAAACACACGCTCTTGAATCGAATAATTCATAATGCAATGAAAATTGTTAAACTGGAGCAATTATATCGTTTGCGTATAACGCATATTTGACAGAAACACTTAAGTCGTTGTTTATAGACAGGCGCCTCCTTGATCTTTAAAACTTGAATTGTTATTTACTTTAGTCATAAATCCCACAGAATAAACTACATATTAGTCCATTAAAAAGTTAATTTACTTTGATTAGAAAGTTTTTATTCGACTTTTAAATTGTATAGTCTAATATGGGGAACCCAGTATATATATATATATATATATATATATATATATATATATATATATATATATATATATATATATATATATATATATATATATATATGCTTTTTATTGCATATTAACCATGTGAATGGTGAATGCGCGACGGTGGCTGGAGGTGGTTGTTCTATCCTCAAGGGAGTGTATGGCAGAAGTTAAGGGTTCATAGGCCTAATCGCTCTTCTTTCTTTGAATACGATTAGTGAGAACAAGTGCATATTGAGAAGCTCCATCTCAGAAGTGAGAAATATAATCTAGATATACCAGAAAGAGTTGTTGGGAAATAAAGTATGTTACGACCAGCTGGTTTAGTAGCTGAAGAAGACGGCCAACCTGTGGTAAACTTGAGGATACAGTCATTCCCAACATAGCAATAGATCCTGAAAACTTATGATCTGAGCCGTTCATATTTAGAATAGGGAATGATTAGTCTTTTAAACTGAATTAAATGCATGTAAGCCGAATAAAAGGGGATCACACGGAACATGTTCGAGAATGGTACCCAAATTCGAAAGTAAATCTGAATGTGAACGTCTGGTATTAAACATAAAAGTGTTCATGTGCATACGTGACAGAGGTTAATCGAAAAGCATGATTAAATTATCATTTTATTACAAACCTGTTTAGAGATACGAAAGCAATGCTTGCATAGGAGGGTCGAATATGTTATGTTTTGCATGTATCTTCTTACGTGTTTAGAACAAAAGCGAGTATAGAAAAAAAAGATAAAGGTAGTGCGAAATTATAGAATTAAAGTGGAAAAAGTGGTATCTGACGTTGTAAGAATGACGTATGCACAAGCTCTGACCAAAGAGTTTAGTATGATCTCAATGATATAGAACAAGTATGTGTAGAATAGGGACAGTGAAAGCGAGTGGGTGTGCTTGAAAGACACTGTGTCAATTGTGCTGTACAAATTTGTGGAAGAGCCACTGTCGGTAAGCAGACAAAGAGCGCTTGGTGGAGTAAGTCTATAAAAAAAGGAATATGTAAAGAAACTGTAAAATGCCACCCATTGCTGCAAAAAGTGATATTGAGAAAGACGGTTATATGAAATGTACAAATTCAGAGGAAAAGGACACAACTAAAAAGTTTGGGAAAAATTAGAAACTGTTCCGGAACTGGGCAAGAAGTGCACAACGTGAGTAGAAGCAGAATGAAGTTGGAGTGCTGAATAGTATGAACACGATAGTTTGAGATGAGTACGAATTGAAAAAATGTTGACAAAAATATTTTGCAAGTTGTAAGGAAGCATGAGCTTGATAAAGGGTTGTCTGAATTATTATTTAATACATACATTAAGCGTAGAAAGGTACCAACCGATTGGAAGAATGCTCTTATTGTACCGCCATAAGGATAAGGAATGTACGAGTGATTGTAAAAACTACATAGGGATAAAATTGTTGAGTGTACTTGCTGAGATATTTGAAGAGTTTTGATCCATAGAGCACGTGCAATAACATGGTGTGACATGTGACATATTCAAGGTGGCTTCATGCCAGGAAGAGGATGCGTGGGTCTGGTGGTTGCCCTACAGCAGTTGAGTGGAAAGCAGTTAAATCTAAAAAAGAAGGTATATTGTACACTTGAAAGAAGCGTGTAACTGAGTTAATAGAAGGAAGCTTGGAGACATTTTGAGTGAGTATAGAGTGAGCAGATGTCAGGTGTATGAAGATAGCCGGGTCTAATTTGGTTTTAATGTGTTTATAGTTAGGCGCATGTAATGTCGTTGAAATTAAATTTTACCCCCAATAGGAAATAAATTGCAACATTCTGTAAACACGGCTAACTACACGGAGCCGCGAACGTCTGGCTAGATAATTTTTTTTATAAAACGTCACAATAACAAAATTGGCGCTGTTACGGGGAAGGAATTGTTGTAAAACTTGGCGTGGTGAAGTTCATAACCGCGAACTTCTTCATAAATCCATTCCTTCTTATATAGTAATTAGGCGCCAATTGTGTGGAATTTTGCGCCAAAATTTTGAGAAGCCGTTTTGCGCCGTTAAAGTTATATTGTACATAAAAATGTTATTAAAATATCACAGTAATGAACTTTTGCACAAATGAATTTTTTCTCATGCAGTAACTATACGCCAATCATGCGTTGCTTTCCGTCGTGAACAAACTTTTTTGCGATAAGGCCACACTCATAACCTTACGGCTATGAAAGTGGCCTTGTTAATTAATTTCTGCTATAATTACACAAATTAGTCCTTTCTTGTGCGATAACTAGGCATCTATTGTGCCTTTTATGGTAAAAATAATATCAATACGGTTAACTTCACATCACGAACTTTAGAATACCGTTTTTAGCTTATGCAATGAATAGGTGCCCATTATGCGCTGTTTACGCCGGTAGAGTTAAATTTTTCGCTCGTTGTTACAAAGATTACATCGACAAGTTTAACTAACCTCACAGTCGTGAAGTTATAAATAAACAAATATTTCCTTGCGCGGTAATTAAGCACTTATTGTGCTCCGTTAAAATTAAATTCTACTTGTTTATTTGATTAATGTGTATTTCTAGTATTTTTATTGTATTATATACTTCCTCCATTATTCAGTTTTATTTAGTTATATTTAACCCATTTTCTTACATTGTAGCTATACTAATGTGTAGGTGGCGTGTTCACCCTGCATGATGAGATTGAGTTTGTTCACTGTAAATGGTTAAATGAATGATGAAATTGAGCAGCGTTACAATGCAGGATGAAAAGTAATATTGGCAGTGTATGAACCATAATGTGAAATGAGGGCGACATACAATAGTATGCATGTCCCATCAGTGCCGTAAAAAATACAAAAGCGAAATAGATTGGTGTGGGCATAAGAACAACACGCGTCGTTTCACCTGCGCATATCTAAACGAGTGCATAAAATAGTATAAGCTTTGGGCCCTAACCACACTTAACTACTTTATGCAGTGCGCTCAGAAAGTAACGGATAAATTCATTGTTTTCGAAATCGTTAATTTGTGGCCAAAATCCTGCGAAACATCGATATTTTATTTTGATTCCGGACTTTATGATGCGTCGCACATGTAGATGGCGCTGCGAACTTTACGGATATGACGTCAAAGTTCATAAAAGTTCTAAAATGCCCTATTTATTGGGATTATTTGAAACAGTATGCGCGATGTTAATTATTGAATGTTGCATCATTCGAAAAGTGGTGCGGTGTTAGTCAAGAACGAAACTGGTATGATTGAAATGTAGGCTTTTGTCACAACAACAAGCAACTAGGTAACTGGATTAGGAGTTTATTTTTTGTTTTCAGGCGGGCGAAAACGACATATTTATGTATCGTTAAAGGTAGACTTGAAGTACTTATTTTTGCCACCGGACGACAAAAACCCTTCCAAGTCTTATTTTATGTTTGTTTTCGTTCCGTTTATGTTTATTTTAATAAATGTTGTGAACTGTTTAGTATCCAGATTCTTAATTTAACGCACACATGGACAACACTAACATCGCAGCACTTTTCGAATTATGCCACATTTAATAATCAATATCGCGCATACTGCTTCAAATAATCCCAATAAATAGGGCATTTTGAACTCAGGAGAAAGAGTTGCATCGATTTCCGCGAAGAACATACAGGGTTGCTATTTAAAAATATGAACGTAGACGTCATATCCGGAAAGTGCGCAGCGCCATTCACATGTGCGACACAGTATAAAGTCCGGAAACAATGTAAAAAATCGACGTGTCGCAGGATTTTGACCATAAATTAACGATTTCGAAAATAATGAATTGATTCGTTACTTACTGAGCGCACTGTATACTTTAGTTCTACTTGACATAAACGATTCATTTTGTTCCGCCAACCAGTACATTCAAAGTTGTGCGAATAATATCACTCTACACTCCAGTATCACGTCTAGTTCTAAACCAGTTAAGGACGTTCGAAAATGTCGCGATCTCTAAAAAGTTCTTTATTGATAAAATAAAAACTACCAAACCCAAACAGGTCAACTTTCTTTAAAAAGTGTCAAAACCCCTACCCTGTTTGCATGAGAGGCCGAATTATCAAAAACAAAAAACCGTCTAACTTGATTGATATCAAGATCTCCTTCTCAACATATTTCATCTTTGGCATCACCGTCTGCTAAAAACCTAGGATTTCTCTTCTCGATCAGGAACTATTTTTCTCTGGTCATTCCGTATATTTGTTAGATCTACAAAAGTAATTCTGGAGTACTGAATACATGTGGGACTGTGCCATATTCATGACGATTACCTTTCCTGAAACTATCCAAAATAAAGCTTTTCTATTCATTAACAATCATAATCTCACAACCAATCTGTTTATATTATCGTCTTTTGCCTGATTCCACTTTGTATTATATATGGTAGTATGTCTTCTGTTCTACTTATTCATTTTCTCAACTGCCTATCCTTGAGTGCAACCCCAAACAACCAGAACTCCCACCACGACCATTCGCTCGTTCTGAAGTTCTTAAAGTTATTACTACCCGTCGTTTTTTAGAATTCCTAGATCTGCTGTATAACTAGAACTGCACCACTTTTTCATGACTGTAGTTATGAATGTGCTATATGTTGGGTATACTTTGGCTACTAAAAGGATTCGACTATACGTAAAGGCAGTACACTTTTATTTCCTACCATAATTTGTAGGTGTATACTTCCAAATCGTTCTGGGAGTTTAACACGCTTGGAAATTCATCTCAAGTAGTACAATTTAGATATCGTCCATTGGCAAACAAGAATCACGTTGTATCGGATGCTTCCTCGCTCAGCACCAAAACTCGGTATAATTACATCTATACCTTTTACCTCCCTTATCTCACATTCAATTCAAGACTGTTGGTACGTATTTAAAAAAATGGCGTTGTATTTTTCGGGTATCTGCGGGATCACCTCCTTTAAAAACCTGTAAAGGGAAATTAATTAAAATAATAAAATAAAAAAATCATTACTCTACTACGGTGAAACCTTGTAGGATAAAACCTGTGCTTCATATTCCTTATTGGTCAGATTTACGGGACGTTATGTTACGTTATAATTTGAGACACAACGTACAATGCTTCTTGAAAAAATCGTGGGATGGCTGACTCCATCGCATACCTATGTAGAAGATTATGTAATCATCACTTTTTTCATTGTCGACACTATCTCATTTTATGACATTTAAGAAAGCTTCGCGTGTGCGTGTATATGTGCGTATGCGTGTGCACGTGCGTGTCCGTGTTCGTGTGCCTGTGCGTGTGAGCGTGCGTGTGCGTGTGCGTGATGCGTATGCATGTACGTGGCGTGTGCGTGTTTACGTGCGTGTGTGTGTATTTGTGTACGTGTGTGTGCGTGCGTGTGCGTGTGCGAGTGCGTGTACGTGCGTGTGCGTGCGTGCGTGCGTGCGTGTGCGGTGCGTGTGCGTGCGTGAGCGTGTGCGTGTGCGTGTGCGTGTGCGTGTGCGTGTCGTGCGTGCGTGTGCGTGTGCGTGTGCGTGCGTGTGCGTGTGCGTGTGCGTGTGCGTGCGTGTGCGTGTCGTCGTGCGGTGCGTGCGTGTGCGTGCGTGCGTGTACGTTGCGTCGTGCGTGCGTGTGCGTGTGCTGTGCGTGTGCGTGTGCGTGTGCGTGCGTGGTCGTGCGTGCGTGCGTGTGTGTGTTTATGGCATGCATAAGGTTAAACAATCTACGCTTCTTGAAAAAATCGCGGGATAGCTGAATCCATCGTTTAAAGGTATACCTTCGTAGACCTATGTAGAAAGTAATGCAATAAAAAAACTTCTTTCACTGTCGACGCACTAGCTCATTTTATGACATTTAAGAAAGTTTTCGCGGAGATCGACCATGTTGTTCGTCTAGCTGTGCGCGCGTGTGCGTGTGTGTCTGTGTGTGTGCATGCCCGTGCGCGTGTGCGTGTGCGTGAGCGTGTGCGGGTACGTGGTGTGTGTGTGTGTGTGTGTGTGTGTGTGTGTCATCTCCGTGCACGTGTGCGTGTACATGTGTGTGCGTGTGAGTGTGCGTGTGAGCGTGCGTGTGCGTATTCGTGTGCGTGTGCGTGTGCGGTGCGTGTGTGTGCGTGTGCGTGTGTGTGTGTGTGCGTGTGCGTGGCACGTGTCTGTGTGTGTGTGTGTCGTGTGTGTGTGCGTGTGCGGTGCGTGTGTGCGTGTGCGTGTGTGTGTGCGTGTGCGTGTGCGGGCACGTGTCGTGTGTGTGTGTGTGTGTGTACATGTCCGTGCGCGTGTGCGTGTACAGTGTGTGTAAGCGTGGTGTGCGTGTGCGTGCTGTGCGTGTGCGTGTGCGTGTGCGTGCGTGTGCGTGTGCGTATGCGGCACGTGTCTGTGTGTGTGTGTGTCGTGTGTGTCGTGTGTCGTGTGTGTGTTGTGTTCGTGTGTGTGTGTGTGTGCGTGTGTGTGTGTGTGTGTGTGTGTGCATGTCCGTGCGCGTGTGCGTGTACATGTGTGTAGCGTAGTGTGCGTGTGAGCGTGCGTGTGCGTGTGCGTATTCGTGTGCGTGTGCTGTGCGGGTGCGTGTGTGCGTGTGCGTGAATGTGCGAGTTCGTGTGCGTATGTGTGCGCGTGCGTATACCTGTGCGCGTGCGTGTGCGCGTACGCGTGCCTGTTCGTGTGTGTGTGCGGTGTGTGGTGTTGTGTGTGTGTGTATGCGTGCGTGTGCATGTAGAGTTCGTGTGCGTATTGTGTGCGCGTGCGTGTGCGTGCTGTGCGTGTGCGTGCGTGTGCGTATGTGCGTGTGCGTTGTGTGCGTGTGCGGGTGCATGTGCGAGTTCGTGTGCGTATGTGTGTGCGCGTGCGTATACGTGTGGGGATGCGTGTCGCGCGTGCGTGCGTATGGTGCTAGTGTGTGCCGACCGCTTCATTAATCTGCCCTATTTTATTTCCGGGTTTACAGAAAAATCCGTATTCATCCAAAGCATCATATAGTCTTTGAAAAATGCGCTGAATTGACCTTGAAACTGTAAATCTATCTTCCTTAACGGTTTTTCTATCTGCTCCAGTTTTTGAGATCCCCGTACTAGACATAATAAGAAACTCACCCTGTATATAGTAAACCTTATTCAATATAAACTGTGCGTTGGATTATACGCCAATTGATTTGGTCTGTTTAATTAGCATTAAAGGTACATATTTTTCAATTTACTGTACTTCTTATCTTATTGTGGCAATAAGTTAATTTCAATGTATAAATAAGAAATAAAGATATGTGTTTTCACATAAACGTGTTTTTTATATGCACGAAAATTAGATAAATTTTCACATATATATGCATCTAAAATCTTTAAAATATGCACTTGATTCTGTAAAATATGCACAAAAACATGCAGCATATGCACTAAATTTTACTCACAATAATAAACAAAATATTTTTATACATTTATTTTTTAAATAATACATATAAAACGATAATTTTAATATTAATGACTAATGACTAATGAGATTAACTAATGGAATAATAAGACAATAACAGACAATAAAAATCATTAATTATTTAGTTTATTGTTACTTACATTACCAAAATAGTTTATAATTATATATTTTTCTAAATTCTGTATAGTAAACGATTGTCTTCTATCGGAAAGTATATTCCTGTATATAAAAAAACTTCGCTCTACATCTACAGATGTAATGGGCGCATATTTTAAAACAGAAATGATTGCAGGATCTACATTACTTAGCACAAATTCACCTTGTAAAATTTTTGAAACGTTTTCAAGAAAGTTAAACCCTTCATTTTTAATTAGAACACCACTAAGTTTCTGTTCAATGATATTTCCAGTTTTTCCAGTAACTCCGCCAATCGACTTTTTGAGACTATTAACTAATTCAACTGACTCCGTCAAAGGCATTCCCTGTTTTTCTAAATTCAAAATTGTTTCAACGATAGGGTTATAATTGGCTTTAATAAATGCTAACTACTGTGGTAGTTCAGAATTCCGCAACACTTTTTTTGATTCGATAATTGCTGTTGAACTATCAGATAAATCTACAATTACTTCTTTAATTTTATTAAAATATTCCGCATAGAAAATAGCAGCATTTAACCAAGTACTCCACCTATTAATAACAGGTTGGGGGGGCAGAGGTGTATTTGGTAATTTTTCTTTGTACAGCGGTATTCTCAGGTGCGCTTTTATAAACACTTTTTTAACATTACTAATTAAAATATTTACAAGTGGAATTTGTATCCTTATTTCTTCCGCTACTCTATTAATCGCGTGGACTAAACATGATGCGTGAATTAAATTTTTATAGAATATTTTTAGGTTTTTTGCTGTTTTAATCATATACGTAGCTGTACCCGATAACGTCAATTTTTTTCGGAACTAACCGCTTCGGGAAGAAAAAAAATTGTTAAGCTGTCGTTTACAAATGTAGTTATTGTTAAATTATCTACTTTATCAATTTCTTTGCAGTTAATTAAATAACATGGGCTAGGATGTACCCCATTTAAGACCCCAGGCATTAGATTAATGATGGCACGCTCTCAGATATCGGTGGTTTCATCTACAATAAATTAAATATGGTTTTCACCTACACGGTTTCGTATTGTTTTCATTGTACTAATATAAACATCATTAACATATCTTTTTCTTAATGTACTTTCGTCTGGATTTGACATTTTACTGAATTTATCCAGAAAAGACTTAAAACTTTCGTTTCCCAAGTTTGAATTAACAAGTGCCTGACACAGTTCTGAATTTAAAGTTTACCTTCGATTATTTGTAGAACTTGCAACCACTGATTCCTTTAGGGATACTTGTGTACACCTTTCTTCAATCTAACTTTATATAAAGGAGTTCCAATGGGTTGCGTTATTTAACATTTTTTTGGCAGAATATCTATGAAAATTACAAGTAACATCCAATTAAGATCTAGCAATTTAAAATAATTAAACGTGTAGGCAATTATTTTTAAAATCAAAAAGCCACTACTGAAAATCTAATTAATAAAAAATACTACTTTCTATTTTGCTGCATGTCTTACAAAACACTTTCTCGCCATCGAGTATAAGCTCTGGAAAGTCCTTTATTCAAACCGAAACCAAACTATTAATTTTTGCCATTATTTAAATAACAATAAAATAATCACGCTGCGCCGATTTTGTAGTTTAATGCTCACCACGTACTTTCTAATCAATGTTCACTACAGCATGGTCTTACAAATGCAGCATTACTTAAATTTAAAATCTGAGTACTAACCACTTTTAGACAGATCCTTTCCAAGGACAAGTCAAATATTGCCAACAACTCAGGGATTAAGAATGGAACACCCCAAAACGAAATGTCGGAAAACAACCACAATAATAGTTACTAGCATTTAAGCACGTAAACCTGTATTTCGGAAAATCCCTTAATCCGCTTGAAATATTTCTGAGCAAGTTAGTCAATATAACAATGGGAAGAAATTAGTGATGGGAATAATCGAGACATTTCCATAATCGATTATTTTATTACTATTTATTAGTAATCGAAATATTTTAATTATCGACTAATATTAGTAGTTACTTATCAGTAGTTTGAAAATTTCTAAACTAAAGGATCATAAAAAAAGCTACCAAAGAAATGAAAATTATAGAAACGAGCTTTTCCCCCGCAAAATTTTGCGGTAAACATATGATTTTAAATCGTTTCTTTGAAAACAAACTTAAAATGTTAGCATCGGGTGCTAGACTTTTGCAAAATTTAAATAAAATTTGTAAAAAAATTAAAACCTGAAAATATAATTCTGGTTCCCTTATTTCTGTCTACACAAATTTACCTTTATATCAAAAAAAAATCGTCGAAATCCGTCAAGCGGTTGTCTCGCAATCTGCGTAAACTAAATGACCCGATTATTTTAATATATAGGATTATATAATTTCATTTTCATTTCATTTGTTTGAGTAGGTTAAAAAAACGTCTTTAAACTTTTGATATAAGCATTACGCATATTGCAATTGTTTATTAACATTTAAGTATCCGGTCTATTCACCCATTCATAGAAATAATCTCATTAAGTTTCTGTTTGGAATTTGTATAACAAATGTAATTAGTCGAACGAACAATATTACTAACTTATTGCCAATGGCCCTCAGAACAATAACCTATTGAAAATTTGAAACTGAAAAATTTATTGCATTCTACCTTAATGAGTTTCCTGTAGATAAATAAATATGCAAGAATACACATAATTTAATATAATTCCATGGAAACTCCAAAATGGGACGAAGAAAAAAAAACGGCGAATAACTTCTCGAATGTACAAAATAAATGTAATTTTTCATTTTCATTATAAAAAAAACATAAATTGAAAAAATACGCAATAAAATGCACGAAATGAGTGAAATATGCAAAATATGCACAACATCACGTAAATATGCAAAGTAAAGTTGGTGTCAATCGAATTTAAATTATGCTATTCGTGTATGAACAAAATATTTTTGATGGCTTATTTTGATTCTTGATCTAGTGTTTGATTCATAGTAAAAAAATATGAAGGACCCAAAACTGTTGCACTGTTCCCTGGCCAAATAAAGGTACTCAGGGTATAAAAAAATGTCTACTTCTTACCTTATTTTTCACATTAATTTACATAGCACACAACGCACTTTCACAATATTCGTAAATATGCACTGCTGTGTACGACTACACAGCATTCTTGTTGGATGTTCCACTGTCATCCCATAGGTGGCAGTACTTACTTTATAAA
Organism: Vesta saturnalis; assembly: GCA_036346205.1. Lineage (NCBI taxonomy): Eukaryota > Metazoa > Arthropoda > Insecta > Coleoptera > Lampyridae > Vesta > Vesta saturnalis. Next base: position 3,347,291 of record JARFJB010002120.1, read on the forward strand.
AAATGTGCAGATCGTTTCAAGTAACTCCGTAGTTTCAACTAGCCCCGTATCAGACAGTGCATGTCAAAATCAACCAGTCAAGCCGGAACTGCTTACATATCGGACGCGCGGTACTATACAAACACGTGTAATATCAATAGTCCATGATCTCACCACCTGTCAGTGAAAATAGTTTGTTCCTGGTTTTTAATCCTTGTTGCGAAAGTTGAGTAGTATTTATTCAGTTAATTGTGATTGTTATCATCCATCAAATGACAAAGGACAAAGTTTAAGTCTGAGGAGGGAAAAAATGTAAGTTAAATAAATAATAACCATAACCTTACTTTTCGTGGTGCTAATGTAATTATTTCTCGGATTCCTGATAGTAATCTCGATAGCGATCAACTTTTCTTAATTTCGTCAAAAAATACTATAAATGATAGTTGTCAGTCCCTAATGCTAGACATAAGGATATTGCACTTTTTTTTCAGGAATTAGTTTCAAAATTATCTGAATTAAGCAAGATCACATGGTTCATAACAAAAACCGTAATAACACCGGTTGATAAGACAATAAAACATGTTTTTAGAAGAAAACATCATTGCGATTTGAAAACCATTGTTCCTAAGTTGAACCAACCCAGAAAAAGACCGCATCCATCTAAAAGCATAGTGTCCAACTAAAATGGTTATAACAATTTGTCATGTTCCAAAAAGAAAATTGCGTGCCAAATAACCTGACAATTTTGCAAACGAATGGCCCTGTGCAATTGAGTTTACATTTACACATAACCACTACTATTGGCAGCGCTGCCACATTAATTATGAGACCAACAAGCGAAGACACTAAAACGGAAATAATAGAATATTTTGACATTCTGAAGCTTCAGCCTACCATAGCTTTTGTTTCAAAAAGATGGAGGAATTATGTGAAAAGTATGACAGTTTGGCATCAGATCGTTATTACGGTCCCAAAAAAAATCGATTTCGAAAATTCATGGAGGCGACATTTTAAACTGACCTACGGAGAAAGAAACGGAGTAATAATATTAGCGAAATTGTTATACGCCGTATCGTTTTGTACAATGAAGAAAGCGAGTGAAAAAATTTGGCAATCGTTGGAAATCTTATTTGTGGACGACAGCAGTAACTGCGATGTTCAAAACCATTTTACTTTTACTTCTTTGCTACACATTCCGTTGCTGGACGTATACCACCAGGATGCATTATTGCTACGAGTCAAAAAGAAGAAGTGTTTAACGTAGCCGTAGCTCAAAATAAGTAACCTTAAATTATTTGTATTAAAAAAAACTCATTACAAAATGATGAAGAAGTTTCATTTTATAAATAATAATGTTAAAATAATCTGACATCAACAACTTTAAAAACATATACGCATATTACCAAGGATCTAACTACTACCTATAATTAACAATTTTACAGTTTCGCCCTTCTAACTTTAAGTTTGGCAACTGATGCAGTGTAATCTAAACTGGCATCTAATGTACTCGCAATTGAACTTATCGCCAACTTTGTAAGGTTTATCTGATACAATGATTTCTAAGATAATTTTGAAAAGCTTCTTTCCCCGCTAGCCACAGATACAGGAAGTGTAAATAAGATCCTGAGTGTTTTAACTGCATTCGGCTATAAAGTTCTTAAGTTATTTTTAGCCAAATAATTTAAAACTTCGATGGGTTGCATGGATTAGGGTAGCATTCGGAATACTACATGCAGTTCTTCCTGAAGATCAGAGGCATTTAAATATGATTCATTTGGACTAAAAGTGAAAAATCTGTGCTGAATGCAAGATTCTCTGCTATCTGATTAGCAACCATTTTCATCTATTCATATCCAGACTGTCTTAATATTTTCAGTTTCTGGATGGTTTCCGATAACATCCTCACGCAAACTGACAAATTTATGGTCAAAGGTTGCAATAGCTTTGACACTGCATTTATTTCAAATGAAATATGCCAAAGAATTACACAGCATATAAACTGGTAGTTTTTAATATATTTTGCTAACGCTGTCGCTTTAAATAATTTCACAAATCTGAAATCATAATGATCTCAAGGTGTCTACTTGACCGGCTAGTAGCACTCAGTGGTTAATTGCGAAAGACTTTCCAACGCTTTGTGGAACCAGATGCAAATGTGTAAAGTTTTTGTGCAATGGAAAAAGTTACTACTTCTCTAGAAGGAAACGCTGTCATTCACAACAAGATCCAAACAATGATAGGCATAGGGCACATAAAACGCCCTTGAATATCTTTCAAGTATTCTGTTCCATGCGTCCTTTCTTACTCCCTTCATATTGGTTCCGTTGTCATATTATTGTCCTCTAACCCACCTCAACTGAAAACCCAACATTTCCGTATGTGTCAGAATGAGCTGTGCCAGTTCCTCTCCTGTTGAACCGCTAGTATCAAAAAATCCAACAAAGAATTCTTGAACATTACAACTATTATTGACGGAATTGTAAGCGAATACACTTATTGTTAATGACAGCAGTTCAATATGTCATACCTAGGGTACAAGAACGATTACGGAAATTTAGTAGTTTTCACCATTTTCAAAATTTCTTTTAGAATTTATTTCCCATCAAGTTTATCAACTCATCCTGTATATTATTACTTAAGTAAGTCACAGACCATTTACCAGATTCGCGTTGAATCCTTCTTATGTGTTCTTTCATAACTGTTCAAACTCAGAAGATAGCTCCGACGATTTTATGCAATTTTCATTATTTGGCTGAAACAAAGGTTCGGTTGTTCCACGGAAAGCAAAAACATTGTGAAGCTAACAGTCTAATTATGAATTTCTATATCTAAAATTCGTTGGTATTCTGCGCCTACAGTTGTTGATGCTTTAAACGCATGTTTAATTCTTTCCACGCTCGAAATCATTTCTGTGTTTATAGAACTTTCATGCATTGTCGGAGCCCTTGAAAGGTTTCCCCAGTCAGAATATCCTTTTTAGGCCAGTCGCTAATAGAAGAATAGCATGCAACAGAAACAAAAAACCGAATCTTTGTTACAGAGTGCAGCAACCAGCTGCTCTCAGCTACTTTTCCGTTGCTCAATACTTTTAAATAACGCGAGGGTGAAAATCTACACCTTCCTTTATTACGAGGAAAGTCTAATCTTTTAATTGGATATGGCCCCTTCTCAACAAGTATCTGAGGAATTTAAGTGTATTGTAAGCAGAATTTCACAGCGCAGGATTAACTAGAACTTCATTTATAACGTCGTCTTAAGTAGCCGTACCTGCATCCCTAGCACTACCACTGCTTCCCTGTACAGGTTCCTGTTCGGGGTGAATTTCTGATGGTGTTTCCCCGTTTTCGTCAACAATTGGAAGCGACTGAGAGTCCATTGAGTTTTCAGCTACCATTCGACAAATTTGTTGAGGAAGTGGAGGGCTCACTTCCACAACATTTTTTTGTTATGAATCCCTTCATAGCATGGCGCAGTTTTCTTCCTTCCGCCTCTTTCATTAACCGTTTCTTATTGTACTCACTTCCTGATAATTTTGCCCTTTTCTTATCCATAACGATAATAACTGAATTGTAAAAAAAGTCAAAAACAGGTAACTCTAAAAATGAAAGGTGAGTAGTTTGTATAAAAATGTAATTTATATAGCTCTGTCCCTGTGCTAAGGGTAGCAACTTCCTCAAAAAATGTCAACAGCACAAAGAATACAGTGATATTTGAAACAGCTATTCATTTGTCACACTGTCACAAATCGACTGATTCGTTTTCGAATAAGCTTCTTAAATTTAAAACTACCGTTGCGTATGTGTGAACAAAATTTCGAGTGAGAGAGGTTTAAATGATACTGTCAGTAACATTGTTAACAGTCCCCACGACATCTTGACCAACTTAACGCAGTTTTGCTACTGATTCTAAAGCATCACGAGGGGGTCGAATTTTCGTCGGAAGAATTACTCGCAATACTCTTACCTAAACACTGATTTTATTACACGCACAAATGTTATCTATAAAGTAAAAAAAAGCTACACCACCACAACAACTTTAAACTATGTTCGAATTTCAAACAAAAGATTGCGTGATCTTCACACACGAGCGCGCAGTCTAGGTGAGTAGTGCGCCACCTCGACGGTATTTCTTCAACGGCGTACGGGTTCTGCGCAGAGACCCACCGTGTTCGAGGATTCCTCTTATCTCCCCGTCGCGCGCCGGATTTGGATGTGTGCGCATACGCGGATTTTTTAATGGCCGTTTTAAACCTTTTGAAATGTCGCCCCTTGATGGTGTCGCCTGATGTGGTCGTTTCTCTGCATCGTAGCACGACACGGACCTGCAACTGGCCTTCCTCAATCATGATTCTTTTCGGGCGCCATTTTCAATACTTCGATAGCATTTTCAACACCTTGATTGCATTTTACCCCTAATTAGGGCCTTTTTGGCTTTATTAAGAGCCTTTTTGGCAGTCCAGTCCCTGCAGGGTGGGGAACCGTAGTAGTCTTGTGTGCTCATACAGTATTATGATTGAAGGGCCTGAGAGCAGGCCATGCCCCCTTCTTTCTGATTCCTGGACAGACTTCGCCCATATACGCCCTCTGGTTTCTGACTGGTGGCCATTTTGTTTTGTTGGTCATTTTGCCGGCGATTCTGTCGGACACGACGGGAAATTTAAAATAGTATTCTAATAAGGGGACACACATACTATCTCACAAGACAGGTATAGGGCGCCAGAACTTGTATTCCACTCTTTGACACTTGGCGGGAAAACTTGAAACTTGAAATAGTACCGGCTTTTTCGGCCATTTTTGTATTTGGCGAGAAATTTGAAATTGTATTCTAATAAGTGGCCCCCATACTATCTCATAAGACAGGTGTAGGACTCCGCAAGTTGTTCTAGGGTCTTCGCCGCCTTGTCAAGAGGCAGAAATTAATCAAACCAATCATTCGACCAATCAATTCAACCAAAGCATATCAAAGCAAAAGAATCAATCTCGAGCAAATCAATTAATCAGATCAAATCTATCAAACCAAACAATCACATCAATCTCAGTCAAATCAAATAATCAAATCGATCACAAGCAGTTCAATCAAATCAATCAAGAAGCTGAGCTAACAATTCTCGTAACCCTCAGGTAACGATTTTCTCACTGTATATACCGACCGTTTACTTTGTAGATAAGACTAACCGACGCTCAGAGTTGGTACTCTCCCTAAACGTGAGAGCACCGGCGTGGAAAAACAGTCGATCATCCGCAAATCAATCAAACAAAAAATAACTTACAGTTTGCTAAAACCAACTTTCAATTCAAAAATGCCGGTTTGGCATACACATACACACACACACACAGACACACTTAGCCACACATACACACACACATACACGCACGCACGCACACACACGCTCGCACGCACATACCCACGCCCGTACTCACACACACACACGTACGCACGCACAGATGCACGCACGCACGCACACACACGCTCGCACACACCCACGCAAGTACGCACACACACACACACACACACACACAGACACACTTAGCCACACATACACACACATGCCCGCACGCACACATACACACACACACGCACGCACATACCCACGCACGTACTCATACATACACGCACACACACGCACACATACGTACGCACGCATTATGAGACAGCGCTTGATATTTCCGTCAATATACGCGTTTTTCATACAGTGATAAAAATACGTTTTAGAGTTAAACTAGTAAAAATGCTTATACAATAACAAATATAATCAAACTCTTGGTCAAACCACTATATTATTTTACATGCAAGGAATATCTTATGGGAGATACTTCTGCCAAAAGGGCCCTAGATTTATACACAAGCTTGAACGCACTATTTCGTTTTTGAAAATGGACAAGTACCTGGGGACAAATAAACAAGCTGACGTTCATTTCCAATTTTGATAATACACACCGATCTCATATCGTAAGTCAACTATAGGACTCTGTGTTTTGTTTTGCCCAACGCTCATCATTATCCTTAGACAACCATAATAATAATAGTACCACTCAAATTAGCGTGTAACACTAATGTGGAGTTATAAAAATACGTTTCGCAATTAAATTATTAAAAGTAGATACTCTGTATCAAATATAACCAAACATGAAAGCATGCTTCTATATTATTTTACATGCAAGGACTATCTTACCGGAAATACCTCTGACCAAAAGGGCCCTAGATTTATAAACAAGGTTGAACTCACTAAGTCGTTAATGAAACTGGAAAAATGCTTCGGGACAAATAAACAACAGACTTTCACTTCCAATTTTGATAATAAACATGTGATTTGAAGCTAACACCAATTTGATCTCGTAAAGCAACTATAGGACCCCGTGTTTTATTTTACTCAAGGCTCATCATCATTATCATTACACAACCACAATAATAATAATAATTACATAACATTGTAGACATTTGGATTAAAGCATAACAAGAGCAGATTTAGACGGAAGTGTGTTGGATGTGGTGATGAATCATAACATTAAAAATTTGTATAAGTAATTATATAAACTAAATATAATAAGCAGTAAGGGTTAAAATAAAAAACGATGACTTACCAGGGTTGTTGCTGATAATCGTACTGAAAGAACGTCTTAATAGGGTAAAAAGCTGGGTTTTTTGTTTGTCACGGCGCATTCACTTTCTGCGTTTTGTTTATAAATAAACAATATAAAGTACAGTAATCTTAACAGGTGTTGTATGAATATTTCACCCACTTGTGATTAAATACTTTTAACCCAGAGCTATAATTAGCTATGGAAAATAATGTATAACTAAGATTTTATGCCACTTTGCTCATCAGTAGATTAATAGGTCCAGATTCAATAACATTTGCTTTGCTTATTAACAAAATTAGATTTGCTTAGATACCTTCGCCTTACAAAAAACAGGTGTTGCTACAAACCTGAAAATAAATAATGTAATCTCGGACGCCAATTTGTGTTTAAGGAACAAATAAACCTTAAAAATAGAAAAGTCACAAAAACTCATGAAAATAACAAGTAAAAAGTAATGACAACAATGAGTTTTATTACGATAATTAATTTGATTATAATGGATGATCTCTTAAAAACTAATGTTAGTGATTGTTAGTTAATTGCCTTAAACTATAATGTGAATTAATTAACAATAAAACCTACAGTAATTTCTTTTACATTTTGGTTGTCACTGGAACTTCAGCAGATAAGCAAATGCTGTCGACCCATCACCAAATTTTATTCCACAATTTTAATGGAAGGTGAAATAAACATCAGATTGATATGCTGGTTATTCCAAATATATAGAAATTTCTTTATAAACATCCAAACTGAATTGATTGTGTATGGTTAAAAGTAAAATTTCGTGATTGAAACCCAACTTCGTAGTAACAAATCTATTGCATCATCTTGCAAAGTTAACGTTAAAATAAAATTAAACCCAAAGTAAAATAAGTGGTAAGGGTATAAGTATAGTTGAGTTGCCTGAAATGTAAGTGTCTCAAATTTCCGTATGATAATTTTAATAACTCACCATATAGATGTGGCACTCTAAATAAAAAATTTAAACAGAGCGAAAGTAGGTTCTACTTCAACACGAAGTTCAAGCAATGAATAAAGGACGCTCAAGGTAACCCTGTGCAATGACCAAAAATTACTCAAAACGCGGAAAGGGATGTTCAGAAGTATAGAAATAACTTAGTAAAAGAACTAAATAGAGATTTTACGCCAATAAGGTATGCAACTAACGCTACACGAAATGCACTTAAGTTGCTAATATGAACGTAAATTTAAACACATAAAAAGGTTTGTTACAGTACTTAACAGTTTCCAGCAATCATTAATATAAAGTAACTATTTTCTGGATTTCCCAGTTATGTACCACAATAACAACCTTTCACCATTGAAATGACTCTAAGGGATTTTCGTAAAACACAATAATTAACTAAAAAGTCAAAGACAAACAGACCTTGAAATTACATGAGAGACAGACAGACAAGTCGATTTTCGTTTACAATTTTGATAATACGTATCATACCAAATTGATTTAACTTACAGATTGCAAAAACCAACCCACAATTAAAAATACGAAACTGATATAACATATAACTTGCAAAACTAACTTTCAATCTAAAAATAGCGGCTTCATTTAGCTTACAGCGTACAAAAAATTAATGTTTAAAAACACAAACAAAAATACACACACACACATTCATACACACACGCACTCACGCACGCGTACACATTGTAATAAAAGGGTGTGATGTAGATGTATCGTAAAATTTTGAATAATAAAAAGTAAGTTATGCTTAAAGTACTAAATAAATCACTACATAAATACCTTAGAAATTTTTGTACACAAACTTTTCTTTTTGACAACCTCTGGTATCTAAATATGATTACGAAGCGGTTAACCTGCATGAAATCATTCTTACGTCATCATTGTGCAATGTTATCAGCCGCACCCCAAACTGAAATTATCTTTATAAAATTCGTATAAATTTCTTCTTAACATTGTTAAATCCACTTTTTATTGCATTATTTGGAAGTTTTCCATTCAAAAAATTGCAACCATAAAACGAAAAATATACGCAACAATAAAATCAAATGCGTACTTAAGATGTAATTACGTTGTAAATTGAAGTAATGATAAACGTGTAATTAAAGTAAAAAATGGTATAAAAAATAAGTAAAGAAAGCGCCTAAAAAGAACAAATGCTTTAATTTTATGTAAATGTATTCAAAATATATCTTACCACTAATTCGATGGGACTTTCTCACATAAATTTAGGTAAAAATCAAAAAGAAGCAGCTTCCTGCTTCGACATTAAACAGGAAGTGAAAAAAATGGAAGCTTTCGAAGTAGATGGTGCGGTTGTGCGCACAAGGTATGAGCAGAGTAACTTAACGCAGACGCGTTGCGTATAAGATAAGAAATGAATAAAAATTAAAAGTAGGAATATAAATCTTTACGAAAGTACGCACTATGTAGATATGCAAATTAAGTTGCCTACCTCATAACCACATCTCAATAACTAAATTTTCTTGTATTTAGAACTAAATGAAGGAAAGATCTTAAATTGAGGTATATTTTATACAACACAAAAAGAGTTGTTACAACATCCACGCACGCACGTACTCATGCACGCACGCACGTACGCACATACACACATACATACACACACGCACACATACACGCAAAAATTTTTGGGTTAGGTCAATACACGCACAATATTAGGTTAGATTATTAAACGTACGATTTAGGTTAGGTCAATCTCGTATGCTATTGTTGGTTATATAACTGGAGTAAATCCAGAAAATAATTACTTTATGTTAATGATTGGGAAAACCGATTACGCACGCATGCTGTTACGTACGCACGCGAATGTAGACCCAATTTTTTTAGGTTAGCTCAATACACGTACAATATTAAGTTAGATTAACAAACGAATGATTTAGGTTAGGTCAATACTCGCGTATTACGTTAGATTCATACACGAAAAGTTTTAGGTTAGGTTAATTCTCGCACGCATTGGGGTAAAATTATTATGTATATTTGGCCAAATGATTGTGAATGCGGGCTATGTGCAATAACCTTTTTTCTGGTTCTCGTTGGGAAGCTTGAACCCCAACCCTTAGGACCAGCCGTCACTGACTTAATCGTAGATATGATAGTCATTGTTGTCACGTAGCCATGCTGAGAATCACTATTTTGAATAAATTTAAAGTAATTTAATCTTTATCGAGGAAAATGTGTAACTAGCCTTATTCGCAGAAATAATGCGCATTCTACGTTTTACAAGGCACAAGTTCGTGGACCAACTGACGGCTTATCAAAGTTGTATTTTAATGTACTTACAATTAAACTTTGCAAAATGGTGTAGTATGTGGACGTGGACATTGTATTACAAGACTAGAAAATAGGTAACTACGAGTACTCGCAAACCATTGTATGGCAGAGTGATACAAAAGATTTTTTGTGCTGACGTCAACAGTTGTTATTAAAATCAATAAACAAAATTGTTGTACTATTTAAAATTTCATACCTGTTGAAATTAAGTTGGCAAAACTGACAACTGATAGTAACCAATATAACCTAAAAAATACAATTGCGAAATTATTCATTACTCGAATTTTGTAGGTACAGGGTGTCCCAACGATAGAGTAAAGTAAGTTTATGCTTAACTAGAATTATTTGTGTAAATATTGTATGGACCATGGGGTAGAGGCAAGAAGTGTGTATTTTTTTAAAATATTGGAAGTTATACAGGGTGTGCCAGAAAAGCAGGACGTGAAAAAGTATGGTTTTTTTAAATAGAACACCCCGTATTTGATTTTAGTTTTTAATTCTACGTGTCCATACAAACATATTTTGTTATACAAAAGATTGGCTGAAAGTTTTTAGTTCTTGAGATATTCGCGTTTAAAGATTATTATGGTCATTTTCGTGGGGTTGATGAATGGGCAATTGTTCCGTTATTTCACAATAAAAAAAATTGATATTTCGTGTGAAAAATGAGTGATATTATACTAACGTTCAGACCGAGTAGTATTTCTAATTTTCTCAATCAGTTTTTTTTTAATTGCACACCCTATATATTTTTATTTCATTTTATTCGGGATTAAAAAATCTATCATTTTTGTCAAATATATCCTATATCTATCTTTGATAGTTTTCGAGTAATTTCGATTTTTTCACACTAGCTACTTTATTTTCGATAACATTGCATTGCATGGATCTTGGTAGCCATGGAAAATAATAATTGCGTTACTAAGATACAAAGGTTTCCTACTTGTCAAAATAAACACATATTAAATTTGTCGTTTTCGCATTTAACTTGTTATCCATTCTTGTATCAATTATGGATTATTCGACAAATGAATTAATTGATATGATATACGTGTTGGGCGAGGCTGAAAAAAACCCTTTATTGGCACAACGAATCTACAAAATGAAATATCCTGAACGTCGAATACCTACTACTGTTGGCTTGGAAAATTTGATGGATAGATTTGATTCTAGCGGAAGTGTTAAATACTTCAAACGTAAAGTTGTTAATAAAAGGGCAGCTAATGAAGAAAAGAACTTGAAATATTATTAAATATTCAAGAAAATCCCCAAGTGAGTTCTAGAACATTAGCGACGATATGTGATACCTCCAAATCAAACGTGAATCGAACAACGCTGAAGTATAAGTACCATCCCTATCACATTGAGCTTCATCAAGAATTGCGAGAAGAGGATTTTGCAAGACGAATTGAATTCTGCAATATCATTAATCAACGGCTGCAATTAAATAACAACTTTTTGTGCTCCATAATGTTTTCCGATGAGGCGACGTTTAAAAGTAATGGGGCTGTAAATCGGCATAATATGCACTATTACGCCATTGATAATCCATTTTGGCTACGAGAAGGACGACTAAATATGTGGTTGCAACAGGATGGTGCACCTCCACATTTTTATCGGGACGTAAGGGAATTCTTGAACCAGCAATACCCGGAGAAATGAATAGGACGTAATGGCTTTATATTATGGCCACCCAGGTCATGCGATTTAACTCCACTGGATTCTTTCCTATGGGGATACATAAAAGATCGGGTGTATATTATTAAACCTACAACAAGGGAGGACATGAAAAATAGAATTCGCGAAGCTTGTCGCACAATGACCCCTCTTATGTTATCCGAAGTGAGACAGAACATGAGAAAAAGGCTCAATATGTGTATTCAGCAAGAAGGCCGTCTATTTGAGCATTTACTAAGACGCAATGTTGAATAATTATTGAATTACTGTTTCTCATTAATAAAAACTGTTAATATTCTCGCTTAGGTGGTTTGTTTTATTTCGTCGCAATTGTTTTCCATGGCTACCACGATCCACAATAATGTATCGTATGTAACGTAGCTAGTGAGAAAAATCGAAATTCTTCGAAAACTATCAAAGATAGATATAGGATATATTTGACAAAAATGATAGATTTTTTAATCCCGAATAAAATGAAATAAAAATATATACGGTGTGCAATTAAAAAAAACTGATTTTTTTTAATTTGAGAATTTTCAAATTTGAATGGTTATAACAAACATCCTGTTGAGAAAATTAGAAATACTACTCGGTCTAAACGTTAGTATAATATCACTCATTTTTCACACGAAATATCAATTTTTTTTATTGTGAAATAACGGAACAATTGCCCATTCATCAACCCCACGAAAATGACCATAATAATCTTTAAACGCGAATATCTCAAGAACTAAAAACTTTCAGCCAATCTTTTGTATGACAAAATATGTTTGTATGGACACGTAGAATTAAAAACTAAAATCAAATACGGACTGTTCTATTTAAAAAAATTATACTTTTTCACGTCCTGCTTTTCTGGCACACCCTGTATAACTTCCAATATTTTAAAAAAATGCACACTTCTTACCTCTACCCCATGGTCCATACAATATTTAAACAAATAATTCTAGTTAAGCATAAACTTACTTTAGTCTACCGTTGGGACACCCTGTACCTTGCCAATTTGTTGACTATAATAATTTATAGATGTAATTTGTACTTTATAAGGAACTAATACGGACACAGTAACGCGATTAGGCTTTGTGTTATGTCAAACATCGATTATATCCAATATTCTGTCAGTTCTGTCACTACAACGAATACCAACTATAATTTAATATTATTTTTGTCGGCCTAGGCCGGAAAACGCATAGCTTCCGGACGCATTTGCGGACTGCATATGCTCTATTACAGAACCAAGACACAAAAAAACTATTTTTTTATGCACGCTTGATTCCACATAATAAAAATATTTATCGTTTGTTTAATTTTATTGCTTTAACATATTACGTCAATGTGCGTGAAAATAGTAGAGTGTAACATTGTTTTTTCCTTGCATTACACAATATAGATTTTTTAAAGAATATTTCTAAATAGATTATGTCACAAGTCAATTAGGAAGACTGATCTAAAGTTCTACATCGCTAATTTTAATGGTTTCAAGAAATTAAACTGAAGTAGAATGTTTTAAAAAATGCGATAAGAAAAATTTGGGGAAATAACAAAAAATAATGAAACGTTATTTTAAAACATAATGTTATAAACAGGAACTACCTACTTATTCTAATTTGCACAATCTCTGAAATATATGTAATTAACACCCATAAAAATTTAAACAAGAATAGTCAATTAAGGTAAAAAGAATTCTGTGTTATTTTACGCGCCCGCGTTTTATATAAATCATAAAGTCCTTTTGTATCTATTTATAATCCTTTTATAGAACGGATCATTTAAATATATTAACATCACTGCATTAATTTAATATATTCAGTAGTGACTACCGAAAAAGCTTCTTCGTCCTGATATAAAGAAAAATACGGGAAATGTGAACGACCAAATAACAAGTCTGGTTGGTTAATCTTGGCGCCCTCTAACTCATACTTGAATAGATTTGTCTTTATAAGAACACCTGCTTAATATGGCACTGATTATCTATTAACATTAACAAATTATCTTTACATTTGAATGTTAGAAAAAAATTATAATCAAAACTGTCCAATTTAGCTTGATTATTCTTTTTATGATGGTCATTTATTTTGTTTTGGATAAATGTAAAATAATCTCGCTGACATTTACTCTTATTATTAAGATAATGTCAGTTAATAAATGATAATGTGTTAGTTTTTTCAGAATCTATGGTTCAAGCGTTTATCGTAATGTATGCAAATGTCAATAATTTCCCATCACAACCATGTTTTGTTAGTAATAAAATTTAAATCGCAAACAACACGGAAAATGTTGCAATAAAACTGTTTACTTGATTATGATTGATTTGACGGTGCAATAAGGTTCCAATACTTCCTTATGTCCAAATATGGGTTATTTTTTTAGTACCTATGCTTATTGTTATTGTTAATAACTTACTTACTAACTGTAATGTTGTGACGAGCTCAAACGGCATTAAGGCACTGCACAGGTAAATAAACGCAAGGGCCGACTTCATCGTTAGGGTCCTGAATTCTACTAAAAATTATAGTTACGTTAAATGTCTAAGCGGGTAATCATTTAGTCACCACCCTGCCTAGATCCGGTCATAAAATAGTGAAAAATATGTGAACCTACTTTTTGCCGCCACCTACAGTACGGGCCCGGTAACTCCCTAGGTCGATTCTGAATCATAATGGTCTGAAATACCACAATATAGCTCTCACTTCTCGGTACTTCCAGCTTTAAATAATTTTTAAACACACCCTTAAATACTGTTACTACATAAGAATAATTGAATCTCCAAAATATTGAAATCAGGATTAAATTAATTTTACTTCAAATAAAACTTCCACCGTTTCTTTCTTAATTAACATGAAACATTCAAATTAGAATTTGATACTCATCATTGCTAAATTATCAAGCATGAACAAAAAAAAGTTAACACTCTTTTAGCATCTGTACACTGTTTCTTTTCCAACGAAACACAACAATTAACTAAATAATTAAATTTTAATATTCCTTTCCTTTACTTCCACAAAAGCGCTTTCGAGGCGCCATATGCCCTTTTATAATTAAATAACACTGTAAAGGGCCGAAATCCTTTCCCAATCTTTTAGTTAATTATTGGCTAAATAATCACTGTTTCCAAAATTGTAGAATTCCAAGTAATGAATTTTTTCCCATTGAGAATTTTCTACACCACAGTCCCCTCCAGTTCCATTGACTTAAACAGTTAATTTCTGAAATAACGCCACTACCAGGAGCCGTCCCTGCCTTCCACAGATATCTGTTTAACCACAAGACGCGCTATCTAGAGGACATTCAAGGTCCGCGTCTCGATCAGAAAAGGCAATTCCTTAACAAGCAAATACAAGTTTGTTATTCTCAAAACGAGACTGCAATACCTCCTTTGTTGTACTTTTATATTGCTCACAGTTTGTTGCTCAGATCGGGGTTAATGAATTCCATGACTTTGTGAATAACTGATGAATGAGTTATAGCCGGTTACAACAAATTTATTTAGTTGTGATAATGTAAAAATAAAACAAACCCTAAACAGAAAATAATAAAATAAACCAGCTAAACTGAATATTGAAATAAATAAATAAATTGAAAACTAATCATTCGATTCTGGTGATCCCTGTATTGGAATACTACGGACGCCGCCGGGTGGTAAACTCTATGCATCAGGATCGCCCTCTATGGATAATTCTGTAAAATAGAGAATTAAACAGCTATTTAGTAATGTGTGAAATTGTCATTACTAAAACGGTTAATCAAATAATGAAAAGGTGTTCTAAGTGTTATCAAATGTGGGTCATCTGGATTATTTACAGGTGAGTGGGGTATTTACTTTTCTGATTATGAGTGAACGTTAGTGTGTCATAATCAGCTGTCAGTATTATTTGTTTATTTCAATTCAATGAATTGAACTCAGGATTATATTGAAATTATTAACAATTATGAATAACATCATAACTGGAAGCAAGGATTTTACATACAAATCAGGTTGATTATACGTGCACAGGTCACAGTTATTTATGAGTAAACTCGGTATTCAGGGCGGTTGTCTGCAACGCTGGTAACAAGGAAATTATATACATATTGACAGAACGTTCCGACGGATACGTGGGGAAATGTAATAGCGTCTTCGAAGTCTGAACTTCCGGCAACGTTTGCAGGGTTCTATGATTAGGGGTTGGTGTACCAGTAGTAGAAGTAGGTAACTATTCGGAACCTAACCGTCGTTTAATTAAGTACCCCTCCTAGCTTATCATTTGGAGTCTGTGCGATTGACCGCTATGACGATAGCATAAATGACGTGGTTTTTATATCTTCTGAGGGTGTGATAGAATGGTGTATGAACACTTTGGGGTGTCGAAATATTTAATTATTCGGGGTGCAACCTTCATCTAACTAAGTACCTCGTACCCTTGTCACGTTTAGGCACCTTGCTCGGGACTGGTGACCTCCAAGAATGTTTTGCCTAAACGTGTGCATAGATTAGTGAATGCGTGTTAGGGCAATAATGTGGATAAGTGATAAGGGATGCTGGTACGGATTCTGATCTGGCTAGTATTATCGGATACAGGCCAGGATACTAGTTGCTGGTCAGGATCGTCTGCTGTGGGACAGGATAATATTACAGGCACCGGAAGGGTTGGATGCGAGGGAGAATGAATGAAATGTTTGTGATGATTTAATAATGAATCTGTATGTGTGTGATAGGGGATGTGGTAAATATAGGTAAAAGAGATGGAGTGGGAAAGGAATGGATTGATAACATTCACTAATAATGATAGAGCAGTTGTGGAAGGAAGTTGGAAATAAGTTTTGATAGGAAAATTTGTTTACAAGGATAGGGAAATTTATAATAAGGATTTTCAGGATCATTACAAGAAGACATCGTTTTTACGATGAGAGACGCAGAGGTGAACATGCGCCGCTACCACCAATGGTTAAAGAAACTCCGACAAAGTCCGCCCTCACCGATAACCGTTGCTGCTAGACCTACCACTCCAGTGAACGAGCAGTGACGTGCCAGTGGCTGCCACCGCACAGAAAACATGACCAGCACCGTTAGGAGACATAACCTCGCTTGTCGAGGTTCGGCCAACAGCCCCGCTTACAAACGCCGCCGGCTCAACTCCCTTCACTGACACCGTTGAAGAAGATACCCGATCCGGTTGCACCAGTTCCGACTACTTCATGACTAAAAAGAAGACGAAGAAGACCTCGATGAACCGCCTTACCACGTCCACACCGATCGCCAACGATTTCGGGCCCATGCAGACACCACGAACTGCTCGGAAGCCGTGGTATAAGGATAGGCATAAACGCGACATTAATGCCATTTCTTCTTTCGGACTGAACAAACAGAGACGACCAATCCGGCTTCCAACAGAACAGGACCTAAGGAGAGTCCGGCAGGTGGTGTATATGGTTAGGCTTTGTATCACCATCAAGGACTTGAGGCATAAATATGACTTTTGACAGTGTCACAAATGCTAGGCATGCACAGTGTTGCTGTTGAGTGGCGGCAGGCTGTGTTAAGTAGGCAGGAAATCACTACTCCAGCGAATTAACTAAACCCCGTACCGACGGAAGAGGACACCACAGACAGTGGTACCTCTTCAACATCGAACCGGCGTTAGTTACTCCAAAGCGACAGCGAGCGGTAGTAGAAGGCAGAAGCACCGAATGCGGTGAGAGCCGCAGTCTAGAAAACGCCCGCTTTAGCCCCTGTAGGGTTTCACCCATTCTGGTCTTCCTCGTAGGCTTAGATTTGGTGAAGGCCTTACCTGTCATCCGCAAGGTGGCGCCAGCATTAGCTAAAGCGCAAACTACGACTGACGTGTGCGGAGTGGTTCTCACTTCCGGTCGGCAGGTGTCTGCTATTTTTTGAATAAGCACTCTCCGGAACGGCGACCAGAATGGATGCGTCGGATAAGTATACTAGTGTCGACTGCGTATAATTATATCCTATCCTAAACCTCCTAATCACATTCTACTATTGCATTGTAATTGTCGCGCTATCACTGTGCAGACAATTGTGACGACTAAACTTACACGATCTTCTTTTTATTGCAGATAGCATCGCCACCTACACCAGCTGAGAGACAACAGGACAGTCCACACCGTACCAACTCCATTAGAAACAACACCCACACGACGATTTTTTTTTTGGTAACCAACCAACAAAATGACGTCTACAGGTATACCAACAACATCAGGGAACCCAACAACCACACAACCCACGCGCTGAAGAGGACGAAGACTACTGAGCAGCGCACCACCAATATACCACAATATTTTGTGCACTTTATTTAGTTATAAATATACGTGTATTATAATATATATATATATATATATATATATATATATATATATATATATATATATTATATCTGTGTGTGTGTGTGTGTGTGTGTGTGTGTGTTAAACTGAATTAAAGAATACCGAGAGGAGACTCTTTATTTCAGACCTTTCTCGAATTCTCTCGTATTCTCTAGCCGGCTGCTGCTCGAATTGGCCTTCACATGCAGGTAAGTTTTTTTATAACACCTGTACCTGTAGAGAACGTAACTACGGTAGATGAATTCCCGGCGCCATTGTGTACTTACATAGACGGACAGAAAGGCTGCCTACCCATATTCTGCCGGCATCACAGTGTCCACTAGCAATCACAAACAGAGTGATCTGCCAAGGTTTGATAGTCGATGCTATTTACAAATTTACACACAAAAGAAGGAAATAGGTCAAACAGACTAAGGTCCGACAACTATTTCTTGGCCTAAAAGTTCCAATTCCTGGAAATTGCGTAAACAAGAGTGAGTATTAGATTTATCGCACTTAACGTAGTTGCCCGTGTTATGATCTACTTCTTTTCTGAAGTCCTGAATCTGAATACTTTCAAGGATCGCACTTCGCGATAAAGACCAGATACAAGAAATATTCCTATATCATGTAGCATGTCAGGATCGCCAGAACTAAGTACACCTTTGAGAAGAGATATGAAACGAATTGGAGTGAGGCAGTTCACAACTTGTGCAGTGATAAAAAGAAGACTACCAGTTTACCGCATAATCGATATTAATAACTAGCCTGTTGTGGGTCCATTTTACGAGGAAGAATTGCAAGTTGTCACTGTTGATGGAAACCCTATTCAAAGTCGATATTATGAGGTCAAGTTTTATTACGCAGCTGCCAAACCGATGATATTAACGGGTTCGTGGGTTGTAGGCATATCGGAAATTCAGTACCCTTGCTCTTTTGCCGCTGTATATGCGATAGACAAATTAATTTATTACAGAACCGAGCCACATGCAGGGTAAGAGGACGTCCTAGAGGCTATATTAAAAAAAGCTGTATGACATTTTCAACACGTCAGAGAAAAAATCAGTTATATTGAGCACGATTGGTATGCGCTACGTTTCGTTTCGGGATTGATGCTAACATAGAAGACATTGCCAACGAGGTAAATAACCACTAGCTAATAGGTAAATTGTGAACAATCGAATACCAAGTTAACTAAACGTGTCACTATGAAATTAAAAACCTCACTCTCGTTATACGGCTTCTTACAACGTTTAGCCTTACAGTTGGGTTATCGCTCGTATCTAAACATAGCTATGGAACCAATACCCCTTCACCCCGCTAGTATATGGATTGGATTACCAACGTAGATGTTTGTTTACTGCGACATTGTTGAACCAGAAATTGTGGGTGATGTTTTATCTCCGCTTATGCGTATAATAAACATTATTCCAGAAAACTGTGCTTACGGGAGCCATAAGGATATCATTTTTTCGGCTGCACACTACATACCGGTGATGACGAGGGAATTTGAAGACATCGAGATTAACATAAAAACAGATACGGATGCAGCAATACGAGTTTGGGATGTCGTGTCTGAAGCTACATTTAAGAAAGTACAATAATGGTTTGTCCTTATCAACAACATTACGTGAATCAGACCGGTAACGGTATCGGGTCCATTTACAGAGGTGCGCCATATCAGCGTGGGCATGGTGTAGGAAGCTGGTTAGAAGGCATATTTAGAAGTATAATAGCGTTATTTAAGTCTGGTGCGAAGACTATTAGAAAAGAAGCTCTCAGAACGGGTGCTAATATTCTTGTTGACGTCATAGAGGATCGATCTGTTAAGGAATCGTTTCAAGAAGGATTTCACGAGGCAGGTAGAAATCTTAAGCGTAAAGCCGATGAGAAAATCGATAAAATGATGTAGGCTTCGGGCTATAAAAGAGTACGTCTGTGCGATGATAGCCAGTCTCTACCGAAAGTAGGTAACTGCTAAGAACAAGAATAAGCCTACTTACGACTATATATTTTCAAGATAATGGCTTTTTTACATGCACAATCGTGTGAGTACGTCAAGTCCGAATTGGATTTGTTCGCTTTACCATCGACGCAGACAAGTATCGAGAGTGGTGATTGGATATTTTACAATCCCTTATCAGCTTTTAGTGATGACGCCCCAATAGAATTTGTAGTACCAGGGAATGGAAATGTTTACATAGATTTAAGTCAGACCATGTTGTACTCTACGGCTAAAGTTCTAAAGCAAGATGATACACCGCTTACTGACGCAGATGTAGCACCGGTAAACAATTGGATGCATTAACTTTTCTCGCAAGTGGAAGTTTACTTAAATCAGAAGATGGTGTCACAACCAAACAACACCTACGCCTACCGCCTATGTATCGAAACGTTGCTAAATTATGGAAAGGAGGCCAAGAGCTCACATATAGGTTGCACCTTATGGCACAATGATACAGCCGGACAGATGAATACCCTGGGTCACGCAAATAACGATTTCTCAAAGGGTCAAGTACTTGCAA
Source organism: Vesta saturnalis (assembly GCA_036346205.1). Classification (NCBI taxonomy): domain Eukaryota; kingdom Metazoa; phylum Arthropoda; class Insecta; order Coleoptera; family Lampyridae; genus Vesta; species Vesta saturnalis. The sequence continues at coordinate 3,367,624 of JARFJB010002120.1, forward strand.
CGACCAGCAGATGGATTGAGATGATTGGCCACGTGCACTCGGATTTGTTTAATCAAGAAATCTTTCTTATAAGTAGTGTTGAGTTAAAGGCTAAATTTGTACGGTCAGCAGATAGCTTTAGTCTAATGGCAGCACAATGTTCAAATTACAAGACACGAATTATGGACGCTAGTTTACTGGTGAGACGTATGCGAATCAATCCCACCATTCCAATTGCTCACGCTAAAGCCTTACAAACAACTGTTACAAGGACAGACGTGAAAGTGTTAACTTTACCTACAGGTATATAGCGAAAATCATTGGATAATGTCTTCCTGGGTCAAATAGCTAAACAATGTCGTAGGTTTTGTAGCAAATAAAGCCTTAAATGGTGATTAGCCCTCAAATTCCTTCGATCACAAACTTTAGTGTACAGTAGCATTTGAAGGAAAATGAACGCATATTGGACGTACAAGGTTTTAGAGGTGTTAAGTGCGAGAGAGAACAAAAGAAATTGCTGTGGTTACAGATCACGGCTCGTTATTGTTATCGAGACAGATAAGATATTTAAAGCATAAATATCACGGATTGAAATGGCGATCGGTGTATGTACCCTACAGCAATTTCCAAGAGGACCTGATAAGAGTGCTGCTGTCATTTAACAAAATTCACTTTAAGGACAGTGGGAAACAACAGTTTTTAAGATTTATTAACAAACCAGCAATAAACCTGGATGAGACTGGTTATGTATCGCTTAAAAAATTTAAAAAAGAAGCAAAGGCTTATAATTGTTTAGACCATAACATAGCTGAGCCTATGTGTGCATTTTAAAACGCATTACTATTATAAAACTGAACACAAACCATCTCCGAAGATGTATGCGGTAAAAGTGTTGAATTATTTGAAATCGATCCACAGCCCCAAGAATGTGTTTTGACTGGTATGTATTTCTAATCAACTGCCGAAGCATGTGCGTGGACCGTGTGCAATTATTCTAAACACGGATCCAGCAAACAAACCAGATCAACATTGGACTGCGATCTATATTGACGAGAATTGTAGCGGGGAGTATTTTGATTCCTTTGGACGACCCCCGTTAGGTTACCATTTACGTTTCCTAGGGAAGAATTCTAGTTGGTTTCATTATAACAAAACGATACTGCAGGATTACCAGTCGGATGTGTGTGTGGACTTTATAGAGTGATTATGACTCATAATTAAAAGCAATAATGACTGAGTGTTAGACTCCTTACTTCAATTTTCCCACCATTTTATAGGGCTCTTTATGTACTTTTAAAAATATTCCGCGAGATGGCGTTACAAACAAGTTCAAATCTTTGGTCAAGGGGGCGAACGCTTGAGAGCAAGTTGCTAAACCCTACACCTGCCTTACAAGTTAGCATTAGGCCCCGTATTAGAATACAAATTCATATTTCGCGCCATAACCAATCAGAATAGAATTAAATACAAATTAAAATTTTCCGCCAATGGGGCCTTGATAAGGAGACAAAGCCCTGAAAGCAAGTTGCGAAGCCCTACGCCTGTCTTACAAGTTAGAATTAGGCCCCCTGATTAGAATAAAAATAATTTCCCGCCAAGGGTATCACGACAATACACAAAGACCCCCGAACAAGTTCCGACCACGACAAGGGGGCGAAGACCCGAGAACAAGTTGCGAAGACCTACATCTGTCTTACAACTTACTATTTAGCGCCCTTATTAGAATACACATTCAAATTTTCCGCCGTAACCAATCAGAATGCAGAGACTTAGTCCTCCAATCAGAGCACATCTGGTGAGTAATGGGGCTAAGGACCAATCAGAAACCAGGGGGTAAATGAAATGGGTGTAGTCTAGTTTCAGCCCCTCCTTAATATACGTACAACCAATCACGTAAAAGGAGTGGGCGTGGTCTAGATTTACCACCGCCTTAACGAAACCATAAGGGCGCTATCTAGGCTTAACAACCTTCTTAAACCTGCCAAAATGCCTCTAGACCGCCATAAATGTTCTTAATATTGCCAACAGGAGCTTAATAAGGGGCTAAAATCCCGCCCAGACCCCCACCACTATGACATATGATGTTTGAACAATTCATAACAGAGTACTCAAAATAATCGTTTTTTTTATTAATCGGTAGCCAATTAACTAGTTAATAAAACGACCGATTAATAAGACAATGAAATAAACGGTTAATCAATAAATGGAGAAACCGATTAATAAAAAAATCGATTGATCAGGTAATCGATCAATCAAATCATCAATTAATCGTATAATAAATTCATTAACCAAAAATTGCATTAATCAAACGTTAGTTAATTGGAGAACGCCAGTGCAGAGGAAAATAGCACACTGCATGTAAGCATTAAAAAATATAATTGGGTTAAAGTTAAAATCATTTATGTATTTAACTATTTACTGCAAACAATACATAAAACAACGTTTATTGTGGAATAAGGATACACGGTTGTAAGTTTGAGCAATTCATAATCTAGTATTGCATATAATTGATTCTTTTATTATTCGGTAGTCAAATAATGGATTAATCAAATTATTGATTAATGAAATAAGATTAATAAGATAATAATTTTTTCAAGCGTTCGATTAATCAAATAATTGATTAGTTTAAAAATCCATTAGTCAAATAATTGATTAATCAAGCAATCGATTAATCAAGCGTTAGTTAATTAGAGAACGTCAGTCTAGAAGAAACTAACTAAGTATTTATGGCAAATAATACACAAAACAACATTTAAAGTGGATTAAGGGTGGACTATTGCAGGTTTGAACAATTCATAATATAGCACTGAAAATAATCGATCTTTTATTAATCGGTAGTCAATTAATCAAATGATCGATTAATAAGATAATCATTTAATCACACAAATAATTAACCAAACAATAAATTAATGATTAATGAAATAATCGATTAATAAAAAATCGATTAATCCAGTAATCAATTAATGAAACCATCCATCAATCGTATAGTGCATTAATCAAACAATCGATCAACCAAACGTTAGCTCACTGGAGAACGTCAATCTAGAGGAAAATAACATAGTACGTGCATGTATTGAAAAAGTTAAATTTATTGGTGTACTTAAGTATTTACTGCAAATAATACATTTAATGTGGAATAAAGGTGGGAGATTCATAATTGAGTACTAAATTTAATGGATTTTTTTATTCATCGGTAGTCAAATAATTGATTAGTCAAATGATAGATTAATCAAATGATCGATTAATCAAATGATTTGTGAAATAACCGATTAATGAAGTAATCGGTTAATCAAATATTAGAATAATCAGATAATCCATTAATCAAATAAACGATTAGTCATATAATCGATTAATCAAACAATCAATTAATTAACCATTAATTACTGAACGTCAGCCTAGAGGAAACAGTTAAATGTATTCCTGTATTTAAGTATTTAATGTGGAATAATATTTATATTAATTATATTATTAATTATAGGTAGGAATATTTAGAAATAAAATCCATTTCTCAAATTTGGGAATGAATTAAAATTCTCAAGTAGCTCAAAACCAATTTTCCCAAAATAATATATATATATATATATATATATATATATATATATATATATATATCTGATGTTTTGCTCTTTAAAGTGTAACTGGCATCGAGTGAGCATTACTATAATGTATTCTTCTGTTTATGAGCCAACATCAGCGGACATTGGAGATTTTACTGACTTGTTAATAAACTATTACAAGATAATCGTTCAAGGTAATGATGGAAACGATGACGTGGATGAGCTGAATGTATCTCACATCCAAGGTGATGGAGATGATTCACAGAAGAGGAAGAAGAGCGCTGAGGTAGAGGAGAAGGACGAATCTCAAAACCATGATGATGATAGCGACGAATCACGGTTCAAGAAGAAGAATAAGACCGATGAAGGTTATTACATAAAAATGAAGTATTGTTGTTTATAATAATAATAATATATTTTCAAGCGCTAAGCTTTCCTTAAATTTTGTCAATAAACTTATTTTTCCTAACTGTGCTCCCCGTCTTGATTCATATTTTCGCTGGCGTGTTTTCGTTTGTGAGTTTTCGTATTTGCGTGTTTTCGTTTTACGTGTTTTCACATTTGTATTTCTTCGCGTTTGCGTATTTTTGTGTTAGCGTGTTTTCGTGATAGCGTTTTTTTCGTTTATATTTTTTCGTATTAGCGTGTTTTCGTGTTAGCACGTTAGCGTGTTTTCGTGTTTGCGTGTTTTTGTGTTGGTGTGTTTTTGCGTTTGCGTTTGCGTGTGTGTGTGTGTGTGTGTGTGTGTGTGCGTGTGTGCGTGTGTGCGTGCGTGCGTGTGTGTTTTTGTTTGCTCCTCGTGCTGAAGCAATGATAATCGATTGTATGTAGTTGTAGGCAATATTGTGTTGACTAAAAGCCATAATTAGAAACGCTGCTTGCTATGCCCAGTCCGTGGAGTTATGTTTAATTAGCATTTTGTCAGATGTATTTATGATAAGGCCAGGCCTGCATGTAAAATAATATGTAGCTAACGTGTTTTGCTGCTACACGCATCACACTATTGAAGATTCTGTTTATGTATTAGAAAACGTACTACAGTCTCGAAACAGAATGCAGATAAAATTGAAGGAAATGAATACGGTACAACTTCTGCGGACGAACTGAAAGATTTGAAGAGTGCAGCATTTTCAGAGCCGTGCTGAAACCAGTTAATTTAGGGATAACCTCATGTCCATGTAATAATAATAATAGTAGTGTCTGATAAAAAAATGTCAGGGGTTATTAGCTGCTTTATAGGTTGTTACAATATAATCGTTTAAGGTGAAGACAGTGAGGTGATTGTGTCTCAAAATCTCGATGATGGTGATGCTCTCTATGAAATTTCAAATAAAATTAGATTACGTCACTCTTATTTCGGATTAGAAATTTTAAAGCGTTTAGTTGACATTGCTATTAATCTCAACTGATAAAAATCCATATAACGTGAAGTACATGTGCGCGCGCGTATGTGTGTGTGTATGTGTGTGTGTGTGTGTGTGTGTGTGTGTGTGTGTGTGTGTGTGTGTGTGTGTGTGAGTATACAATGTTTATTAATCTGAAGATTCAATTATTTAAAGTAATTTTTGCGTTAGCAGAATTTTTAAAATATTTGTAAGTTTTTGAATGTAAATCTTTACATGTATAATATAATTGCTAAATACGAGTAACAGTAATCAGGTTTTGTGTATTACTTTCTAAATTAGTTAATGATCGGAATGTAATAGCCAGTTTATATCCAGCCATTCATAAAACGTGTTTTAGTGAGACTACATATGGACACGTTGTATAAAAAATATTTCAGTTAAACATATGGTTATCGTTATTAGACCAACTGAAGGAAAAACACTTCTAAAGGTAAGCGTATTATTTTTAATACATATATGTTTTTTTTCACCTGATATTGCTAACAAAAATGTCGATAAAGATTTTTAAAATTTATTATTACTCTTATAGGATGAGGTCATAAGATCGGCTCTACAAATAGTTGGTACGTATTCGTGGCTTTTAGTTATTGTTAATTCGCGTATAATAATAAAGCCATTAAAACCCTTTCATTTCCATTATATCAGTTTGATATTCTTAAAAATATGTTAATTTAATTTAACTCTATGTTATATATAAGTAATTATTACTTTCCAGTCTTTTTAATGGGGTTTTTACAACTGTCAATGAACACGTTACAATGAAACAATTTTGTGTGTATATAATTGAACATGCAAATAAATCAGATATAATGTTCCGAATGTATACGTGGTACCTGTTTAGAAAGAGAGAATCTGCCTATACATAAAGCATCATTGCATTAGGGTAGAAATTATTTATTATTTCACGTCATATTTAATTAGACTTTAATGTATTCAGTTTTGAACTGTAATCTGGTTTCCGCAAACTGTAAGACATAATTTCGGTTGATTGATTGATTGAGATTGATCTGGTTGATTTGATCGAGCATGATCTGTTTGAGTGTGATTAATTAATTAATTGATTTGATTGTGTGTGTGTGTGTGAGAAAGAGCCGAAAGAGAGAGAGAGAGAGAAGATAGAGCAAGAGAGAGGTGTGCATTATCAACTTCTATTATAGAAAATGTTCGTTAGTCTATACGCCACTAGATGGCTCTAAAATCAATTTTACTTAAAGGGCCAGGGCGCAGACCCTGATACAAGTCCTGTCTTACAAGGCTAGGGCCTCCTTATTAGAATACAATTTTGTATGACGGGGCGAAGGCCTACAGCTGTAAGATTAAGTTGGAACCCGCATACAATTGCACCAAGGGGGCCACAGCAGGGGCTAAGCTCTGCACTTGTCGTATAAGGTTAGGGTTCCCCATACCATCTCCAGCCAGGGGGCGAAGGCCCGAGAACAAGTTGCGAAGTACTACACGTGTCTTACAAGAACATCCTTATTAGAAATACAACGTATAAATAAATTTCTCGTATAGGTAAAAGATCATCCGAACGTACCTAATAGTATATGACCATTTAAAAAAAACAATAGGATCGATAGTTTTAATAATAACATCTAATTAGGGTAATTACATTGTATGCGTGTGCATTTGCCTAACCTCCAGGGGTACTGCTCTTAATACAACGAAAAGGACCTTAATTAGGGTTAAAGCTGTCCATAAAAGATAACCCTAAGACCAACTCCAGGTCCAAGTCCAACCCCAAGTCCAGTAAGTACAAATTACTGTCAAAAAGGCTCTTAATACAGCATTGAAATTGTATCAAGGGTTGACCCTCGAAAAGAAATCATAGGGGTAGAAAAAAAACGCGTCCTACACGTGGGCTGCCATAAAATAGGGGTGAAAAAACATGTCCTACACGTGAGCGAGTAAAAACAAAAATAATTAGGGGTTGAAAAAGGCCTCCGAAAAGAAACCATAGGGGTGGAAAATACGGTCCTCTACGTGAACGTATAAAAAAGTGTCGGGAAAGGTGCACGGGAAGTGACGTCACAAAATCCAAGATGGCGGAAGGTGTGTCCCTTCTACTTCAATTTCTGTAATTGTCAAATAAATTCTTGACAAAGGGAACAAAGGACGTTCCCGAAACGTTGAATTAATTTTTACGTTTATTTACACAAGTTTTAAAGAAAAATTGTCTTATTTTAACATGAATACTTGTGGAAATCTAAATAGAAACATAATATTCCTATACGGAGAAGAAACTTTGTATACCATCAATATTTACAGAAAGCTACGTATCAAAAAATGTGAAACACTTACTAATTTAATTTTTTTAAAGCGTTGTCGTGACAATAAAATAATACCCAAGGGATTTAAATTGAGACCAAGACCAGACATTAATGGTTCTTATAAGATTTTATTCAAAACAAGCCTTGCCCTTTTAAGAAAAGCGATTGCCAATGAAAGGGCTAAACTTGACTATCTCAACCGTACCCTTTATGACACATTCCAAACTTTACATGCTATCAAAATTCACCCTTTCATATTCGATACGGTGGATCGTCTCATTGAAGTTGCTGTAGAATCGTCCTTGATGATAAAAACTAACCGACAGAAACGAAAATTTGAACGTCTGTCTCATACATCGCAGTCAAATAATGTAGAACCGTTAAGGACAGTACGCAATTTAAGTGACAAAGAACTTAATAATAATATTCTAAATGTTTTAGGTAAAGAATTTAATTTTGCCATCAATCCTAAACGGATTCCCGTAGAAAACATCATCACCAACGTAGAATACGCCTTAAAAGATACAGAATCTACGGTAGCTGACGAAATTAGACTCAACGTAGCACACATTCTTCAGAACTGCAGACTTCCCAAACAAAATATCACCAAAAAAGACCTCCAAATGTTACACCAAATCAAAAATGACGACCAAATATTAATACTACCCGCTGACAAAGGAAACGCTACTGTCATTGTGAACTCTAGACTATCACCACAAGATGTCTGAACTGCTAACTTCTTCAGAATATAAGAAAATCAGTACAATCCTACCACCTACATAGAAAAACAACAAAATCTATCATTAATTCTACAAAATTAGACAAAGAAACAAAACAGAAACTAATTCCAAGAGAGAAGAGTTCAAGAATCCCCAAAATATACGGACTCCCAAAAATACATAAGGAAAACTGGCCATTACGCCCTATCGTCAGTGCATTCAATTCTCCGACTCATGACCTTGCTCGTTATCTAGCCAAAGTTATTCAACCGATTTGTGAAAATGCTGTATCCTACATCAAAAACTCTTATGATTTTCTACACAAACTCAAAATTGTACCCTTGGCTCCAAATGACATTTTAGTTAGCTTCGACATAACATCACTTTTCACCAAAATACCTATTGAAGACACGATGAAAATTCTAGAAGAAAAACGCTCAATAAACCAAGACATACTCAAATTGATAAACCACTGCATGCACTCAACCTATTTTACATACAAAGGACAATTCTACAAGCAGATTCAAGGAACACCTATGGGCTCGCCACTCTCTCCAGCTTTTGCGAATGTACAGGGTGTCCCAACGATAGAGTAAAGTAAGTTTATGCTTAACTAGAATTATTTGTGTAAATATTGTATGGACCATGGGGTAGAGGTAAGAAGTGTATTTTTTAAAATATTGGAAGTTATACAGGAGTGCCAGAAAAGCAGGACGTGAAAAAGTATGATTTTTTAAATAGAACACCCGTATTTGATTTTAGTTTTAATTCTACGTGTCCATACAAACATATTTTGTCATACAAAAGATTGGCTGAAAGTTTTTAGTTCTTGAGATATTCGCGTTTAAAGATTATTATGGTCATTTTCGTGGGGTTGATGAATGGGCAATTGTTCCGTTATTTCACAATAAAAAAATTGATATTTCGTGTGAAAATGAGTGATATTATACTAACGTTTAGACCGAGTAGTATTTCTAATTTTCTCAACAGGGTGTTTGTTATAACCATTCAAATTTGAAAATTCTCAAATTAAAAGAATCAGTTTTTTAATTGCACACCTATATATTTTATTTCATTTTATTCGGGATTAAAAATCTATCATTTTTGTCAAATATATCCTATATCTATCTTTGATAGTTTTCGAGTAATTTCGATTTTTCACACTAGCTACTTTATTTTCGATAACATTGCATTGCATGGATCTTGGTAGCCATGGAAAATAATAATTGCGTTACTAAGATACAAAGGTTTCCTACTTGTCAAAATAAACACATATTAAATTTGTCGTTTTCGCATTTAACTTGTTATCAATTCTTGTATCAATTATGGATTATTCGACAAATGAATTAATTGATATGATATACGTGTTGGGCGAGGCTGAAAAAACCCTTTATTGGCACAACGAATCTACAAAATGAAATATCCTGAACGTCGAATACCTACTACTGTTGGCTTGGAAAATTTGATGGATAGATTTGATTCTAGCGGTAGTGTTAAATACTTCAAACGTAAAGTTGTTAATAAAGGGCAGCTAATGAAGAAAAGAACTTGAAATATTATTAAATATTCAAGAAAATCCCCAAGTGAGTTCTAGAACATTAGCGACGATATGGATACTCCAAATCAAACGTGAATCGAACAACGCTGAAGTATAAGTACCATCCCTATCACATTGAGCTTCATCAAGAATTGCGAGAAGAGGATTTTGCAAGACGAATTGAATTCTGCAATATCATTAATCAACGGCTGCAATTAAATAACAACTTTTGTGCTCCATAATGTTTTCCGATGAGGCGACGTTTAAAAGTAATGGGGCTATAAATCGGCATAATACGCACTATTACGCCATTGATAATCCATTTTGGCTACGAAAGTTCAAAACCAAAATTATTGGTCACTAAATGTGGTGTGGTATACTTAATGACCAAATTATCGGTCCCTATTTCGTCGCAATTGTTTTCCATGGCTACCACGATCCACAATAATGTTATAGTATCGTATGTAACGTAGCTAGTGAGAAAAATCGAAATTCCTCGAAAACTATCAAAGATAGATATAGGATAGATTTGACAAAATGATAGATTTTTAATCCCGAATAAAATGAAATAAAATATATAGGTGTGCAATTAAAAAAAAGATTTTTTAATTTGAGAATTTTCAAATTTGAATGGTTATAACAAACACCCTGTTGAGAAAATTAGAAATACTACTCGGTCTAAACGTTAGTATAATATCACTCATTTTCACACGAAATATCAATTTTTTTATTGTGAAATAACGGAACAATTGCCCATTCATCAACCCCACGAAAATGACCATAATAATCTTTAAACGCGAATATCTCAAGAACTAAAACTTTCAGCCAATCTTTTTATGACAAAATATGTTTGTATGGACACGTAGAATTAAAACTAAAATCAAATACGGGTGTTCTATTTAAAAATCATACTTTTCACGTCCTGCTTTTCTGGCACACCCTGTATAACTTCCAATATTTTAAAAAATGCACACTTCTTACCTCTACCCCATGGTCCATACAATATTTACACAAATAATTCTAGTTAAGCATAAACTTACTTTACTCTATCGTTGGGACACCCTGTATATATGGAACATTTTGAAACCATTGCTTTAAATTCTGCAGATGTAAAACCTAAATGTTGGTTTCGTTATGTTGACGACACGTTTGTAGTTTGGCCCCATGGAAAAGGAAACTTGAACCATTTTCTAGGACATATTAACAACTTTCACAACATCAAATTTACTATGGAAGTTGAAGAAAATAATTCACTCCCTTTTTTGGACACCCTAATAACAAGACCTCCTAATGGTAAATTTACACACAAAGTTTATCGAAAACCAACACATACGAATAGATACTTGAACTCTCTCTCGCATCACCATCCTGGCCAATTACGTAGCGTTATGAAATCCTTGATATACCGCTCTTACCACTTATCTAACCAAAATTCTAGAACGGAAGAGATGAACAATATTAATAAAATACTAGTTCAAAATGGATACAAATATCAAGAAATATTGAAAATTACCAACGAAATAAGAAGACCAAGAAATAATAACTTGTCAAACAATGAACGAAAGATTCCTGTTATTCTACCTTATATAAAGGGAATTACTGACAGAATAGCAAAGAAATTTCCCAAAAACGACTTCAGACCGGTATTCAAACCACATTCACCTTTGTCCCAACTTTTAAGAAACCCCAAAGACAAAATTCCTAATGAAAGCCAAGGAGTGTATGAGATACCGTGCAACAACTGTCGAAGAACTTATATAGGACAAACTAACAGAATATTATATGCGAAAGCCCATGAACACCAACTAGCAATTAAACAGCACAGTCCTTCATCGTCTTTAGCTACACATCATTTAGATACAGGACACCAAATTAATACCAACAATATCCGTTTAATTGCACCTCTATATACCTTACAAGCAAGAATTATTAGAGAAGCAGTTGAAATTGAAAGAAGACCAAACGCCCTCAATAAACGAGATGACACTTCTAGAATGCCACAAATTTGGAAGAATGTCATTAAACAAGTTGATTCTACATTTCAATCAACTCCAATTCATCCAGAAATTTCAAACACTTATGCTGCAACTATTCCTGGCGTCCCCACTTCTGCACCTTCTACATCACATACTAGACCAACTACCTGAAGTCAAACACACTCGTCCAGATTAAAATTAAATTAGTTACCTTGTTTCATATTTTGTACTTGTTAAAAATAGTTACTTTATTTCAATTTCTGTAATTGTCAAATAAATTCTTGACAAAGGGAACAAAGGACGTTCCCGAAACGTTGAATTAATTTTACGTTTATTTACACAAGTTTTAAAGAAAAATTGTCTTATTTAAACATGAATACTTGTGGAAATCTAAATAGAAACATATATATATATATATATATATATATATATATATATATATATATATATATATATATATATATATATATATATATTATATTAATATAAATTAATTAAAATATGCGTAAAAATATTTAAAACTATTGTACTTTAACGTCATGGTCAGTCACAATGTGTAGGAGCTATTCAATTATTAAAGTTATTTTGGGAAAATTAGTTTTGAGCTACTTGTAATCTTAAGTTTGAATAATTCATTATCGAAAACTGAAAATAATGGACTTTTTTGTTAATCAGCTGTGTAATCATTTAACCAAATATAATAGATTTAATACATCGTACAATTGATTCAGAAATATGCTGAATTATCTGATTTCTAGCTTAAACCACATATATTTCAAATTGTTTGTCTATGCAGAAATATTGGATATCTAACTCTATAACAATAAAATTACCTTTAACCCATGCTGCGACGCCACTTTTAACTGCTGTAGTTTTACAATGGTGTATATTTATTTTAAAATGGATTATACTTATATTTTTAACAACTCACCAGATTCCGTTAAACATATGAATTTTAAATCGGTACACCAGTTTACATCAATGGTAATAGCTTTGTCAGTAGTTAAACTACACACATTTAATAACATCAACGTTGGATTAAAATCGGTAACATAGCCGTGATACAAATCTAAATTAACACTTCCATATACATTACTCCCAATCTCCCTATTACAATATGCCGAGCTTACAGTTGATGAACCACGTACATCTGTGGATGAAATTTTACACTATAACATTTTGAGACTTTTCCTTTTTAAAAATGATTTACTCAACGCTGGTTTTAATTTACCATTTAGTAAATATATTAAACTATCCGTATTTACAAGCTGATTACAGAAAGAAGCAAAATTATTTGTTATATAAATTAGACTTTTAAGAATCTTAGTTTTCCTTAATCTATTACTATGAAAACCATTTTTCAAGTTCCCAACTAGTATCTAAATACATACACTCAGGTTGAATAATGGAAGTTTAACAATTTTTGTAAAATAACATCCAAAATAAAAATCGTGCACTCCAACATATGTAAACGTATTATGCGCAACATTTTTTAGGTTTATAAATAGCTACCCCAATGACTAACTTATTTGTCGTATAATTTTTATGGGAAAACACCTGTCACCTAAAAGTAACAATTTACTTACAAATTAACTAATCAATACGCATTTTTAAAATTAAGATTATGTAAAGAACAACATGAATGAACCATGCAGACCCATTACCCAGACCCATCCCATCTCATTTAAAAAACAGGCACTTGACAAACCGTATGTATTGATAAACAACATCGATCGATCATGTACAAGTGTTAGAATGAAATACAAATAGAGTGGTGTATGTGTAAAAATGAGATGGGAATACATCTGGAAACGTGGGCTAGCAAATTAAGGTATCCGCAGCACGTAGAAAACGTTGATAAGAGCGCGCGCCTACAAGACATTGTCGGCGACAATTAGGACTCTTTAACACGAAGGGTGCGTCCACGATTAGTAAAAGATTCAATTTATCGTTTTTTATCTTTCATTCTTCTCACGTACTTCAATTTAGTTTTAAAGTAGATTTTAATTAAATGGCGTTTATTATATATTTTATAATTATTTCACATAGTTCAACAAAACATTCATATACATTAGTTTTGTGTAAAATGTAAATACAAAAATACACGATCAAAAAATCCAAAAAAGCTAAGTACTTTAATTATATGTAGTAATTGTGAAAGTTTACATTTTCTTATTCGGGTATTTACAAATTGAACTGCACATTGTGTAATGCTGATTATATTGGACAAACACTAAGAACTTTGATATTAGATACAAGGAACACATTAGACGCACGTAATTTATAAACATAAACAGAAAGTGTCTTTAATAAACGAACAGGTTGATCCTATAGACCTTTAACAGATATTTTAAATATTGAATTATAGCCTACATCAAGTTTGCTGTTTTGCTTTTATGTATTTTCTCTTGTTACTGATAATCGTAGAGAAATAAAGAATTATGTAAAATAAACTGTGGAATTGGAGCGTATTCAATACATTAGTTCTATTAAATTTCGAATTTCACGAAGTAAGGTTAAAGAATATACCTTTAAACAAGAACTTTGACTTAATCGCATATTGTGATTGGATTCGCCTGGCTATAAATTTGGTGCTTGAGCTTATGTATAAATTTAAATCCATAATTACTCAAAATGGAGGGTTGTGGCAATTGAATGAGTGGTATAATTCCTCAAAACCATCTCCACGATGAATCTCAGATTATAGGTAGTGGTAAAGCACTTTACAAGGATTTATAAATTAATTACAGTTCTTACAGTAAACTAAGCTCAATGACTAAATCCTAAACCCATCAGGTAAAATTAAATTTAGCTAAGAAACTAAATATTCAAAGGGTAACCGAATTTTTTTTCCGTCAAAGTGTGATTCACTTTACCCACCACTAAGAGGTAAAGTTGAATAATTCTTGGTAAATCATAGTTGACCAGTTTATATTTGCATTAAATTGTTAGCGAGCAAAGTTATGGAAGGTTCAGTTGGTAGAATAGGCTTATTATTCAAAAGCCGTAAGAAGCTATCGAGATTCTGGATATCCAGCATGTAGTTTTAGATGGAACATTTTAATGAAAGTGGTGCAAGATGACGTGATCTTGTGGGGGAAAAATTTAGTGGGGTCGGAATTACTCCGTTGTGGTGAGGAGTCAGAAGTAATAGGTGTGGGGACCGGGCGCGTACACAATCAACCTACTACCTACCGGGTTATTGAAGTTATCGATCGTGGACACTTATTTAGTGTGGATTAAAAGGAAGGATTTTTCAACTCTTTGTTCGTGTTCACGTTTTCGTTGGATTTTTCGAAAAGGCAGGTTAAGCGTTGGATGGTAAGTGCTTATCGGCTTTCATTTGGGAGTAAAAGTGCACTTTTGCGGATTACACTATCTTATTATTGTTTTGTTAAAATTTTGTGTATCGAGTAAGCAACGCCGAATTCCTTTTGTTTTGTGCATCTTAAAGTACCCACAGCCTGTTCAAACAGACAGCTGCTGTATATAAACTGCTTTAAAAAACCACCAAGTGAGGATATTCGTATTCGTTTACAAAATCTTGACTACGCCTTGGACGAGCTGAAGGATTATAAGGTCCTAATTACAGGCGACTATGGCACTTCTCGAAGAGTGACGCGCCCTCATGGAAAACCTCGTTGTGGGACGCGACCTATGTGGTGTAAACTTACCTGATCAACCACACACGTATTCGAACCATCTCGGCGCGACGAACATCGATGTAACCCTCACTACATTCCCTTTGGAGCGCAATGTTACTGACTGGCAAGTAATTGTGGATAAAATTGAGAGTGACCACCGACTTATACGCTTCCATGTAGACGTTTATAATCCAATTAAAGGTCCTTTACCTACTATCCTGGACTTCAACCACCTCGATTCGTCCAGACTAAACGCAGTTTGCAAGCAATATATTCCCGTTTACCTTCCACGTGGCGCAACGTGCCATAATCCACATTCTGTAGACGCCGTCATTGGCGAGCTGTCAGAGCTGGTGCGGAATACGGCCGGGTGTGCCTAAAAATGATTATCCTTACTGCTCGAGCCGGTACCTTCGCCAGCAATAGCTGGTGGTGCGAGAAATTAAACAGATTAAAGAAGGTAGTCCACATCACGCGGCGCCATTACCAAAGAGCCCCTGCAGAGCGAAAACTCAATGGTTCACATACTATAAAGAGGCATTAAAGGATATAAACTGGCAGTGATAAAAATAAAATTTGGCTCATAGCAACGTTTTGTTGAGGCCAGCCTGGTAGCAAACCCGCGGGGTGCAGTTTACAGAATATTCTCTCAGAAACAATTTCCCGCTGATCCCTGCTCGAATGTCCACGGCGGCGACAGATATACTGTTTCTGAACACAAGACCGAATGTTTTAAGACCGAATGTTTTATTAAACATCATTTTTCCCGACGACGATCCAACAACTGACGAACTCATCCACACCGAAATGCATTCCCGTCTTGTTAGTTTGAATCCCAAACAAGACTGGGTTGTCACACGTGAAGAACTGCTTGCCTTAGCGCCAAATAACGCTAAGAACTAAGCTCTTGGATTGGACGAAATTCATGGCAACGTACTTAGGACACTGCTAGAGACCCTTTCTGGTACACTCGTCGAATTATTCAATTCTTACATCAAACTTGGGTATTTTTCTGTCAGTTGGAAGGCAACAATTCTAAAACCTGGTGCAAAGTATCTCACAGACGTAAATTCGTATAGACGGATAACTTTATTACCCGAATTCGGAAAGTTATTCGAAAGAGTGCTTCTCCAAATAATATACAATGAAATCCCTCCTGAACGTCTCCTCCATCCTAACCAGTATGGTTTTATCCCCGCACGTAAGACTACGGACTGTGTTTTTACAGACTAATTACCAATACTAAAACGAATACCCTCAGGTACGTTGGCAATGTTCGTCGACATTGCCGGGGCATTCAATAACGTATAGTGGCTATCAATCATAAATGCTCTCATTGCTAAGAGAGTGCCTCCAGACGCTACACGCGTCATTTGTAGTTACCTGGTTGATCGCTCTATCAGGTACACTTCGAAGGCATGAAAGTTTTCCGTTACGAATCCCCTCTCAAAGAGTTGCCCACAAGGATCGGTCCTAGGTCCATGTTTATGGAATTTAGTCGTTGGTTCTCTTGTCGGACAAGAACTGCCGGACTTCATGAACTGTTTTGCCTATGCGGATGACACTGTCTATACTGTCACCGTGGAAAATAGGCGTGACCTAGAGGCTAGAGCTTCCTTGTGCCTCACTCGACTGACGACCTGGGCGGGCAGCAATCAACTGTCCGTCTCAGTAGACAAGACAAAGTATATGGTTTTTGGACGCAAAAAATCCCGAAATCCTACTTTGCATTTGTACAACCGGTCAATCAGACGAGTTTTCGAGATTAAGTGTCTCGCATTATACACAGATGCCAAGCTATTGTTCGTCAAGCATTGCTCACATGTAGTCGAAGAAAAAACTTTACTTCGTCTACTATACAAATTCTCGCGCCTCAAATGGAATCTGCCCAAAAAGTCCTAACAGTTGATTTTTAACTGTGCAGTGCTTCCCACACTAACTTACGGCTTAGACAAATGGTATGACAGACTCAGACATTCTCACGTGGTTAGGAAACTATCCTGTTCCTAAGAACCTACCTTGGGGCCTACAGAACAGTACCCGTTGACTCCTTGTGCGCGATTGCCAAACATCCCCCGCTTCATCTTTTACTTCAGTAAATGTACTGAACTAGACTCCTACGCAGGATAGGCTCCTGTACCCTTTTGGATAGTCGTATTTCTCCCGTAGCTTTTCCTCCTTTTCAGCCGCTCACCGTCACATCAAGCCTTTGGTCTGGAGTGATTGGCAGCGGCTGTGGCACGGTCTATTGTATTCTCGCTTGTCGAGCATATGATGGCACCCGAACTTACTTCTTTACAAGCGAGAATTATCCCTTTAGCACATTCCCCACAGACCATCCTACAATTCATACCGGATGCTAATGACCTCAACGTATTTTCATCATAAGTGTTGGTATGCGCCAAGAGAGACCAGAGTCAAACAATATCGTATCGTTTTTATGACTAACTATTTATTTTGACTTATTTTACATTCTAAACTTAATTTGCCTCTGATGTAGTGGAAAGTCACTTATGTTTAGTTTCTAACAAGTTTGATTTCAATTTTAAATTTTTTACATATATATTTAACTCGTAATGCGCCGAGTATCCTTCTAACACCGAACCAACCTCCTAGCTAGATCTATCCTGAAATGTGGACGACTTGACCGAGACAAGCCGGTGTGGTGGTGGCCCACTTCCTTCCTTTCTCCTAAAACTCCTATGTAAACATATACCATTGCTTGCATCGTTAGAAAGCCTAGACAATTCTACATAATTATGGTTTAAGGTTCATTGGTGTAGTGGCTATAATAAGAGTGGGGGAGCTATCGAAGTTGTAATCATTAAAATTGCTGTAAATTCTAAACCACTTATTCAATTTTAGTAAAATAGAGCTTGTTTGGAAGAACAATGTAGGTGTTTTAAATTGCCGTTCCCATTGTTACATAATAATTCCTAATAAAAATGCGAGAGGGCGCATGTTATAACATCAATTTTTTCCATTTTACTCCAAAAATTTACATTACACGGTATATTTTTGACATCGTATTCGAAAAGTAGATTGAATTTGTAAGAAACACGTAAAAATCGCAAATTGATATCTTTGCCCGTTTTAAAGTTATAGCGAAATGAAGATCGTTTAACATTTTAATTGACGAAGTTGGTTTTGATGAGCCGAATTGGATAAATGTTGGTCTCGTATTAAAGACATAGTTGTTGTTAATCTTATTAAGGACAAACAGTGATTTCTAGTATCTATCACCATAGCTACGGGTGTTAAGATTACAAAATAACATTTTTATGATTTTTCTTAAATTTTTAATTGCAATGATGTAGGTATTTATTATAACAAAATCAGATAGTGAATTAAATTTGCCACAAAAATGATACCAGATTTATTTTAATATTGTTGTTAGTTGTTTAAGGTTTAATATTAACGTGGCTCGCCCTGAAAAGTTCAAAATCAAAAATCCGATTTTAAACCCAAAAATATTAGGTATTTGATGCCTCGATAATACAGCCCAACACATATTTTGGTGCAGGGTTTTGTAACTGTTTCTATGTAATGTTTGGATGCAGAATCCAAAACTGCCGTCAGATTTTTCTATCAGATCTAGTTTTGAGCTATGCTATATTGACCTTTTTTAGAAAGAAATCATCTTATTTTTAACTCATACATTTTACATTATTACTATTATATTCTCGAACTGCCGGTTAAAAAACACAAACAATCCAAAGTAAGGTATTTATTTCATGAAATAAATAAATATATATTTACATATCACTTAAAAATTTTCTTTTATAGGACTTTTTAGCATGGTGTTTACCAGGACAGTCTCGCTGAAGACTCCAACAGTAGTCGGCCATCATGGGGCTACCCATCTTCCTTGATATCGATCTTCCATAGTTTTAATGTCTTGATGGAATCTTTCCCACTGTTCTTCACTCACATCCCTAGGTTTTCTGGAAACCGATCTAAGTGGCTGTGGAGATAGCGAACTTTTATGCTCATGTTACAACCGAGAGCATTAAAGTTCGAAAGCATATTTTCCACTAATTCTATATAATTCTTTGCCTTATGATTTCCAAGAAAATTTTGTACTACTTGAACAAATGAACACCAAGCGTTAGATTCAATCTCATTCATTGATGCCGTAAATTGTGGATCTTTAATAAGCTGCCTTATCTGAGCGCCATCGAATATT
Source organism: Vesta saturnalis (assembly GCA_036346205.1). Lineage (NCBI taxonomy): Eukaryota > Metazoa > Arthropoda > Insecta > Coleoptera > Lampyridae > Vesta > Vesta saturnalis. The sequence continues at coordinate 3,386,898 of JARFJB010002120.1, forward strand.
CCGGCTTTCAGTTTTCCGTGCTAATCCCAGGAAATTTGTGTATCAAGTAGCCAAAACAAAGTCCATCTCGATTTAAAGCCTTCACAAATTGCTTCATAAGCCCCAACTTGATATGCAAGGGTGGAAATATGATTTTCTCTCGCAACCAAAGGTTCGTTGTTTACGTTTTGCTTTCCTTGAATCATAACATTTCTTAAAGGCCAATTTCGGTTAACCCAGTGCTGATCCTTAGCTCTGCTGTCCCAAAGACAAAAACAAAGATATTATTTTGTATATCCACTTTGGTGTCCAAGGAGGAAGTTTACCATTTTAGGTCGACACAAATCATCCACTGATGTTCTTCATACTTAATTTTTTCAGGACTAGTGATATTGCCTCATATTCCTCCTTCATGCTGGTAGAATGATCAATGGGTATTGAGCCATATTTATTACCATTATGTAAAAGCACACATTTCAAGCAGAGATATATACGAGGTAATATGGCGTACTGATTAGTTTTTGATAGGAGTATTGGAAAGTTGGGTTTACACTAATGAATAAATAATACCAAATAACTCAAACTAGCTAATTAGACTCTAATGATCTAGGTATGAAATTTCACTTTTGCCTCCAAAGATGTCATAATTTCATTATTTTTGCGTTTTATCAGAACTAATATCAATTAGCCCGTATCCCAAAAACTAGAGCTGCTACAAAAAAAACAGGTATTTTGGAATCAGCACATCAAAAATATCCAAAATCAGTTCTTAGTTTTCCGGCACCAAGAAAAAAATTTATTTTGTTCAAACTGCCTTCCATCACATTCTAAACAACCTGTCAATCCTGTTATGCTGCTTCGATTTCCGGTTCTTAATTCCTTACCTTAAAATTTTTACCTTCCTTAGACTAATTTGATTAATTTTACACAGATATAGTGGGAAGAAAATATTACATGTTACATGTTTTTTTAAATACCGCGCACTCGGTTAATCACTACTTCAATTAATATATACCGCCATCAAGCGCTTTGTTTTGGGATGTCTAATCAATCTTTAATAGTAGGCCGCGAAAACAAAAAATAAACTTTTAAATAACATTGTATGGAAACGCCAAATTTTTATTAAACGTAGTTTAATTCTTGTCAATTTGATTTGTCAATATTTTTTAAAATGCCTTTCACAAGTGATGAAGCCATCGATATGGTTGTTAGGAGACATTGCCTTCGAAGGACGGAAGGAAATATTATTAATGCCTTAGCTTCCATAGAATTAAACACTAGTCATAATTTATTTACCTATAAATACGATACTGGCCGTATTGACTTAGAATTACATTGTAAAGATAAAATAATAAACCCAAACTTTGAACATTTTTCATTTTGAAGATACTAATACAATTAAATTAATTAAATCCACCTTGAGCATATAATTTCTTTAATCATAAATTGTCTTTTGATTTATTGGCACATTTTTAGTTTGGCATTGCCTTCGTTTGTTTATTAATTTCGACCCATATTGTTGATATGTAGTGGATTTTCTTGTACGTACGTACTCACTCCTGAGTTCATCGGTGAGTTTCAAAATATATTTTCAAGGACTTATGTTTTGGTTAGTACATAGATTGTAAATTATCCATGAATTTACTGCTGCTAAATCAAGTATGTTGAAAAATACTAGTAGATTCCATCTCCTGGAAGATGGTTTGGTTGTATAATTCCTTGCCATTTGGTCCAAAACATCTACTCCATATTTAGTATTGTTGTAGAATTTTACGGTTTCTAGTAGTTTCTTCTGTCCCTCATCAATCGTTGGAAATTTATAGACACTACTGAGAATGAACACATTTTTCGATCTTTTCGCTTGATAACTTAGAGAAATATCGTCACATACAAAAACCTTCGTAGAATATAAATCATTTCTCAATATTTTATAGCAGCTGGTAAAAATCCTTTATTACGGCTCACAGTTCCAAGTGATGTCGACCCCTCTTTCAAACTTTTGGTCAAATTGAGAGATGTAAAAAAGTTATTTACAGTTACATTCCTCCCCTTTTTAGGAAGGTGCAGTGCTCACCTACTTTTAGGTGCTATATTTATATTGCGCCCTTCTGGTTTGGTAACCCAACGCGGTTTTATTTTGCCTCGGCTTTGCTCAATCGTGTTTATTTTATAAACGGGGTGTGGTTCGTAGTAAGTACTGGATGGGCTTAACACTGTCACCTTAAATAAATACCTTAAAGCGTTTTAAAATGTATATTAAATAAAATAAACACAATAAACAAAAAGTAATTAACAAATGTATTGGGACTTCTTGTTCCTGGTCCTGGCGGCTGGTTCTCCTGGTTGGCGGACCGTCACTGTGTGCGAAGTCGCTTCTGTGAACAAAGATAGTCTTTTTAATCTATTCCTTACCTAAGAGGTAAAATTTAGATTACGGCCCTGCATGTACAGTAGCGAGAGCGTTACCCTTGATACCGTTGTTGGTCGGGGCGCCAGCGCAATGAACTCGAGTCGTTGTGGGGATTGAGAAAGTCGATATCGTGCTTAGACTTTAGTAACTCTGGAGCGCTGAAGCAAGTATGTCCTACTCCCGGGAAATAATACACGCGAAATGCGCGTATGCAAACGCGAGATCTCGGGACGGTCTTTCTTTAATTATAACCGGTTTAATGTAGGCAATTAGATTATTTAATTAACCGAATTAATTACTGATCTCTATACTAAGTTTAATTATTTATAATTAAGCAAGGGAACAAAATACTTGATATTAAAACTACTCTAATAGGTTTACGTAAAGATAGAATAATCTACGTACTCTCTAATTTATTTATAAACGTTCTCGCACCAGGTGTTTACGATGGTTAGGTGGACTACAAATTTATCTAAAAATTTCGGGTGTACTCTCCTGCGATCAAAGACACCGTGTACGGTTATGGTGTTTGTCTGTAGGTAGTGTATGTATGAGTTTCGAGCGGGATTTCAGTGATGCTCAGAAGACGTAGGCGACGGCCTGTCTTTACTGGATATACTAAGAGAAAGGTCGTAGGTCTTTACAGCCCTGTAACAACCCTTCACCCTCAAGTCTTTGTGAGTTACGTCGGGGGCTACCCCTGCGTGATACTCTAGGTTTTAGTGTACTTTGTATTGGCGAGTGACGACGGGATCTACCCTGCGTAGCACTCTAGGTGTCAGTGTACTTTGTATTGGCGAGTGACGACGGGATCTATCCTGCGTAGCACTCTAGGTGTCAGTGTACTTTGTATTTGCGAGTTACGTCGGGATCTACCCTGCGTGACTCTAGGTGTACTTGGTATAACTCCTGGAGGCTCAGCCCGGAGTGATTTACGGTCTGTAGTGTTTGATTGTAAATTGTCAGATTGTATAACTTTACAAATTACGTGTCTATCAATAGCAGTACAGGATTAAACTTTAGGTTGCCCGGTGCGTCGTGGTGCGCGTTATCGCCAGATCGCGAAGGACTCTTCGTCGGTGAATAACAGGTCGGTGCTTACACGAAGCAAACGGTGGCGGCTGGATATCGGCTGGACGGGAATCTACTTCTTCTTGAAGTAGTAATAATTACTTCTCTGGAACGGCTTGACTTGAATCTACTGCGATTCATCCTCTTTTCACGCGCGTCGCGGGTTTATAAAGGTGCATCTGTGGGCGGCTTCGCGGCTACCGTGCGGGGGATGCCGTTATGCGATTGGTTAAAATCGTTCTGACGTGCAAAAACTTACGGTTTCTTAGAAATACACGTCAGCGGTGATAAATAAATTATTCGTTGTGCAATATCGCGTAAACTTTTGAAATCTTACATACAGGATGGTCCGCACATAATTTATTCTAAAAAGCATACGTAAAGGACGCTGGTTCTTTACAAAGGGTTCCATTAATTTCATCACAATATGTTCAGATAGTAACGTATTGGTTGATCTTGGATCGTCCTTGCCCAAGGAAGGAAATTCATTCAACATATATTTTGTTTCGTCAGCTGCAATCCAAAACTTTACAGCAAATTTATCGGGTTTATTACTCATATATTGTACAAAACGACATCTAGTTTTTGTATGAAATAGTTTTTCATCAATACTAATGTTTGCTGGTTTATAGCGCATAATACAGTTACACTTAAACACTGCAGCAAACTTATCAGATTTTTGATCGAATCGAATAAATCGATTTATTTTACTGAATTTATCTCTGGACATTGTATCACAAAAGAGATTAGGCCTGCATGTTTGTTGCACAATTGACTTACTGGAAAGTTTTTAGCACCATAGATTACACGAGTGTACAAACAAGATATAAACGCGTCTAATTCTTCCAAATGAGTTGTCCATGAACTGCCTCTCAATTGTCTACTTCCTTCAGCTTCAGTACTCTTTCTACAAGTACTGTCAACGTTTCGTTTAGAACATCCGGTGGGCCCAGTTTCTTCTCTCAGTATTTTATGATGAAACATACGTCCACAACCATTATTCAAATAACTAACAATCCTTCATTTAGTACCGTCAGCTGCACCATATCCTACACTAACGTTTGATGTTCCTGTAAAACTGGATAAATCCCCATCTTAGTCCCCTTCAGTACTAGTGCTCGACAAACTTCCAAAACGTAGACCCTCCTCTGATGATACTACACTATTACCACTACCACTATGACCGTCGGAATCGTGCAGATTTAAATTATCAGTTTCATGTTGCAGTTCGGCTTCAGTAGGATGCTTCGACATCTTGAACGTAAAGTACCTAACTAAAGTTGTTGATTCAATGTGTACTAGTATTTATACTTACTAATTTTTCAAAACATCTAGGAAGTGGGGGGATATTGTAAATATCATTATTGGACACAGTTTCAGTTCCTGGGATGTTAATTAGCGGTTAATATGAATGTTTAGAAATTTGTCCAAAACATGCTCTCTCTCTCTCTCTGTCCATCTCTCTCTCTCTCCTCTCTCTCTTCGTTTTCTCTCGTCTCCGTCTCGTCTCCGCCTCCGTCTCCGTCTCCGTCACTATAACTTTAAAGCAAGCCAAGATATCAACTCGCGGTTTTTACGTTTTTCTTCAAAACATAATTTACTTTTCGAATACGATGTCAAAAATATACCGTGTGATTTAAATTTTCGGATTAAAATGAATATAACAAATTGCGCCCTCTAGCACTTTTATTAGGAACTATTGTGTATCAGTGCGAACGGCAATATAAATTTGTCTTCCAAACAAGCCCTGTTTTACTAAAATGGAATATGTGGTTTCGAATTTACAGCAATTTTAATGACTACTCATTCAATAGACTCCCCCACTCTTATTATGGTCAGTACGCCAATGAACTTTAAAACAAAATTATTTTAATTGTCTAGAATTTCTGTGAGCAAGGGTATATCTTTATACAGGAGTTTAGGGAGAAATTTAGAATTTTAGTATTTAATTTTTAATTGCGCCCCCTAGCGGTGAAATACGATACTTCAGAATAATTTGCAGCATTTTCTCATGGTCACATTTATAAAAAAAAATGTTTCCAATTGTTGTCAGATTGATAGGTCCTGCGGTGCAGCCGCTTACCTCGCTTGTTTGCCCACCCGGTGCAAGGTGACACAAAATAATATTTAAATACAGATGCTAAAAAATTAAGACAAATTAGATTCCCACTGAACAATACTTTTAAGCCCAAACAATTTAAGAAATAATATTAAGGTTAGGTGCTCCATAAAATTTGCTTAATAAAGTATGCCATTAAAACCAACACAAAGAAATGGATCTAATTTAGTACTTTTTATATTAAAGTAATAAAATTAACAATAAAATGATATAATCGTACCATTTGAGTGTGGCAAGCAGCTGATGAATACGAAGCAAAAAAAAATTAGGGTGATGGTATCTTTTTCGACGAGACAAATAATGATGAAAAATTATATGGTTGAAAATTAAAATGTCATTTACGTAATTGTCATTCCCATATTCAGGTTTTAAACTGTGGTCGAGTCTCTAACAAAATGATATTTTCACGATATAACATTATAACTAAATACATAGCAATCCTCGACCGCGTTTTATACAATAATTGGTTGGGATCGCAGTCCTGGACGCAACCAGTAATCAGGATCCGGCGGGACCAATCACAAAGCACACTTCTTCGCCATACTCAGATAGAGACTTACCAACTCGGATAATCATTCTGAATGCATAATATCAGTTATAGAGCATTTGTAATGACAAAATGACAGACTTTGTTCTGAATCTCCCAATCATCCTACTTAAGGATCACCGGTTTTTGTGTAATGGTAAAGTCATTAGACAACTGGATGATTGGAAGATGTGAGCATTAAAGCTTAAAGTTAGAATAAGGTAAGTAAAAGGATAGATGAACGTTGTGTTTAATTCTTTTACGTGATATTTAGAATTTTTATATTAAAGATTAATTATATGAAAATCAATGGTAGAGCTGAAGTTCCAAAAAATTTAGGGGATTGATTTTGGAACAATTGAGGAATTTTTTTGTTAAATGCATACTAATCTTTATATTTTAAATTTGTCATCTTTTAAAAGTATTCCGTACATTATAAAAAAATGATCCTAAAAGGTTTAAATTTTAATTAACCAAGAAAGATTAACATAAAACTTTCGTATCAAAGTTCCTCGAAATTACGAATAAATTTATAATCGTTAAACCATTTAAACAAAAATGAAGCGTGTTATATCTCTTGATATTAATGTAAAAACACGATGTGGTTTTTATTTACCCTAAATTGTGTTAAAATATGATTGGTCTTTACTGATTATTAAATTAAAAAGGGGTGTATAAAGAGTTTTAAAAGTTTTTTTTAAAATTGACTTTTTTGATTATTTATAAATTTCAGTTTAAAACATAAAATTTATTTTTGTTTTAAAGATTTAGTAAATGTCCAAAATTTAAAATTTTTAACCATGAAGATTATTGTTAAATGGCGTGTTTTAAAAAACAGTTAATGTATAACGACTTTCATAATTCGTATTTTTAATTTTTATGTAAAATATTCGTTTTAGCTGTTTCTTAAAATGACTATTGTACTGTTTTGAAATAGTTGACTAGTAAACAAAGGTCTTAAAGTTAAAATCATCCGCATAAAAAAACTAAACCGATCTAACTAAATTTTCACAATTTTGGGCTTAATTTAATTTTAAACCCCCAATTTATGTTAAATCCTGTGGGAGAATTTAAGTTTATTTAAAAAATTGCATTTTTAAATTTTAGAAAATTGTAAATTTAAAAAGAAAATTTTAAAGAAACAAAAAAAAGGAAAGGGAAAAAAAAAAAAAGAAAAAAAAAGGGGAAAAAAAAAAAAAAAAAAAAAGAAAGGGGAAAAAAAAAAAAAAAAAAGAAAAAAAGGGAAGGGAAAAAAAAAAAAAAGGAGAGAAAAAAAGGGGGAAAAAAAAGGAAAAAAAAAAAAAAAAAAAAAAAAAAAAAAAAAAAAAAAAAAAAAAGGATAAATAAAATTAAAATAGAATTAAAATTGGGGAAAATTTTTTGAAAAAAGACAACAAAAGAGGACAAACGAAATTTTAAGATTAAATTTACAGTAAGACCTAAATATCTCTACATAACCATTCGAAAAAAAATTATTCTGGAAATTCGGATAAAAAGCGACACTCTCTTAAGTGTTTTTGAGTTTTGAAAAGAGATAATAGACAATGTCAATTTAAATTGAATTTTTATTTCCAAAATTTTCAACCGTGGTTTTTTAGTGTATAACTGCTTTCAAGTTCGGCCATTTTGTAGGCCATTCTTTTATCGGCCAACTGGTTGATTAAGGCCTTAATGCTATCTTATAAGAGACCTATAAGAACTTGTGTTAGGATATGCGTTTGTTATGGCTGAAATATTAAAAGTCAATGCTAACGTGTAAGACAACTATAAAAACTTGTGTTAGGGTGCGATCCTTCCTGCCGTGACCCCCTGGCAGCGAAATTTGAATTTGTGTGGCCATCAGGTTGTGTATGGACTAATGAATATTTTCTGTAATAAAGGTGGCACCACCTAGTGTTATATTTTTTATGCAAGTGTACGCTGATAAAACATAAGAAGTCACTAACATTTTAAAAACATCCAAAACCAAACATTAACAAAAACGTCAGTAGAATACTACCCATTCCTGTCCCACTTTTGTCACTAGATTTGTAAGATTTGTCACCAGAAAAGTCACTAGATTTCTAGGTTGGTAACTTGCGTCAACAACCATGGTAACGGGGCTACGTGTTTAAAACCCTGCTAAGTCAAGGTCAAGGTAAAAATTCAACAAAAATAGTATTCAAGGTCGAAGACTTACGGTGGTGTCATATTTCTTAGAAATATAAAAGGTGAAAAGCTAAAAATAGAAATTCCAGGTAATCATAAATAATTTTCAAGGTCAAACAGGGGAAATATAAATTTTGGGCTGATCATCATATTTATAGTCAAGGTCAACAGTAGGTATTTAACAAGTTTAAGCATGTTAAGCACGGTCAAGGTGAAAAGCTAAAATAAAAGCAAGGTAATCATAAATAATTTTCAAGGTCAAACTTTTGCGGGAAATATAAATTTTGGAGCTGATCATCATATTTCTAGTCAAGGTCAAAAGTAGGTATTTAACAAGTTTAAGCAAAGGTCAAAGCTAAAATAGAAGTTACAAGGTAATCATAAATCTAAAATAGTTTTCAAGGTCAAAGGTTATTGACCTACGTTTCATATTTCTTAAAATAAAAGGTCAAAAAAGCTAAAATAGAAGGTTGAACTTTTAGGGAAATATTTTCATATAAATTACGCGTATATAACGGATCCTAACTCACCGTGCACGTAGCGTTGTTTCAAGGTCAAGGTTAGTAACATTGCCTATTTTAATAGCTGCTAAGTAAACCACGTGGTTTGTATTGTCAAGGCCACTGTTAGGTATCTTCAAATGTTGCAGTCCTTCAAGGTCACTGGTTTAGACTGTTGATTATCCTGAAGGTCATTGCCCTCAAGCAAGTCTATGCATGTTTCAGGCCACGCCCTATTCTGAGAAATCAAGAAGGTGGCTCATTGTTTAAAGTCTATGCTTTCAAGGTCAGAAATAACGCTCACAATGAATTTCAGATATCTTACATATATATATCCAATTGTAATTCGTTAAATGGATTGTACTTAATGAGTAAAAGCATGCAATTGCAAAAATGCATCCATAGTATGATTTGTAAATTATATTCAAGTTGCATAATTGCAACGTGTTGGTTGGAACCCTGCTAAGTCAAGGTCAAAGGTAAAAAGTTGCAAGGCAAAAATAGTATTCAAGGTCGAAGACTTACGGTTTGTCATATTTCTTAGAAATATAAAAGGTGAAAAGCTAAAAATAGAAATTGCCAGGTAATCATAAATAATTTTCAAGGTTAAACTTTTGGGAAATATAAATTTTTGGAGCTGATCATCATATTTCTAGTCAAGGTCAACAGTAGGTATTTAACAAGTTTAAGCATGTTGTAATTACATATTTCTTATATAAATTGCAGCGAGCATGTTGAGATCAGTCTAAATAGATGACATTTATAAAGATATTGATGATGTTTAAATTAAGTATTATTAATTCATATAACACTGTATGTTTAATGGAAATTTTGTATTATCGTCCTGCTTATCAATTAATTTATTGAATAAAGAAATAGCTATGATTTGTTTTCTCCTTTAAAAAATTCTGAAACGTATACAGGTCCAATAAATTAGAGCGCCAATGATGGTTTCAAAATTTTAAAACCAAAAAATTTGATAAAAAAAAAGAAATTTTACCAAATGAAAATTTATATAAGTTAAAGTTGTTAACTTTAATAAATCACAACTCAATGTCCTTTACCCAAAATTCAAATTTTATACAGGTCCAATAAATGGAGCCCAATGATAGCAGTTTCTTTAAAACAAAAAATGTGATAAAAAAATTTTGTTTATCAATACGTAACTGAACGGTTAATTGTTAATAAATCGCAACTCGATAATTTTAAAAAATTCTGAAATTTCGTATACAGGTCCAATAAATTAGAGCGCTAATGATAGAACTAAAAATTTGGAAAAACTTGAAGGTCCTCTTTACTATTGGTATTAAAATACATTTTCCTCAATAAATTAGGGGAAAAAAATATTATAATAAAAAGAATTGAACTAATTTTAAAATTTGTAATACGGTTTTTCTAAAATAGATTGTAACGATTTTCATGAAATAAAGTTAAACGCTCAATGAATCTTCAGACATCACAAATATATATATATATATATATATATATATATATATATATATATCCTTGCAATTCAAGTTAAATGGATTGTCTCAAAAAAAGCATGCAATTGAAAAATGCATCCATATAGTATGATTTGTAATATTATTTCAAGTACTGTACTAGAATGGAATGCATAATTCAATTATTTTTGTAAACGATAGACGGTGCTTGAACTATGAAAGGATAGCTTTTCAACATTTCTTAGAAATGGTCAGGGCGAAAAGCTATAAATAAAAGGTAATCATAAATCTAAGAATAGAATTTTCAAGATCTACTCCACTTGAAGGTCACGACGATGATCTCATAAGCTATGCATAAAAGTAGGTCATGAGTTCATTGAAGGTGAATACTCACTTCAAGCTAAAATAAAATTGCAATGTCACCATTCATCATATTAAAGGTCAAGGTCCGAAGCTAAAAATAGAAACTGTAATGTATCATCATCATCATCATCATATTACAATTCTTAGAAGTCTAAAAATAGTGTGTTCAAGGTTATTGATCTGTATATCATAGCTAAAATGGGTTCAAGTCCTCACTAAAAAGTTGATCGCGTTACAGCTAAAAAGTATAGTGACAGCATGATCGTTGAAAGTACATGCGCGTAACCAGATATTATGGTAATCAAAGAGATGGTTCATATCTGCACTAATGTAACATTTCGTTTAGGTAACAATATAAAAATAGTGTAATGGGTAGTGGTGTTTGTCAAACATGTGGATGGCATACGCTCAAGAGCAATGGACCAAAGCAACTGACCTGAGAACAGCGGTGGAACCGGCAGAATTTTCAGCATTAGTATTCGATGCCGAACATGAGGCGGTTTACGGGCGAGGTGATTATAGTGAAAGTAACGTCCTAGTGAAAAGTATGAAAAAGGAGTAAAGATATGTGAAAAGTTTTAAATTTAAAGGAAATATGTAGAACATGTTTTGTAGAAGAATTGAAAGCCGCGCAATTGCATCAGTTTTGCAATGAAAAATGGATGGCATCTCTTGATGGTAGTAGTTCATCCTCATCAGATGCAGATTAGCCTATCGATACAATTATCAAAGTGCACTCCCTCTAACATCATGATGCAGTTTATAGGACAGTTCCGGTGTCAACTATAATTCATAAGCGTTCTCGAATCAATAAAGATGGATCTATCTGCATTGAACAGTAGCACTTTCTGTAAATCCTTCACGAACGTAAAAGACGCAAAATATAAAGTGATTGATATGAATACTATCAGTATGGGAAACATATTATCATTGAAACCCAGAACTTTAAGTGCATACTTACCTTAGGATTTTATGAATAGTTCAAAAGAAGATCGCATTGAAAAGTTTAAGCAATATCTGGTTGAGAATGATGCATTACCAGCGCCGGAACTGTAGGAAAGATGACTAATTTAACATTTCTGTAAAAAAAAATAATAACATATATATCTATGTATAATTGTTTGGAAATAAATTATATATTTTTTGTTGCAAAAAAAAGAAAGTCTTCTATTTTGATTAAATGAAGGTATATCATAATGAAGAGCTGCTATTGATGAGACTAAAAAATGTGGTATAATAATATGGTGTCTGCAGCTATATTGGCTAAGCTCTTCAAGGTTAAGATTTATTGGTATCATATTACAATTTATACCAACCAAAGCAATATCTGGTTGAGAATGATGCATTACCAGCGCCGGAACTGTAGGAAAGATTGCATTAGCGCATATACAACACGCTAACGAAGACAACCAGACAAAAAAAAAATGTAGCGTGTGTCTGCAGCTATATTAAGCTCTTCAAGGTTAAGATTTATTGGTATCATATTACAATTCATACCAACCAATCTTCAAGGTTAAATTTTATTGACAAGGTATTGAGAAGGTATAATATTACAGTTCTTATGTTAGACTCTTAAAGCTTCTTAGGAATAGCAAATAAAATATACATATTATGGTAACATTTTTAATACCTTTACTGGAGCATATCTATTTATTATTTGTTTTCGCATTCAATTTTCGTTTAATGTGGTCCACAAGATATCATCATCATCTTTCCTAATAGGTCATCGCTTCATTATATTGTATACTAGCCATACATTCAGCTTACTTAGAGACGTTGTCCGTAACTTATTACAAACCTAAGCAAACCCCGAGGTGTTGTCTATGCATGTTTCAAGGTCCGCCATGTCACATAGAGCCCTGAAGTGGTCTAAACAGGTAGCCGTTTCCTAAAACAGGTAGCTGTTTCCTAAAAACAGGTAGCCGTTTCCAAAACAGGTAGCCGTTTCCTAAAACAGGTAGCCGTTTCCCAAAACAGATAGCTGTTTGGTAAATTTCCCTCGAAGGTTATACGAGAGATCCATTGTTCAGGTGGAAATAGATTCAACATCTCAATTCTGAGAAATCAGGAACAAAGTGGGCCCATTGTTCTAGCCAACGGTTCAAAGTCTATGCTAACAATTTTGTGATGAATGAACAAAGACGATCCATTGTTCAGTTATAATTTCTAAAAAAGATTGTTATCTAAATACATCTCAATTCTAGGAAATCAAGAACTAAGACGATGCATTGTTCTAACCAACGCTTCAAAGTCTATTTATAATTTTCAAGGTCACACCTCTGATAACAAAGGTGATTCATTGTTTTTGGAAAAGCCCTCTGATGCAAACTATTTCTCAGGTTATAACCCAGCCTATCCATCTAGGTCAACAAGTCAACTTTTAACATTCCTTGAGGTAAAATTCTAGGAAATAGCAAATAAGAGTTCCTATTACTGAATTCTAGTAATATAATCAGTTGTGGAAACAAGAGGGTTGTTGTCTATGCTGAATATCAAGGTTCCTGTATTGGCTAAACGTTATGCTTACAGTATCTGGTGGTTGCAAATTCTCAAGGTCTCCAAGAAATTTTCAAGGCCATATGTCCTACAGACCGATCTTACCCGACATCATTCGATCGAAATGTAGCCGAAACCTGCAGGATCAATTCTAAACGAGTCATGGAAACAAGAAGAATGATAGGCTAATATCATGGTTATTAACTAAATTGTAATAAAAGCGTGGGCTCATACAATAGTCATCCAGGATGTTTCTCCAAATATGATAACCGTTTAAAACCGACGGTTGTTTCTCAACACAGGCTAAACTGAACTAGGTCAAAACCTAAACATCTGGTCATGAGGGAAGGTTCAAGTACAATCTGAAAGTAGTTTTATATTATAAAAAGCTTCTTTTTGAGGTAAAGGGTAGCTTTTCCAATAGGCTTATCATCTAGGGGTGCATTTCTGACCCAAAAAAATAATGAATTCTGGGGATTTATTTCAAGGTCAAGTGAGTTTTCTCGTTATGCCAGAACGCGCTCCACGTCTCACTGACGGAAGCAGCTTGTGGTATTTAAATTTTGGACTCACCCTCTGGTGGTGAAATCAAGCTTTGGAGCTCTTTTAAGGTTAAACTGTAAGCGGGAGGTTTAAAATGTTGGAGTTGGTCAAGGTCAAAGCTAAAAAGTTGCAAGGTAATCATTCATATAAATCTAAAAGTTTTTTGAGTAAGTTAGCAGTTTTGAAAGGATGCATGTTTATAATAAAAAGGCTTCTCCGGGATTGCATTATTCAGTAAACTTTTATTGCTAGAAATGGTGAAAGTAATAAGAATGATAAGAAGAGAAAAAGAATTATTAAGTATTGACGAGAGGAAGAAAAGACTCGAGGTGTTAATCAAGGAAATAAAAAAATTGAGGGTAGATTTAGAGCTGTATGAGGTAAAAAAGAAAATGATGCAACTTCGAGTGAATGTGCCATGAAAAAAGGTGCATTATAATTTGAATGGAGATGTATTAGTAAAAAGTAAAGGTAGTAATGATAGTTATATTAAAATATATGGTTTTAATCGCCAATAAATCACAACTCGATAATCCTTTACCCAAAATTTGAATTTTCATATATGGTCCAATAAATTAGAGCGCCATTGATAGCAGTGTCTAAAATTTGTTAAAACAATAAATGTCATAAAAATTTTGTTTAACTAATAAAAATATTAAGTGAACGTCGTTAAGGCAATAAATCGCAACTCAATTTTCCCGAAAATTCTGAATTTTCATATATATCCAATAAGTAAGAGCGCCAAAATTGTAGTTTCCAAAAATTTGTAAAAACAAAAAATGTGATAAAAAAAATTTTGTTTTATCAATACGTAACTGAACGTTGTTAATTTTGCAACCACCATTTCCGAATTAATTTTCTTTCATATGTCTACACACTTTATTTTTTAATTAAAATGAACACTGAAGTTTCTTATCATGATTTATTAAATTATCAAATTATGTAGGAAGAAATGACCCATAAAACTTATATTACAAAGAAAGAAAGAAAAGGTCAATAACATTATCCTGTTATATGAAATGTATGTCAGCATTTCTGCATGTGTCTATTTTAAAATAAATAAATACACTCTTTATAATATCAGATGAATTTTTAACTCAAAATTTTGAATTTTGTATATATTCTGAATAAATAACAGTGCAAAGGTTAGCATTAAAATAAATTCAGAATATAAAAATTTCAAAACAGTCTTGTGAAAATAGTACATAAAGGTTGAAACTTGCGTACATTTAAAGGTCAATATTATCCTGTTATATGAAATGTATGTCAGCATTTCTGTATGTGTCTATTTAAAAATAAATAAATACATTTTTATAATATCAGATTAATTTTAACTCAAAATTTTGAATTTGTATATATGTTGAATAAATAACAGCGCAAGATAGCATTAAAATAAATTTAGAATATAAAAATTTCAAAACAGTCTCGTGAAAATAGTACATAAAGTTGAAACTTGCGTACATTTATATTTAATTTATTTATAAATCAGTAGTCCTTTACCCAAAATTCCAATTTTGGCATGTAGACTAAACAGCATGAGCGCAAAAGATAGCACTCAAAATTCTCAAAACTAAAGAATGTGAAAAAAAATTTTCAATTATTAATGATAAAGTTTGAGTTTTGATGTAAGTGAACGTTGTTAAGGCTTAATAAATCATAACTCCAATGTCCTTTACCCAAAAATTCTGAAATTTCGTATACAGGTTTAATAAATTAGAGCGCCAATGATGGCAGTTCAAAATTTACAAAATGTGATAAAAAGATGAATTTTATCAATGTAAATTTATATGTAAGTTAAAGTAAAAAAAATTTGAATGTCCACTATTTACACAAAAATTCGAGATATATAAAATCATATGTATATTTCCAATGATATACTGCAATTGAATATCTTATTTTTATGCATTAAATTCATATTTTTAGAGGTTATGTTTCAAATGAAAATTTTAACACTTCATCTTCTGTTCACTTATAACATCGCTTAACTTTTCTTTATATATATATATATATATATATATATATATATATATGTTGTTAATGAAAAATAATAAAGTATAAAAATTTTATTGAAAAAATCACAAACTACTTAGTACCTAATTATAAACTAACTTAAATGTCTAAACTATCCAATATTCTTAACGCATTTTGTGTATTTTTAATGTTCTGTTGTGCAACTTGTAAGTTGTTGTTCGCTGCAGCCAACTCATTATTTAATCGCTCCACTTTTGACACTTCGATTTTTCAGAATTAATGTATGTTGATAAAATGTTCTGCAACCACCTAACACTTTTTATTTTAAATTGCTGCAAGTTTGTAGGATCGAGATATTGCTTGTGATGGTGGTGGTGAACACACTGGTCGTATTAATTCTAAATTTTTCCTCCGTATTGAGGAGTGTAGTTGGCTGTGGTGGTGGTGGTGGTTAGTGAAGCTTCAATTCCTCCATATTGGAGGTGTGCTGCAGTGGTGGTAGTGAAGTACAACTGTGGTTGGGCTGATAGAAAATAATTGGTTTTTAATAATATATTTATTAAGGAAATCACCACACAAAAACAATACATTAAGCAAGGAATACTTACTTTTCAAAAACCTTGCAAAGTCGTCGTCCTCTACATCACTGTCGCGTATAGAGATGATTGGTATCTCATTTTCACTTACAAGTGTCTCAACAACTTGTTTTGAACACTAATACATCTTGCAGTATGTTGGCTTTCTTCTTTTTGTAGTGACAGTTTTGAGCGTTTGCTGTTTGATGCCATTTTATCTGTATAGTATGTATGTATGTATGTAACTACTGAATATTGAAATAAATTATTATTATGATTATATACATTAAATTTGTTAACGTGTACAAAAAAGTGGAAGTGGTTACTATTGAGCTGTGCAAAGGTGATGAATGCATCATAATCTAGACATGAAAAGGTATTTCATGCCATGTCAGCAATGTTAGGTTATTAGATATTACCAGTAAACGCCACTAAAGATAATACTAAAGAAAGTGCAATATCTGCATCTTTCTGAACTGAATCTTGAATACGCAATCTAAAGGCAATGAACTAAAGAGTGTGAAAGTATCAAATTTCATTTTCATATAAGTCGAGTTTTTATGCTGCATAAGGTCAAATACAAGTTATAACAAGTTTGTGATATTTAACCTTGAATTAATTAACGTTTTTAGTCATCTTAATAATTGAATCAATGATGTTAGTTTTGCACATGCGGTTAATGTTTGGAACAAATTTCATATTAGATCGTTAGAGTACTGGATTTGTATTTAAAACGAACGTTCTACTTTTAGCTGATATTTTCGAAAATTTTCGGTAAACTTGTTTAAGTACTTACAAATTTGATCCTCTGCACATTGTACAGCAGTTTAGCATTCGATGCTATGTTTAAATCAGTACACAAGATGTTTATTTGTTATCAATGCTTGAATCACTTTTCTTCAGATCACTTCTACAAAAACATGTCATCTTCATCAACTTAATAAATGTTCAGTCATGTTATTGGATCTGTATACGAAATTTCAGAATTTTGGGTAAAGGCATTGGATTGTGATTTATTAAGCAGTTAACAACTTTAACTTACATATAAATTTACATTGATAAATTCATCTTTTTTATCTCATTTTTTGTTTTGGTAAATTTTGGAACTGCCATCATTGGCGCTCTAATTTATTGAACCTGTATACGAAATTTCAGAATTTTTGGGTAAAGGACATTGATTTGTGATTTATTAAGCAGTTAACAACTTTAACTTACATATAAATTTACATTGATAAAATTCATCTTTTTATCACATTTTGGTAAATTTTGGAACTGCCATCATTGGCGCTCTAATTTATTAAACCTGTATACGAAATTTCAGAATTTTTGGGTAAAGGACATTGGAGTTATGATTTATTAAGCCTTAACAACGTTCACTTACACATCAAAACTGCAAACTTTATCATTAATAATTGAAAATTTTTTTTCACATTCTTTTAGTTTTGAGAATTTTGAGTGCTATCTTTGCGCTCATGCCTGTTTAGTCTACATGCCGAAAATTGGAATTTTTGGGTAAAGGACTACTGATTTATAAATAAATATAAATATAAATGTACGCAAGTTTCAACCTTTATGTACTATTTTCACAAGACTGTTTTGAAATTTTTATATTCTAAATTTATTTTAATGCTATCCTTGCGCTGTTATTTATTCAACATATATACAAAAATTCAAAATTTTTGAGTTAAAATTAATCTGATATTATAAAAGAGTGTATTTATTTATTTTAAAATAGACACATACAGAAATGCTGACATACATTTCATATAACAGGATAATGTTATTGACCTTTTCTTTCTTTCTTTGTAATATAAGTTTTATGGGTCATTTCTTCCTACATAATTTGAATAATTTAATAAATCATGATAAGAAACTTCAGTGTTCATTTTAATTAAAAATAATGTGTGTGTAGGCATATGAGAAGAAAATTAATTCGAAAAGGTGAATTGCAAAATTAACAACGTTCAGTTACGTATTGATAAAACAAAATTTTTTTATCACATTTTTGTTTTACAAATTTTGGAAACTACAATCTTTGGCGCTCTTACTTATTGATATATATACGAAAATTCAGAATTTTGGGTAAAGGACATTGAGTTGCGATTTATTAAGCCTTAACGACGTTCACTTACATATCAATTTTATTAGTTAAACAAAATTTTTATGACATTTATTGTTTTAACAAATTTTAGACACTGCTATCAATGGCGCTCTAATTTATTGGACCTATATGAAAATTCGGAATTTTTGGGTAAAGGATTATCGAGTTGTGATTTATTAGGCGATTAAAACCATATATATTTACATATAACTATCATTACTACCGTAATTACTTATTTACTAATACATCTCTCATTCAAATTATAATGCACCTTTTTTCATGGCACATTCACTGAAGTTGCATCATTTTCTTTTTACCTCATACAGCTCTAAATCTACCCTCAATTTTTATTTCCTTGATTAACACCTCGAGTCTTTTCTTCCTCTCGTCAATACTTAATAATTCTTTCTCTTCTTATCATTCTTATTACTTTCACCATTTCTAGCAATAAAAGTTTACTGAATAATGCAATCCCGGAGAAGCCTTTTTATTATAAACATGCATCCTTTCAAAACTGCTAACTTACTCAAAAACTTTTAGATTTATATGAATGATTACCTTGCAACTTTTAGCTTTGACCTTGACCAACTCCAACATTTTAAACCTCCGCTTACAGTTTAACCTTGAAAGAGCTCCAAAAGCTTGATTTCACCACCAGAGGGTGAGTGACTCCAAAATTTAAATCCCCACCACAAGCATGCTTCAAACGTCAGTGAGACGTGGAGCGCGTTCTGGCATAACGAGAAAACTCACTTGACCTTGAAATAAATCCCCAGAATTCATTATTTTCTCGGGGTCAGAAATGCACCCTAGATGATAAGCCTATTGGAAAAGCTACCCTTTACCTCAAAAGTAGGGGATTTATAGAAACTACTACCTATCAGTACTACCCCAAAGTAGGTGATTAGCTTTTCTATAATATAAAACTACTTTCAGATTGTACTTGAACCTTCCCTCATGACCAGATGTTTAGGTTTTGACCTAGTTCAGTTTAGCCTGTGTTGAGAAACAACCGTCGGTTTTGGGAAACGGTTATCTATATTTGGAGAAACATCCTGGATGACTATTGTATGAGCCCACGCTTTTTATTACAATTTAGTTAATAACCATGATATTAGCCTATCATTCTTCTTGTTTCCATGACTCGTTTAGAATTGATCCTGCAGGTTTCGGCTACATTTCGATCGAATGATGTCGGGTAAGATCGGTCTGTAGGACATATGGCCTTGAAAATTTCTTGGAGACCTTGAGAATTTGCAACCACCAGATACTGTAAGCATAACGTTTAGCCAATACAGGAACCTTGATATTCAGCATAGACAACAACCTCTTGTTTCCACGAACTGATTATATTACTAGAATTCAGTAATAGGAACTCTTATTTGCTATTTCCTAGAATTTTACCTCCAAGGAATGTTAAAAGTTGACTTGTTGACCTAGATGGATAGGCTGGGTTATAACCTGAGAAATAGTTTGCATCAGAGGGCTTTTGCCAAAACAATGAATCACCTTTGTTATCAGAGGTGTGACCTTGAAAATTATAAGCATAGACTTTGAAGCGTTGGTTAGAACAATACATCGTCTTAGTTCTTGATTTCCTAGAATTGAGATGTATTTAGATAACAATCTATTTTTAGAAATTATAACTGAACAATGGATCGTCTTTGTTCATTCATCACAAAATTGTTAGCATAGACTTTGAACCGTTGGCTAGAACAATGGGCCCACTTTGTTCCTGATTTCTCAGAATTGAGATGTTGAATCTATTTCCACCTGAACAATGGATCTCTCGTATAACCTTCGAGGGAAACGGTTACCAAACAGCTATCTGTTTTGGGAAACGGCTACCTGTTTTAGGAAACGGCTACCTGTTTTTAGGAAACAGCTACCTGTTTTAGGAAACGGCTACCTGTTTAGACCACTTCAGGGCTCTAGGGGGTGTGACATGGCTTGATGACCTTGAAACATGCATAGACAACACCTCGGGGTTTGCTTAGGTTTGTAATAAGTTACGGACAACGTCTCTAAGTAAGCTGAATGTATGGCTAGTATACAATATAATGAAGCGATGACCTATTAGGAAAGATGATGATGATATCTTGTGGACCACATTAAACGAAAATTGAATGCGAAAACAAATAATAAATAGATATGCTCCAGTAAAGGTATTACAAAATGTTACCATAATATGTATATTTTATTTTGCTATTCCTAAGAAGCTTTAAGAGTCTAACATAAGAACTGTAATATTATACCTTCTCAATACCTTGTCAATAAAATTTAACCTTGAAGATTGGTTGGTATGAATTGTAATATGATACCAATAAATCTTAACCTTGAAGAGCTTAGCCAATATAGCTGCAGACACACGCTACATTTTTTTTGTCTGGTTGTCTTCGTTAGCGTGTTGTATATGCGCTAATGCAATCTTTCCTACAGTTCCGGCGCTGGTAATGCATCATTCTCAACCAGATATTGCTTTGGTTGGTATGAATTGTAATATGATACCAATAAATCTTAACCTTGAAGAGCTTAGCCAATATAGCTGCAGACACCATATTATTATCACCACATTTTTTAGTCTCATCAATAGCAGCTCTCTTCATTATGATATACCCTTCATTTAATCAAAAATAGAAGACTTTCTTTTTTTGCAACAAATATATAATTTATTTCCAAACAATTATACATAGATATATATGTTATTATTTTTTACAGAAATGTTAAATTAGTCATCTTTCCTACAGTTCCGGCGCTGGTAATGCATCATTCTCAACCAGATATTGCTTAAACTTTTCAATGCGATCTTCTTTTGAACTATTCATAAAATCCTAAGGTAAGTATGCACTTAAAGTTCTGGGTTTCAATGATAATATGTTTCCCATACTGATAGTATTCATATCAATCACTTTATATTTTGCGTCTTTTACGTTCGTGAAGGATTTACAGAAAGTGCTACTGTTCAATGCAGATAGATCCATCTTTATTGATTCGAGAACGCTTATGAATTATAGTTGACACCGGAACTGTCCTATATATTACTGCATCATGATGTTAGAGGAGAGTGCACTTTGATAATTGTATCGATAGGCTAATCTGCATCTGATGAGGATGAACTACTACCATCAAGAGATGCCATCCATTTTTCATTGCAAAACTGATGCAATTGGCGGCTTTCAATTCTTCTTTACAAAACATGTTCTACATATTTCCTTTAAATTTAAAAACTTTTCACATATCTTTACTCCTTTTTCATACTTTTTCACTAGGACGTTACACTCCGCTTCACTATAATCACCTCGCCCGTAAACCGCCTCATGTTCGGCATCGAATACTAATGCTGAAAATTCTTGCTTCAAGCGTTCCACCGCTGTTCTCAGGTCAGTTGTTTTGGTCCATTGCTCTTGAGCGTATGCCATCCACATGTTTGACACAACACTCACTACCCATTACACTATTTCCTTATATTGTTACTCTAAACGACCCCACTATGTTACATTAGTGCAGATATGAACCATCTCTTTGATTACCATACATATCTGGTTACGCGCATAAGCTACTTTCAACGATCATGCTGTCACTATACTTTTAGCTGTAACGCGATCAACTTTTAGTGAGGACTTGAACCGGCCATTTTAGCTATGATATACAGATCAATAACCTTTGAACACACTATTTATAGACTTCTAAGAATTGTAATATGATGATGATGATGATGATGACATTACAGTTTCTATTTTTAGCTTCGGACCTTGACCTTGTAATATGATGAGGATGGTGACATTGCAATTTCTATTTTAGCTTGAAGTGGAGTATTCACCTTCAATGAACTCATGACCTACTTTTTATGCATAGCTTATGAGATCATCGTCGTGACCTTCAAGTGGAGTAGATCTTGAAAATTCTATTCTTAGATTTATGATTACCTTGCAATTTCTATTTATAGCTTTTCGCCCTGACCATTTCTAAGAAATGTTGCGAAACAGCTATCACTTTCATAGTTCAAGCACACGTCTATCGTTTAACAATAATGCAATTATGCATTCCATTCTAGTACAGTACTTGAATATAATATTACAAATCATACTATATGGATGCATTTTGCAATTGATGCTTTTACTCTACGAGTACAATCCATTTAACTTGAATTGTAATTATATATATATATATATATATATATATATATATATATATATATATATATATATATATATATATATATATATTAGATGTCTGAAGATTCATTGTGTTCATTATTACTTTATTTCATGAAAAATCGTTACAATCTATTTTAGAAAAAAACCGTATTACAAATAGTTTACAAATTAGTTACCATTCTTTTATTATATCATATTTCATATTGCCGCCTAATTTATTGAGGAAAAATGTATTTTTAATATTCCAATAGTAAAGAGGACCTTCAAGTTTTTCCAAATTTTTTAGTTCTATCATTAGCGCTCTAATTTATTGGACCTGTATACGAAATTTCAGAATTTTGGGTAAAGGATTATCGAGTTGCGATTTATTAAGCAATTAACAACGTTCAGTTACGTATTGATAAACAAAATTTTTTTTTATCACATTTTTGTTTTGTAAATTTGAAACTGCTATCATTGGCGCTCTATTTATTGGACCTGTATACGAAATTTCAGAATTTTTGGGTAAAGGACATTGAGTTGTGATTTATTAAGCAGTTAACAACTTTAACTATATATAAATTTTCATTTGGTAAAATTCATCTTTTTTTTTATCAAATTTTTTTGGTTTTAGCAAATTTTGAAACTGCTATCATTGGCGCTCTAATTTATTGACCTGTATACGAAATTTCAGAATTTTTGGGTAAAGGAGAAAACAAATCATAGCTATTTCTTTATTCAATAAATGCTATACATTAGATAAGCAGGACGATAATACAAAATTTCCATTAAACATACAGTGTTATATGAATTAATATTATACTTAGCATTTATAACATCATCAATATCTTTATAAATGTCATCTATGTGTTGCAGACTGATCTCAACATACAGCTCGCTGCAATTTATATAAGAAATATGCCATATTACAACATGCTTAAACTTGTTAAATACCTACTGTTGACCTTGACTAGAAATATGATGATCAGCTCCAAAATTTATATTTCCGCTAAAAGTTTAACCTTGAAAATTATTTATGATTACCTGGCAATTTCTATTTTTAGCTTTTCACCTTTTATATTTCTAAGAAATATGACACAACCGTAAGTCTTCGACCTTGAATACTATTTTTGCCTTGCAACTTTTTACCTTTGACCTTGACTTAGCAGGGTTACCAACCTAACACGTTGCAATTATGCAGTACTTGAATATAATATTACAAATCATACTATATGGATGCATTTTTGCAATTGCATGCTTTTTACTCATTAGAGTACAATCCATTTAACTTGAATTACAATTGTGTATATATATAGTAAGATATCTGAAGATTCATTGTGAGCGTTATTATCTGACCTTGAAAGCATAGACTTTAAAACAATGAGCCACCTTCTTGATTTCTCAGAATAGGGCGTGGCCTCGAAACATGCATAGACTTGCTTGAGGGCAATGACCTTCAGGATAATCAACAGTCTAGTAACTTTTCTAGTGACCTTGAAGGACTCGTGCAAGCATGACTTGAAGAGGGGTACTAACACGTGGCCTTGACAGGAGTACAAACCACGTGGCCTTTACTTAGCAGCTATTAAAATAGGCAATGTTACTAACCTGTGACCTTGAAACGGGAACGCGTACGTGCACGGTGAGTTAGGATCCGTATACCATAGCGTAATTTATATAAGAAATATATTTCCCAAAAAGTTCAACCTTCTATTTTTAGCTTTTCACCTTGACCTTTTATATTTCTAAGAAATATGACACCAGCGTAGGTCAATAACTTGACCTTGAAAACTATTTTAGATTTATGATTACCTTGTAACTTCTATTTTAGCTTTGACCTTTGCTTAAACTTGTTAAATACCTACTTTTGACCTTGACTAGAAATATGATGATCAGCTCCAAAAATTTATATTTCCGAAAAGTTTGACCTTGAAAATTATTTATGATTACCTTGCAATTTTTAGCTTTTCACCTTGACCGTGCTTAACATGCTTAAACTTGTTAAATACCTACTGTTGACCTTGACTATAAATATGATGATCAGCTCCAAAATTTATATTTCCTGAAAAAGTTTGACCTTGAAAATTATTTATGATTACCTGGCAATTTCTATTTTTAGCTTTTCACCTTTTATATTTCTAAGAAATATGACACCACCGTAAGTCTTCGACCTTGAATACTATTTTGCCTTGCAACTTTTACCTTTGACCTTGACTTAGCAGGGTTAAACGTAGCCCGTTACACGTGGCCTTGACTTAGCACCCAGCAATGTTACCAACCTAGAAATCTAGTGACTTTTCTGGTGACAAATCTTGACAAATCTAGTGACAAAAGTGGGACAGGAATGGGGTAGTATATCTACTAACGTCTAGATGCCCTAAAAGAATTGAAAAAGAATAATAACATTCTTCCTGCAGACAAAGGTAACGCCACCATTATAGTGAACAATGAAGAATTCCCAAAATATGTGGTTTACCAAAAATAGACTTTTGAACAAACTTAAAAACGTTAAATTAGATATGTGATGTGTTCCTTAGCTTTGACGTTGTTTCCTTGTTTACAAAACGTTTTCCATAAGAAACATCATTTGGACGTACAATTATGCAAACTAATTGAACATTGTATGTCCACGACATATTTCACGTGCAATGGTCAGTTTTTCAAGGTGCCCCAATGCGTTCGCCCCTTTCCCCTGCCATTGCGAATGTGTACATTGAAGATTTTGAAAACGAAACTTTAAGTTCAACCAACTTTATACTTAAATGTTGATACAGGTACTTGGATGACACGTTCGTTGTTTGGCCTCACGGTTTAAATAAATTGAATGAATTTCTTCAATATATCAATAGCATTCATCCAAACGTCCAATTCACAATGGAAATTGAATCTGATAACAAACTATCTTTCTTAGACGTGTTGATAGAAAGGCAGGATGATGGAAAACCCAAACACAAATTATCTAAAAAAATGACACACCCAAATAGATACTTATACGGGGTAATCAAGTCTTTAACAATAAGATCTGTCCGTCTATCTGACGAAGACTCAAAAAATGACGAACTCTACAAATAAAAAAAAATGTTACAACAAAACGGTTATCCTTAAAAGAAAATTAATACCATGATCAAGAAATATACAAATCTTGCACAACAATCTTCTAAAACTATTGAT
Source organism: Vesta saturnalis (assembly GCA_036346205.1). NCBI lineage: Eukaryota > Metazoa > Arthropoda > Insecta > Coleoptera > Lampyridae > Vesta > Vesta saturnalis. The sequence goes on from JARFJB010002120.1 coordinate 3,412,449, forward strand.
GAACCTAAAAAATTGGTTGTTTTACCTTATGTAAAAGGGGTCACTGACAGAATTGGTATCAAATTTCCCAAAAACCAATTCAGAGTCGTTTACAAACCTAATAATTCTCTCCGACAGTTTCTCCGAAATGCTAAAGATCATATGCTTCGTGAAACCTAAGGAGTATGCGAGATTCATTGTTATGGATACTGTCGCTTCTATATAGATCAGACGAATAGACGATTGAACATGAGAGCACAAGAACACAACTTGGCTATAAAACAGTTGAACACATATTCTTCTTTAGCTTGCCATCACCTGGATACTGGTCACAAAATAAACACAGACAACATTAAATTACTCGCTGCTGCTTACACGCTGAATGAACATGTCATACGTGAGGCCATCGAAATTGAGAAGAGACCTTTGGAAATTAACAGGAGGGACGATACTGAGAATATCGCCTATTTGGAAGATTATCTTAAAAAAACAGGATACACCTTTAGAAGGAATTAACACTGGCGAAAGTTCCGACGACCAACCAATTACAAATAGTGTTCAAATGTTCAAACCACATCTACCTACAACGGACCCATCACACGCAGTGAAACGCCCATCGACACATCAAAAATTAGAAACTAGATAAGGTGTTTTAAATACTCCTTGTAATATCGCAACAATGGCGAATTTTACGAACTCTGAAATGGCTGAGATGGGCTTCATCTATGGCCTTGCGAATGGAAATGCAAGAAAAGCATTACAGCTGTACATGGAGCGCTATCCCAACAGAATGATACCTGATCATGGGGTATTCTCAAATATTCATAGGCGTCTTGCAGAAATTGGAACGTTTAAGAAGAATACCTATGATTCTGGTAGACCACGTACTTTTACAACACCACAGATCGATGAAGCTATTCTAAATAAAATCGAACACGCAGACACTTGCGCCAGAAAAATCTTTGAACATTTACATATTAGTCATCAAGTTGTTTGGCGTATCCTGCGTGATTATCTGCTCGACCCCTATCACATTCTAAGGGTACAGGCGTCCTTGCATGAGGTTTCCCTTTAAGGATGAATTTCTGTCAATGGTACATTAATCGGCTAGCAGTAGACCCCAATTTTTATTGTAAAATTGTCTACCGGCGAAGCTGCTTTTTCACGAAATTCTATTACAAATTTTCATAACAACCACATATGGGCGGAAGAAAATCCACATGAAATTGTAGAAACGCATTTTCCAGAGCAGATCTCATTAAATGTAAGGTGTAGTTTAATGGATGATGGGTGGTCCTTTCTTTTTACCTAGTCGACCGACGGGCGACAAATACAGGCAAAATGTGGTATATGAACGATGGGGCCCCAGCGCATTTTTCTATTTTAGCTAGGGAGTATTTAAATGAAGTGTGAGAATAAGTGAATAGGACGGGGTGAACCTCAGCTATGTCTTAAATTTTCAACTTTGACAAAATTGCTATTTTGTTGTGTGACAACGTTGAACGTTTCCATTTTCATAGTTGTGATATTAGATGTAATAAACAGATTGAGTTCGATCCCGCTAGTTCAATTACTCAGGAGGTGTAAGGACCAGTCTACAATCCGTACATGTGACTGTGTTCCCCTTGCATCACCAACACACTTAATCTCAACTTACTCGAGATTAAACATGTACCTACGAGCCGCGGACATCGGCAACCGGTGCAAGGAGACACACTCCATCGAGCCACCTCCTCCCGCAACAAGCAGTGAAAACAACATCTATAGAATCTAAACAATTTTGGGCTTTTATAAATTAAAAGAAAGGGAAGTTTAGAATTACTGGTGTAATTAATTACAATAATATTACGCTTACCTCACCACAGGGCATTGTGGAGTCCTTTAAACTTTTTTTAGTAGTGTGTATTTAGCTTTTCAGAAGTTCCATTTTCATTCTTCTACGCTAAATACGCAATCTCTCTGTATGTTAAACTTTAGAACATGAAGTCATTGCTTGGCTTTGTAATTTAAGAAACAAAGATAGTGGCCGGCGGGCCAAGTTCCTTCCTTTCTGGGTAAAGACTGTGCCAGCGTATTTGTTAAACTTATTACTATGATAATAAGCTTGGCACTATCAACCAACACATTCCCGGATGTTTTGAAGAATGATCGAAATTGCGCTATCCTAAAATCTGGGGATGCAAGTATCGTAACAAGCTATAGACCTATTTCTATATAATAATTTTGTAAATTCCTTTATTCAAAAATGTATCCGGCGGTAAAACGATTGCTTTCTCTTTCACAACACGGGTTCATGGAAAAAAGTTCAACAATTTCCAAAGTCAAGTGGACGTACTGTATACGGATCTCCAAACCATTTGACCGTATTAGTCACATTTTGGTACAAAAATTGCATTGATTTGGTTTTCTAAGATAATTTAATATCTCTAATTGCATCCTACTTGCACTTACGATTCCAGTTTGTGAGCTATAATAATTTCAGATCTAATGCTTTTGTTGCAAGTTCCAGTGTAACCCAAGGGTCAAAAGTTGGGCCACTATTAATTCTCTTATACATAAACATTACCAGTACTGATGTTTGCGGATGACTTCAAAATATTCTGTACTATATCTACGCATCAAAATTGTAAATCTTTACAAAGTCCACTTAACAAAGTTCATGAACGGTGTCAATCAAATCAACTTTGCTTAAATATAGCTAAATGTAATGTTCTCTCTTGGATGTCCAATTCGATGCTAAACTTTCTTTCAAAACACATTAATAAAACAGCTAACGTAGCGTCCAAGTCACTTGGTTAGAGCGTGCGTACGTGCGAGCATGCGCAAGTGCGTGCGTGCGTGCGTGTGTGCGTGCGTGTTTTCGTTTGATCCTCGTGCTATAGCCGTGCTTGTAGATTGTATGTAATTGTAGGCACTATTGTGTTAACTAAAAGTTATAATTGGAAACGCTTCTTGCTATGCCCAGTCCGTGGAGTCATGTTTAATTAGCTTTTTGACAGATGTACTTATTTATGATAAGGTCAGGCTTGCATGTAATAGAATGTAGAGGTGAAACTAACTAGCTAATGTGTTTTGCTGGTACATGTATCACAGTATTGAAGATTCTGTTTATGTATTACAAAACGTACTACAGTCTCGAAACCGAATGCAGATAAAAATTGAAGGAAATGAATACGGTACAACTTCTGCGAACGAGCTGAAAGATTTGAATCGTGCGCAGCATTTCCAGAGCCGTGATGAAACCAGTTAATTTAGGATTAAACTCATGTCCATGTAATAATAGTGTCAGATAAAAGCTGTCAGGGGCTATTAGCTACTTTTATAGGTTGTTACAATATAATCGTTCAAGGTGAAGATGATGAGGTGATTATATCTCAAAATCTCGATGATGGTGATACTCTCCATAAAATTTCAAATAAAATTAGATTACGTCACTCTTATTTCAGATTAGAAATTTTTTAAAACGTTTAGTTGACATTGCTATTAATCCTAACTGATAAAAATCCATATAACGTGAATCACATGTGTGTGTGTGTGTTTGTGTGTGTGAACATAATTGAGTATACAATAGTTTTATGTAACCTGAAGATTCAATTATTTAAAGTAATTTCCGCGTTAGCTAAATTTTTAAAATATTTGTAAGTGTTTTGAATGTAAATTTCTTTGTAAGTACAACATGATTGTTAAATACGAATTCAGGTTTTTGTGTATTACTTTCCAAAATAGCTTAATGTTCGGTATGTAATCGGCTGTTTATATCCAGCCATTCACAATTCGTATTTTAGTGAGACACGCTGTATAAAGAAAAAATGTGTTCAGCGTATGGTACAGTTGAAGGAAAAAAACTTCTAAAGGTAAGCGTATTATTTTTAATATGTGTTTTTTACCTGATATTGCTAACAAAAATGTCGATAAAGATTTTAAAATGTATTATTACGCAGGATGACGTCATAAGATCAACTCTACAAAATAGTACGTATTCGTTGATTTTAAACTTGTAGTTATTGTTAATTCACGTATAATAATAAACCATTAAAACCTTTTGCCTTTTATTTTCGTTATATAAGTTTGATATTGTGAAAAACATGTTAATTTAATTTAACTCTATGTTATATAAGTAATTATTACTTTCCAGTCTTTTTTTTGAATGGGTTTTTACAACTGTTAATGAACACATTACAATGAAACAATTTTGTGTGTGTATGTAATTGAACATGCAAGTAAATCACATACGATGTTCCGAATGTATAGGTGGTGACTGTTTAGAGGATCTATCTATACATAAAGCAGCATTGCATTAGGGTAGAAATTATTTATTATTTCACGTCATATTTAAATTAGACTTTAATGTATTCAGTTTGAACTGTAATCTGGTTTCCGCAAACTGTAAGACATAATTTCAGTTGATTGATTGTGATTTATCTGGTGATAGAGTGTGATTTGTTTGAGATTGATTAATTAATTGATTTGTTTGTGTGTGTGTGTGTGTGTGTGTGTGTGTGTGTGAAAGAGAGATTGGAGGAAGAAACAAGATAGAGTATGAGAGAGAGAGAGAGAGCGAGGTGTGCATTATCAGCTTCTATTATAGAGAATGTTCATTAGTCTATACGCCCCTAGATGGCTCTAAAATCAATTTTTACTCAAAGGGGCCCGGGTGCAGACCCTGATACAAGTCTTGTCTTACACCCTCTTACCTCCTTATTAGAATACAATTTTGTATGATGGGGCGAAGGCCTACAGCTGTAAGATTAAGTTAGAATCCTCATACAATTGCATCAAGGGGGCCACGATAGGGGCTAAGCTGTACACTTGTCTTATAATGTTAGGTTCCCACACCATCTCCGGTCAGGGGGCGAAGGCCTGAGAACAAGTTGTGAAGCCCTACACGTGTCTTACAAGAACCTCTTTATTAGAAATACAACGTTTTCTCGTATAGGTAAAAGATTATCCATTAGCATATGACCATTTTAAAGCAATAGGGTCGATAATAATATTTTATTAATTATGCAATTTCCAACATTATATGCGTGTGCGTTTGCCTAATCTCTAGGGGTACTGCTCTTAATATAGCCAGAAGGACCTTAATACCATCAAAAATATCCCTAAGACCAACTCCAAGTCCAAGTCCAGCTCCACCCCCAGTCCCAAGACCTAGCCCAAGGCCTACATCTGCCCCTCACGTGAGCATGTGCAAAAAAGGATCCAATTAGGGTTGACCCATAGGGTAGAAAATACGTGGCCACACACGGGCGGCCCTAAAACAGGGGGTGAAAAAAAACATCATACACGTGCGCAAGTAAAAATAATTAGGGTTGAAAAGGGCCTTCGAAAAGAAAGGGCAGAAAATACGTTCTCACACGGGGGTGTGTAAAAAATAGGGGTGAAAAAATACGTCCTACACGTAAGCTAATAAAAAATAATTAGGGATGAAGAAGGGTGGAAAATATGGTCTCCCACGTGGACGTGTAAAACCGGAAGTGACGTCACAAAATCCAAGATGGCGTCTAGTGTCCCCGTACTACTAATAATATTAAACATTACCTGGCAGACTTGGAGGAAAATATATTAGGAACAATCACAACGATAGAGCTACAAGATGTCCAGATTCAGCGATTGGAGCCTCTACTGAAACGAGTAGAAGAAAAATTACAGCAAGAAGAGAACACAGTCCAAATCAACATGTGACAAGAAAAAATTCAACGAAAATAGACTGCGATTGAAGAGCTGCACAAACCATTAAAGTACATGAAACAAGATTTAAGAATACTTATTTTACAGGAAGCGAGCTTGAGAAGATTGAACAATGGTGTAATGAAATATGCATCAAACTCGAGAGTAAAATAAATAAATATATATATATATATATATATATATATATATATATATATATATATATATATATATATATTTAGTGATCCACATATCAGAATGGAATTCCTCAAAATAAAATTTCTGTCGTTAGAAGCCATGTCCCACGCCAAGAAAGCCAAATTTGCTGCCACGCAAAGGAATCCCAGATGGCAGAACATCCGTCAACAAGTATGATCTTACTGCAAGTACCAGTGCAAATGGAGTGATTGCGGTACATTCAAAGGGTTAGCACTACTAGCCAAGCTCGCCTTCGTAGAAGAGAAGCATCCATGTTCCAAATGCATGGTGCGTCACTTCAATTTCAAATGCCGTACGTTTTGACGCTTCGCCAAGATCCAATATCCACACCGTCCGCTATTCCACCAAGACTATCAAAATCTATTAAAGTCAACAGTGCACTACGCTAAAAGATTGGACGTGAGCCGGGGCCGAAGCATCTCACATAAAGGAACTAGTAACTTCGGTATCACGAACACTACCATATAACAAAAATACTAACATATACGATAGTGAAGATATATATATATATATATATATATATATATATATATATATATATATATATATATGTTGATGATGATCTACGGGTTTTCATAGATGATAGATGTTAAAATAACTATAACATTATCTTCTTACCCAAGGCCAGCAAGTTTTGATATCTGAAATAAATCTGAAAATAAAAAATATAATTACGTTTTAGATTCAGGAGGCCGAAAAACTTTTCCTTTAATCATAGTTTTACTTAGTATGCAAGCTTTATTGTTATCAGTTTCTACAATCAAAAATTATATAAGTTTACTAATTAGGCGTATACAAAATCGATTATAAAGAAAATTATTATCAGTTAGCCATCTCTATTGATAACAAATACAATTCGAATACTAAGCGTGATTCTAGATTAGAGTATAGCAATCGCAAGGATAAAATGTTTAGTAACGAAAGTGTAGCGGATCATAAAACAAGTTTCTATTATTCATGAATTCAAAATTTAATAATTGTAAAACTCAAAAATACAATAATAGTGAAGTCACAATGTAAAAATCCTAATTCAATAATTTAAAAAGCAGTTAAGCACCACTTTTGACTCTTACAGCTTTATAAAGGAGAGAGTATACAAGTGATAAGGGTTACAAATACGTTTCAAGGGTTGTAACGAAAGTGAACGTTTTGTGTACTGTATCGACGGATTTCCCATGACTAATACAAGTTAACCACTTTGTTTTAACGATGCCAGTCAAGTACTTAGCACGCGTCCCACTCAAAGACTCTTAATTAAATTAAAGTTAACATTGTAAAGAATCTATTTCTTTTTTTAAATTTAAAAGGCGTTCCTTCCCGAAAATATTTACATTGCCCTTTGGTATCGTGCAATATAAAAACAAAAAATTTACATTAGAAAGCAAAAATATTTTGCTCTTTTGAAAACTAATACCTAACTGATTACCACAAAGTGAGATAAAATTGACTCTAGGTTTGGAGATATGTTCAGATACTCATTTTAGTATGCAAATTGACGTCGCAAGGAGGCTGATCTGTCCCAAGCCATGAATAACAATCAGCTAACAGTTGACTGCGTGTGCTCGCTTGATTGTCTACCAATTGACAATTTTCTACCAATCCACGCTTCATCCTCATTGCTTTATTCTATAGTCAACACTCAATTTCCAGTGGGAATCTTGATATAAGTCCTTTTCCAATGCAATTTAAATTTTGACCACTATTTTTTATGTATGTATATTGAGAAAAAAAATTGTATAAAAAATTTAAGTTTCACTGCTACCTACTGCCTAATGTATTAAATTGAATGAAATTATATTTAAGTTTTTGGCTGTAATTTATTATGAAGAACTGTATCTTATCACAAATCTTAAAAACATATCGTGCGGTTTTAGAAAAATACCTAATGTAATAGAAGTATTACTTCAACCCTTAAGACAATCTGTCCTCTGTAGAGAGTCACACGTTTAACAGAGTTGGTAAATATAGAATACTGCATGACAGGTTTTGGTGACCTCCGTAGGTATATATCAAAACTAGGCCCATTGAAATATTTACAGATAACGAGAGATTAGAGCTTAACGTGTTACACGAACAAACCGGATTAGGCGTCGTGAAGGCTGCCAAGGTTAGCGGACACCTTACACTTACCATGAAACAACAAATACCATCCAATCCTCGAAAATAATCTGTAGGCGCCACCACAATCTAAAATTCCTCTGGAATAAAGTCCTAGGCCAGAATTGGATAATATCATACAATTCGATCTCAAACATCTAACATGTACCGGGTGGCCAACTAAGAACGGCCGTCGACCATATCTCAGGAATGGATTATAGCACAGGTTCGGGAAAAGAATTTTTATAACGAATGTGGTCTCGAGAAACGCCTGGAAATTATTTTTAGAATTGTAGGTCCACCGCTAGAGGGTGTATTTGACAGTTACAATTTTAAAAAGCAAAATTTTTCAAAATTTACTCAATTAAGGGGCATATTAAATATTATAATAAGATTCCTCGACAAATTATGCATATTTTTTATTTGACAAGTTTTAGTCTGTATCTTCAAATAAGGGGAGGGGGAGAGTGCGAACCTTGTTACGAAAAAACGCCTTTAATTCAGGTTTTGCTTGACCGATTTTAATAAACTTGATGGTGTTTGAAAGAGGTTTTTTTAAACAATAGAAAATTTGTAAATTTGAAGCAATCTGATTAATAACATAAATGCTAGAGGGCGCTGTTTAATATTTTCATAATATTGTGTTTTCTCTTTACAATTTTAAATGGAAGCATAAAAATTTAAGTGGGTCTTTAAAAAGTAAACTAAATTAGTAATAAAACAGTGAAAATTGCAAGTCGATATCTTTTTCCGATCTTGAGATATCGTAAGAAACAGGTAAATGGCGGGAATTGTTCTTCCAACGTCTAGTAGGCTAGTTCGCGTTAACGGAAATTATTAAATTTAGCCTGGATGAAAAGATCTTACATTGGTCTGCAGTAATTTAAACCGTTATCATACTAATGTTATGGTTGCCGCTAGATTACCTAAATGTAATGCTGTCGCTACTAACAATGAGAACAAATTATAAAATAATAATGTGATAAATCTAACAATTAAAACCTTAAATAAATAACTACGTAATTAGTGTCGCCCTAGATGTTTGAAATGTCGTCCATCATTTTCAATGCATGAAATCAATCGCTGACGGGTGGAGACAACAGCAGTTTCAATTTCTGCCCTTAAAATACTTCGTGCTGTCTGTCGTATTCTTTCAATCATGTCAGCTCTTGTTGTGGGTCTATCGGCATAAACGAGATCTTTTATTCGTCCCCACAAATAAAAATCTAAACAAGTTTGGTCTGGAGACCTTGGTGGCCAAATAAATAAACTTCCACGTCCTATCCACCTTTCAGGCTATGATTGATCTAAGAAATTCCGCACATCTCTAGAATAATGTGCCGGGCACCCATCATGTTGTCGCAAGTTAACTTTGATGTAATGACATTTTCGGTATGATAAAAATGAGAAACATATAACTACAAAAGAAAAAAAAAATTAAAACATTTTTATCATTATAATACCGAATAAAACAATCATTAATAAATAAGTAGTCACCTGTGTTCTCTTAAAATATTTTGGATGGTGGTTCGACATATACCCAAGTCTCTAGCTATAGCTCTGGTGCTTGAATAAGGGTTAACATTTACATAAGCTAAAACATCAACAAGATTTTCCTCTGTTCTACCTCTGCGTTGTCTACGGTGCACATTTCCAGTAGTACGCACACGGTGTGCGAGTCGGAGAAAAACTCTTCTGCTGTGATGCGGTCTGTTTGGGTACTGCAGTGCATATACTCTAGCAGCAACGGTTGCATTTCTCATACATTCAAAATAAACTGCCAACATATCAAATGCTTCTTCATTTGTAAGAATCATAATGGTACGAAAAGATAAAGAAAGTCTATTAAATGCAACACGATGAATAATTTTTGACATATGTGTGAAAATCATAGCTTGCTTGTTTTCAACATGGAATTTATTTTATATCTTACATGACCCTCTTTACTAATTTTGTTGTCATCAGTAAATCGTAATTCATATTTTAAACTGTATTTGTTGTTGCAGGGCAAATATCGGTTTTTATTGATATTTTATGCTTTTGATTTACTAAGACATCGCTTGAAAACAAATATAACATTCTTATATAATTAAAAAAATGTTAGATTTATCACATTATTATTTTATAATTTGTTCTCATTGTTAGTAGCAACAGCATTACATTTAGGTAATCTAGCGGCAACCATAACATTAGTATGATAACAGTTTAAATTACTGCAGACCAATGGAAGATCTTTTCATCCAGGCTAAATTTAATAATTTCCGTTAACGCGAACTAGCCTACTAGACGTTGGACGAACAATTCCCGCCATTTACCTGTTTCTTACGATATCTCAGGATAGGAAAAAGATATCGACTTGCGGTTTTCACTGTTTTATTACTAATTTAGTCTACTTTTTAAAGACCTACTTAAATTTTTATGCTTTCATTTAAAATTGTAAAGAGAAAACACAATACTAAACAAATATTAAACAGCGCCCTCTAGCATTTATGTTATTAATCAGATTGCTTCAAATTTACAAATTTTCTATTGTTTAACAAAAGCTCTTTCAGACACCATCAAGTTTATTAAAATCGGTCAAGCAGAACCTGAATTAAAGACGTTTTTTCGTAACAAGGTTCCCACTCTCCCCCTCCCCTTATTTGAAGATATAGACTAAAACTTGTCAAATAAAAAATATGCATAATTTGTCGAAGAATATGATTATAATATTTAATATGCCCCTTAATTGAGTAAATTTTGAAAAACTTGCGGTTTACACTGTTTTATTACTAATTTAGTCTACTTTTTAAAGAACTACATAAATTTTTATGCTTCCATTTAAAATTGTAAAGAGAAAACACAATACTAAAAAATATTAAACAGCGCCCTTTAGCATTTATGTTATTAATCAGATTGCTTCAAATTTACAAATTTTCTATTGTTTAACAAAAGCTCTTTCAAACACCATCAAGTTTATTAAAATCGGTCAAGCAGAACCTGAATTAAAGGCGTTTTTTCGTAACAAGGTTCCCACTCTCCCCCACCCCTTATTTGAAGAGATAGACTAAAACTTGTCAAATATTATAATATTTAATATGCCCCTTAATTGAGTAAATTTTGAAAAATTTTGCTTTTTAAAATTGTAACTGTCAAATACGCCCTCTAGCGGTGGACCTACAATTCTGAAAATAATTTCCAGGCGTTTCTCGAGGCCACTTTTGTTGTAAAAATTTTTTTCCCGAACCTGTGCTATAATCCATTCCTGAGATATGGCCGACGACCGTTATTAGTTGGCCAACCGGTACAATGCCCTTTCAGTTTAAAAGAATACATTAAAATTCGTCTCAATAATTTTAATAAACTTATATTAATCCAAAAATAAACACATACACGCAATTCAATTTTGAAAGTCCTTAAATACCATTAACATCAAAATCACCCAAAGCTTAGAGAAATGTTGTATATATTACCAGAAAATTATTGTTCACGCCCTACACACTCATAAAATCATGGTGGCGAGACGTTGTGTATACTTTCGAATTTGCCCTCGTATACATCTGAACTAATATTTACGATTGTCATCATTATCCTGAAATAAATAAATATCAGCCAATTTGCAAAATAACCATTAAGTCTATTAATTTTTAACCACAAAATCATTAACTCCCATCTTAAAATTCAAACAAACGCAACGACCAGTGCGTCCTTTTTTAATTATATTTTCTCTCAAATACTGTTTTCACTATCTATTATATATTTAAACGTTTCCAAGTATTAAATCTCTTTAATCAAAATATGAAACTTTTATTTTTATCAATATGAAAAAGGATAATAAATAGTGACAAACGTTGTGATAAACAACCGCTGTAACTAAGGCCAATACTGTGTATTCAATGAGACTAATAAAAGATAATATTTTACATAATTAAATGTTGCAGTAGGTCTGTCCCAAAACACTTCTCAGACATAACCAAAATATAAAAAACCTTATTATTTTTAAACTGTGCGATCCTTAGGGGGTGTATGGAGAGCGAGTATAAAGATCCGTAAAGCTATCAAACTTTCTGTTAGTTACATTCGAGTTTAAAGAAATTCTGAATTCTGGATATTGTTCGTCAAATGGTACATATTAACCGTACGTAAATATTTTCTTGATAATCATCTTAATTTTGAAAATAATTACCACTAGTAGTAAAACTTACTTAAAAGATATCTCAGTTGGTAAGCGTGATATGAACAAAATTTTTGTGGTTATATGTTTCTTTAATAAAATTGTACAGCTCTGCGTAAAGATATTTTTTGAAACTATTATAGTAATCTAGTAAATACACAAAAAAGTATTTTATATTTTGAAAAAGTTTTCGATCGGCGAATGTAAAGTTAGGCAACTTGCATGACACCAAACCCTAAGGAGAAATTATTGCTACCTAAGTATTGACAACGCTACCTGCTTTCGATCGGCGAATGTAAAGTTAGGCAACTTGCATGACATCAAACCCTAAGGAGAAATTATTACTACCTGAGTATCGACAACGCTACCTACTTACTGTATGACTAATTCATTTCTAATAATTACGTCTAAAATCCATTGTTGTTATTCATTTTTAATCTGAAAGCAACTATGATAGGGTTTGGTGTAATTATGATTTACTTTATACTTTGTAACACAAAATTGTGTTTACGGAATTGCGTTAGGTAGGTATGTTTTTTTAAATACATAAATAAAATTATTATTTATTATTATTTTTATTCTGAACAAAGAAAAGGATTAATATCACAAATAATAAACATTGGTATAAAATAAAGCTAAGACATAAACTTCTCTTAGAGGTTGACTTCGACTGCTTTGTGGATCAACAAATTCTGGGAGTAAATAATTATAAAAAAAAAAACTGTTAATTCTTCCACCATCTTTGTGGTCCAAAAATAATCATTTCTGCAGGTAAAAAAATATTTGTTTTCTCTACGTACGTACGTCTATTTAGTTACCTTTCGATTTCTTCAACGTAACAACCCCCGCCCTCCGTATAGATGACAAAATAACAAATATTCCTTTTGGTAATGTGAAGCAATCCCTGAACCAGGTAATAATAGTTTTTTTGCACTTCTTTCACGTAATAATCTATTTTACTATTTTAAAATTCTTCAATTGGTGGGAGTGTTTCACTTGGTGCGGAGCACTAAAGGCAATAGCTTTTGTAACAGCACATCTGAACCTGCGTAATGAATCACTTGAGGTGACTTGTTTTTGAAGAGTGATAGGGAAGGTCGTGTTCTTTGAAAGGTCGGACAATTTATTGAAGTAATTTCTCAAAAGATGATTTTTACATTCTACCTTTTCGATCACAAAGGTAAGTCCGTATGGTGCCGTTTCTATTAATTTTCGGTGAATACTGACCATAAATTAATCCATGCATCTGTACAGATTGTCGAAAGCCTTCCGTGATTATTGATGCCTCCATAGCTGTTGAACTTCTGGTCCAGTTCTTAAAACAAACATGAGCTGGTGGTTTTGTTAATTCTTCTCTGGGACAAACAAAGCAATATTTATTTTTTACGCTCGTATGCAATATCTTTTTGGTTTTTGCTGCAATAATGCAAGCCTACGGAACATAAAATGTAGTCATTATTTAATTAATATTTTAATACTTACAACTTCAGACAAAGCGTTATAATTCGTCTTATATGATCGTTTGCTCCAAGCTTCGTCACTGATATGATAGGTATACCGTTTTTCGTCATATCGGGCGTGTATATTGCTAGCTGTTTTTTGTCTTCACCAGCCTGTTTCATTTGTGCCAAAATGTCACAATCAACAGCTTCCAAAACCATCGAATGATATTTGTTGTACGTCTTGGTTGAGAAAGATGGTATGTTCAAAGCCGAAAGTAATTCACTCTATTGTGAGTAGACTATGCCAGTTGATATCGTACCTAAAACAGCTGATAAATTAGTAACTATTACGTTACCATTTTTAATATTATCCGATCTGGTAGTGTTACGAGTGTTACATACGTCGCACCTAAATGTAAATATACTTTCGAGACCTTAAATTTTTTCGGGCACATTCCAAAAACTGCAACCAAACTCTTAAAAGACATAGGACAATGATAATATAAAAAATGAATGGGTACCTTCGTGCGATATATTTTTTAGCTGTTCAAGAAAGTAGGAAACATTTATTATTCTACGGCCACTAGTAACATGACTGCTTTCAGATTTCTTGTTTTCATGTTCTATCTTATAATATGTCTCTTCATCATCACTGGTAACGTGATCGGTATCAGTATTGGCTTCTTCATCATCTTGTCCATTAGCCATGGCAAACTGAATGTTTTCAGCGTTTGTAATTGGAATGGAATAGGTTTCAGCACATACAACTCTTTCCGAATTACATGACCCTTATTGAGTACTGTAACTGTATCTGGATCTAAAACCTTTTTCCATCTACTACAAACATTTAGAATTACCTATTTATAACGATGCGTATGTTTTGGTATAATTCTGTAAATACAAAATAAATATTCTACTAACCTAGCATGCAGTTGTCTCATTCGCACTTTCATGCTTCTCCTTGGTATAGATAAGCTTCTTTTATTTTTCGGCATGACAAATGCAAATAAAAATTTTCACACACCAATCGTAAAATTCACAACTACTCACTGCTGCAGTAGCATGCGATAAATAATGTTTTACGTTTTGTATAAATATCAACATAGGTGCAATTATCAACCTAATTAGTTGCTGTCGATGATTTATTTATAATGGTAAACAACAATTAACAAATACTTCACTAACGTACTTCGTAATTAATTATCAATTATGCACAATTCATTCGTCAATTTGAGAAGCTTTTACCTAGTTTTATTATTTTCAATAAAGATTCATCAATTAAGATAATTGTGTTATAATGTAATGTGGACAAATAAATTTCTATTTCTACATAAACCTTAATTTATGCATTCGTATGCGAAATTGGACCTTAATTACCCTAATAATAAATTCCGATCTTCACAAAGCATCTAATTTTTCTTTATCAGAAACCTATCAATTTACGAATTTGAGAACAAAGTTGTTACAAAAAAAAGGTGCATAAAGGGTAATCGTGTAATTTTAATTATTTCTAAGGCAATGCACTCAATAATCTTCCAACAATAAACCACATAAGTTACAAAACTGGTTTTACCATCCCCAGTTTCAACAATAGAGGATTAGTAGTTGTTATTTTGCCAGATCTGGCAAAGATGTGCTACGTCAACAGCGATGTAAACAATACAACGTATATGCAAATACATGTGGAACTAGAGACGTTTTCAACAAGTTTAGTTTTATCCCTCAGGGAGTATTGAGATATGTATGTTGCCTATCAGTAAGGAGTAGGTCCGAAATTTTTACAGCTGTATAGAGGCGCCTTAACGTAACTTAACAAGTGAAAAAAAAAAAAATTATTAATGTAATATTGCTTCTCTTTAAAACTCTAGATCGACATTTCACCTTAGTGAAATATTAAATTAATATTGTTAGGAGAGGTCTATCATGACTTACATAAAAGAATAAGTTGAAACATTTAATTGTATTAAGCGATGCTGTAAAAATGTTACACACATTGTCTGCAATCACAAACAAAGAATAATTCCAGTAACTTAGATTAAATGTCTACTAAAACCTATCATCTAATAATATATACTAAATATAACATTTGAGTATATGACTATATAATAAACATAATTATGGGGAAAGAACGACAAATTAAATACGCAGCCCATAGAATATAAAAAGAACAAACCCTGCTAAAAATTTAAACTAAAGTTTAAAAAAACGGTGTAACAATATATATGACATGGACAGAATAAATATGTTATCGTAAATTTTGTTTGCGTTCACTTTGCTTTGGTTGTTGCACTGCAATAGGTGATAGCATATACAGACACATTTCTAATAATCCGGGAATATCAATTCTACCATTCATTAATTTAGCTATAAATAGTGCTATTCACAAACCAAATTCACAAGAATTAAACTACGTCCTATAAAAATTTGATATACAATATATACAATATTCAATGTTATTTAAAAGTTTGTTTCCGCAGGCCTACTACTAAACATTGATTAGACATTCCAAGACAAAGAGCTAGACGGCGGTGTCTATTAATTGAAGTAGTAATTAATTTAGTGCATTTTATTTAGAAAGGCATGCAAAATGTAATATTTTCTACCTACCTACTGCATCTGTGTAAAATTAATATAATTACTTTAAGGAAAGCAAAAAGTTTAAGGTAAGGGATTAATAAGCGGAAATCGAAGCAGAAGTTTTATACACGAGAACAAGATTGGAAGACTGTTTGGAATGCGGTGGAAGGCAGTTTGAACATTTATCGAGGTATTAAATACCTAATATTTTTGGTGTTAAAGTCGGATTTTTTATTTTACGAGTATTTGAACTTTACAGGGCCACGTTAAAATGAAACCTTAATTTCGCTATAACTTTAAAACTAACAACAATATTAAAATAAATCTTGTATCATTTTTATGGCAAATTTAATTTTATTTTTTATTTTGATACAATAAATACCTACACCATTGCAATTAAAGTTTTAAGGAAAAAGGGCGAAAACCATATTTCTTTATCCTTAACGCCCTCTTGCGACTGTCACAGACGTTAAAAATCACTGTTGGTCCTTAATTCGATTAACAACAACTATCTCTTTAACGTGAAATCAAATTCCAATTCGGTTCAGCAAAACCAAACTTCGTCAATTAAAGTGCTAAAAAATCTTCATTTCGCTATAGCTTAGGTAAAAATATACCGCGTGATTTAAATTTTCTGGTAAAATGAAAAAAAAACAGACAATGCAAATTGCGCCCTCTAGCACTTTTATTAGGAACTGTTGTGTAACAATGGCAAAGGTAATCTGAAATACCTACTTAGTCTTCCAAACAAGCCTTATTTTACTAAATTGAATAAGTGGTTTAAAATTTAGAGAAATTTTAATGATTACACTTTTAATAGCATCCCCACTCTTATTATGGTCAGTACGCCAATGAACTTTAAACCGAAATTGTCTAGACGTTCTAACGATGTAAGCAAAAGTATATCTTTATATAGGAGTTTTGGAAGAAATTTAGAATTGTATTATTTAATTTTCAATTGAGCCCCCTATTTACGAAACAAAATAATTTTCAGCATTTTCTCATGCGCACATTCATAATAAAAATATTTTCTCATTGTTGTCAGACTGACAGGTCCTGAGATACAACCGCTTACCCCGCTTATTTGGCCACTAGGTATATAATATGAAAATGTAAACTTTCACCATTAACACTCATAATAAAATACTTATCTTTTTTGGGGTTTTTTAATGGTGTACTTTAAATTATACAATCTAAACGTTTCGATAACACTTATAGTTATCTTAGTCAGTAGTAATGTTTGTTAAAAATTGTTAAAGATGTTGTAAACAGTTTTGTCAAAATTAAATATTGTTAAACTGCCTCAAAGATGACAAACCAGGTTTGTCATCTTTGAGGCAGTTTAACAATATTTAATTTTTATGACCTAGTTATTCTTTACTAAAATTATATAGTTGGCTTTATACGTTTCTCAAACTGTTATATTAATAGCAGGATTATGTTAATGTTTTAATTTTTCAAATTTGACAAAATTGTTTTCAACATCTTTAACAATTTTTAACAAACATTACTACTGACTAAGATAACTGTGTTATCGAAACGTTTAGATTGTATAATTTAAAGTACACCATTAAAAAACCCCAAAAAATATAAGTATTTTATTACTAGGTATATTAGGTTGTACGATTATAAAAATGGGATCCTTATAAACTACAACTCAATTAAATGAGACGATCCAGACCGACGAGTGCAATTTTCCCAAACTTTAATGAATATATGACACGTTTTCCTTCTCATACTGAAAATATTTTGTTCTCAGATGCATCAACTTTTACATTGACCTGGCAAGTTAATGGACAAAACTGTCGTTATAGGATAAAATAAAACCCCACTTGGATGAGAGGGCAACACACCCAATATCTTGAAAAAAATTGTGTTTAGGCAGGAATTGTCAAAAAACTAATCATTGGGCTTTACTTTTTTGAAAAGATACAGGACGGTCCATGATAGCCTGATTTCTTACAACAATATCTAATCCCCAGTTTAAGAATTTTATTTCCTAGTGCTAATAACACGATGTTTCATGACGAAATTTTATGATTCATGTAAGATTGTGCACCACCAGATTATTGCAGTTCAGGTTAGGAAATATGTCGGTAAAGTCATCAGATGGATAGGAAGGCATGGATCAATTGAATGGCCACCAAGGCCTCACGATCTGAATCCTTTGGATTATTATTGTGGGATCATCTCACAAATGTTGCATAGAAAACTAAACCTGAGTCGCTTGACGACTTAACCCTCCTATTGTGTTCGGGTCACCCGGTGATTTGTGCGGTTCAAATTAGACGAACGAGAAGCAGATTATTATCATAGATGCATGTATTTTGTTAGTTTTGTTTTATTTTCAGAAATATAAATAACTTACATAATATTTGCGTTATTTGCGTACCGGTAAACAAATTTATTCCTGTTGAGACTTATCTGTGGCTCTGCGTATAAATACAGCCAGTGAACATCAGTGTGTTAGTTTTGTAGTAAATACCAAACTTGATGCAATACTCGAATAAGAAATACCTAACAATTGAAATTTATTATTGAAAATGTGTAGTGAGAGAGTGCTTACGGATAGTGAACTTGAGAAACTTTTGTGTGTTTCTGATAGTGATTCTAATGCTTCTGAAGAAGAAGACCATTTGTCCGAAACCGAGATATATAACAGCGAATCGGATGATTAAGTGGAAACTACGATTTCAGATGAAGCTGATACGGATAATTACATAACTTCAAAAGACGGCAATATAGTATGGAATGAAAAGACACGCCAATCGGGAAGGTTATCAGTTATCTGCAGCAAATATTATTTCTTTGATTCCTGGGCCAACAAAGTATGCTACGTCGCGAATAATTGATATAAAATCCGCGTACTTCTTACATTTCACACCCAAAATTGTAAACCTAATTTCGAAAATGTCAAATTTAGAAGGCAAAAGACTTTGTGGCTACACGCTTTTAAGTACCAACATTAGCTAACTGGAATAATATTTTGACCTACTGTTTCTAGCTGGAGTGTATAAATATCATGGAGAGGCAACAGTCAGTCTGTGGGATGGAAATGTAGGTCGTCCAATATTCAGAGCAACGATGTCCCTACAACTATTTCATGTAAGTGCACCAATAATTCGCTTTGACGATAAAAAAAGCTCGACCACAACTGATAAATTAGCTCCCATATGGGAATAACTGGGTAATTCCTTGATCACTCCATTATTGCAAGAAAGAAAACGTCCCCCTCGAAGTATTCCTGCATCTGAAATGGTTGTAACATAGTTTATGCGACATGAAAAGTACTCAGAATTTAACGTAGAATCAATAAATTTAACAAAAACTGAGGGTTCTCATTTGAAAACTTAGGGGTCGTATCTCAAGTATGGGACAGACTAAACACTTCAATTTTATCGCAAAAAACGCGAGTTAAAAATAATAACATACGTGTCCAAACATTTTTATGGTTGCCTGAATTTAAATCGAATTTATTCCTTACCTTATGTATACTATATATATATATATATATATATATATATATATATATATATATATATATATATATATATATATATATATATATATATATATATACAGGGTGTTCCTTAATGATATGCGAATATTAAAGTGGATGAATCTACAAGAAAAAATAATTATAGTTTGCTTAATAAAGTACGGTCCAAAACTGTACCGTTACGGAAATACGGGGTGTCAAAGTTACACGAAAAACATGAAAATTAATTGATATCTTCTAAACCGCTAAACATTTTCTAGTGAAATTTAGTACGAAGCTAGAGTGCATGAATTTGGATATTTTTCGATACGAAGTTAATTTCCAGCTTCTGCAATGGCGTGCGTACGGGCACT
This sequence comes from Vesta saturnalis, assembly GCA_036346205.1. Lineage (NCBI taxonomy): Eukaryota > Metazoa > Arthropoda > Insecta > Coleoptera > Lampyridae > Vesta > Vesta saturnalis. The sequence goes on from JARFJB010002120.1 coordinate 3,432,438, forward strand.
CACTTGGATATTTTTGACGAAATAAAATTATACGCCACTGATTTCTTGAAAAACAAAATTAAATTTAAATTCCACGTTCAATTTGAAAAATAAAAGCTCTCTTGAATTATGTTCCTAGGATGTTCCGTTTGGGAGTAATAAAATAAAAACCGTTGTATTGTACGAGAAAATTAAATCTAAGAATGAAATAACAATTTCGCAATAAGTCTAGTTGCCTTTCAAAATGACACTTGCTTTTTCCATGTGACATTTTTTAGTTCAATTTAAGTCACTGTAAATTAACTTTTCCCATTGTTTTTGTACAATTTTGTTGTTACTGATGACGTATACAATTGCTGATATGCATTATGTGTATGACCTCGCTGATGGCAATGGAGAAAAAGCCAGACGGATTTATCACCAGAGATATCCCAATCGTGCGTTACCTTCTCGAATATTCATCAGCGTCTTTTTGAAACTGGTAGTGTCCGAAGAGGTACATCTGAAGGTAGGCCTCTAAGTGTAAGAACAACTGAAATTGAGGAAGCAGTCCTGCACGCAGTCGAAGAACAGCCTGAAACGAGTACAAGAAAGATAGCTACAAACTTGAACATTTGCCATCAAATTGTTTGGAGAATTTTAATGGATTATTTGTTATATCCATACCATATTTTGAGAGTGCAGGCATTACTCCCGAGAGATTTTCCTAAGCGAGTTACTTTTTGTCGGTGGTATCTTCATAATATTGCACATAATCCACAATTCGATTCACATATCCTGTTCACGGACGAATGTAATTTCTCAAGAAATGCGATTCAGAATTTTCACAATAACCATTTGTGGGCGGATGAGAATCCCAAAGCCACAACTGAAACCTATATCCAACATCAATTTTCGGTGAACGTCTGGTAAGGAATTATAATCGATTACTTTATTGGCCTATTCTTTCTTCCCAGACGACTTGATGGACAATCTTACCTTACTTTCATTCGTAAACAATTGCCTGAGCTGCTTGAGGATGTTCTGCTTTTAATAAGACACCATATGTGGTACATGCATGATGGTGCACCCGCACATTTCAGTGGAATGGTTCGCAATCATCTAGATACTGTTTATTCTAATCGTTGTATTGGCCGTGGGGGACCTCAAGAATGGCCACCACGGTCCCCCGACCTTAACAGCTTAGATTTTTTCTTGTGGGGCTATCTAAAAACGCTAGTGTACAAAGTCCCATTAACAGTGTAGAAGAATTGAAAAAGAGAATAGTTGCAGCATGTAATAATATAAAACATACTCCGGGAATATTTCAACGAGTGCGGAATTCCACGAGAAGGAGGGCAGAAACCATGCATTTTGTGTGAAGGAGGCCATTTCCAACAATTTTTCTGATTACCGTTCCATATTACTTGTTCCCAATATTACGTTTATGCTGTATGTTTCCACGTTTTTTATTTTATTACTCCTAAGCGGAACATTCTAGGAACATAATTCAAGAGAGCTTTTATTTTTCAAGAAATCAGAGGCGTATTATTTTTTTTCTTCAAAAATATCCAAGTGAGTACCCGTACGCACGCCACTGCTAAAGCTGGAATTTAACGTTGTATCGAAAAATATCCACTTTCATGCACTCTAGTTTCATGCTAAATTTCACTGGAAAATGTTTAGCGGTTTAGAAGATATCAAGTAATTTTCGTATTTTTCGTGTATCTTTGACACCCCGTATTTCCGTAACGATACATTTTACGACCATACTTTATTAATCAAACTATAATTATTTTTTCGTGTAGATTCATCCACTTCAATATTCTCATATCATTAAGGAACACCCTGTGTATATATATATATATATATATATATATATATATATATATATATATATATATATACAGGGTGCGGCATTAGTACGTCGAAGTACGGTATATCCGTTATTGAAGGAGATATCAAAAAAAGTTACAAAAATTACAGGCAACTTCAAACTTCGTATTACAAAATTATTTTCGTATTTACAGGGTGAACCAAACATACTTTTTTTCAAATGGAGTACCCTATGTATTATTTCAAATTTGGATTAAGCTCATGTCTCCCATACTTCAAAAGTTATGGTCAATTGTACACGAAAATTATTTTCACTTCAACGTCCTGTATACTATAGGCAGAGCAACATAACAATAATTCTTTCCAGACATAACCAATTGAACATAGATCGAGCCAAAACTCGAACACATGATTTTGTCAATTTTTTCAAATGAACCACCCTGTATTTTATTTTAAAATGTGAAAATACACTTTATGTTCTTTCATTTTTATTAAGCACTCCCTATAGCTAAAATCGTTAATTTCTGAGATATTTTCAGTTCAATAACAGAAAGAGATTTTTTTTTAATTTCTGCTATAACAGGTTAGCCGTGAACAAATGACAGATAGATATTATTCAGTAATTATTAGTATCTTGTCATTTAACAAACTTCTTTGAGATTGTGTAGTGTTTAGTAATTTGTAAACACTTAAATGTTATGGGTACTGAGAGAATGCATGAAACATTGTTTATTAGCACAAAAAATTTCCGCACGAAGACAACCCGAGAAAATAACGTTGGAAAGGTTAGTAGATCTATTTAATCGTACGGGTTCAGTAGTTTATGAAAAAAAGGAAAGGTCAAAACCTGTACTTAACGAGGAAATTGAATTTAACGTGATGCTTGAAGTTACGCATAATAGTAGTAGACCGGCACCTCACCTTTCACTTTTTGACGTCATTTGACCTTGGGATTCCCCACGCTCGCTTACGTGTAGGACGTGTTTTTTCACCCCTATTTTGCACATCCACGTGGGAGACCGGTTTTTCCACCCTTATTTTTACTCGCTTACGTATAGGACGTGTTTTTTCACCCCTATTTTTGCACATCCACGTGTGAGACCGCATTTTCAACCCTTATTTTTATATATCCTCGTGTGAGACCGTATCCTTTCTTTTCGAAGGCCCTTTTCAACCCTAATTAATTTTACACACCCACGTGTGAGACCGTGTTTTCAACCCTAATTATTTTTTACTCGCTTACGTGAAGGACCGTATTACCCTTATTTTTATTATTATTTCTTTTGGGGGTTAAACCTTATGGCTGTATTAAGGACCTTTTGGCAGCTAGGAATTTTGCTAACGTGAGGACTGGGGGTGGCGGCTGGTCTTGGTTTGGGGTTGTATTTAGGGGTGGGGCTGTATGTAGAGGTGAGGATAAGTCTTAGGGTTATTTCTGATGGTATTAAGGTCCTTCTGATAGTTTAGCCCCGGAGGCTGAGCAGACACATACGCATACAATAATTGCATAATTAATAAGATATTATTATTATCGGTCCTATTGTTTTAAAATGGCCATATGCTACTAGAGAAAACGTTTCTAATAAGGAGATGAGATAGCATCTGTGTTAAGGATTGATCTTGCGTGGGGGAAATTTGAATGACAGTAAAAATTTAATTATAGAACACTTATTTTTATTATCATAATTAAAAAACCCTCAGTGAGCTATAGAAAAATTACTGCCATTCGGGTTTAATGAAACAAAAAAAAACATTTTATTAAGTTAATTACATAACAGTTTGTCTTTTCTTAAACGATTATTAAAAAACATAGTTTTACCTGCATTGAAAATAATATCCATACGTCCGTTAAAAAATGTTGTATGCCTTAAGATTAAAAGAAACTTAATGCTTGTGTTTTATAACTGTAATTAAAAATCTGTAAATAAATAAAAGGGTTAACACCACACTTACCAGCTCTGTAGCGTTTTTTAAGGCACTGAGTGATAGTTACTGTTTTGTGCTGCATGTCAAGCTAAAGAACAACTTTCTAGTTGTGTAAAAACCACCTATGATTAGAGTGTAAAATATACAATCTCATTGTCTTTATTGCACTTACAGCAACATGCATTTACCTTTCTCATAAAATAAAATTGTTTTGAAAATATTCGTATACGGGCACACAAATCGTTTTTATAAAAACCATATTAAGAATTTGGAATGTTTAAAATATGTAGTAAGAAATCACTGTTCACGTTTACTTTTAACTAATTACCGTGTAATTATATAACTTTTGTTTAATTTAATAGACGCTGCGTCTTAAGAGAAAATACTTCGACCATAAAAGAGGCGTTTAGATTTATAAAACATATCCCAGGGGCTATGTTAGAGTGTGGTTAGGTCAATACTTCAGACATTCCCGAAGATGTCCGATTCTACCCGAACATTGACGAGCACGCTTGCGCACAAGACCAAAGTCTAGCTGCGTTCTGGCGTCTAAGGAGAAAATACCTCGACCATAAAAGAGGCCTTTAGATTTATAAACATGCCCCCAGGGCTATGTTAGAGTGTGGTTAGGTCAATACTTCAGACATCCCCGAAGATGTCCGATTCTACCCGAACGTTGACGAGCACACTTGCGCACAAGACCAAAGGCTAGCTGCGTTCTGGCTTCTTAGGAGAAAATACCTCGACCATAAAAGAGGCGTTTAGATTTATAAAACATGCCCCCAGGGGCTATGTTAGAGTGTGGTTAGGTCAATACTTCAGTCATCCCCGAAGATGTCCGATTCTACCCTAACATTGACGAGTACGCTTGCGCACAAGACCCAAAGCTAGCTGCGTTCTCGTTTCTCGTGTGTTTCGCTCTTTAAAGTGTAACTGGCATCGAGTGAGCATTACTATAATGTATTCTTCTGTTTATGAGCCAACATCAGCGGACATTAGAGATTTTACTGACTTGTTAATAAACTATTACAACATAACCGTTCAAGATAATGATGAAAGCGATGACGTGGTTGAGCTGGATGTATCTCACATCCAAGATGATGATTCACAGAAGAGAAAGAAGAGCGATGAGGTAGGGGGGAAGGGCAAATCTCAAAATCATGATGATGATGATGAGGACGACTCACGGTTCAAGAAGAAGAAAAAAACCGATAAAGCATGTTATTAAATAATAATGATGTATTGTTGTTTATAATAATAATAATAATAATATATTTTCAAAACGTTAAGCTTTCCTTCGGTTTTGTTAATAAACCTGTTTTTTTTCCTAGCGGTGCTCCACCGTCTTGATTCATGTTTGCAAGTTTACAAGTTTTTCGCTTTAGCGTGTTTTCGCTCTCGTGTGTGTGTGTGTGTGTGTGTGTGTGTGCGCATACGTGCGTGCGTGCGAGCGTACGTACGGGCGTGCGAACGCTCGTACGTGTGAGCTTGCGTACGTGCGAGCGTGCGTACGTTCGTGCGTACGTGCGAGCGTGCGGGCGTACGTACGAGCGTTCGCACGTGCGTGCGTACGTGAGAGCTTGCGTACGTGCGAGCGTGCGTACGTTCGTGCGTACGTGCGAGCGTGCGGGCGTACGTACGAGCGTTCGCACGTGCGTGCGTACGTGCGAGCTTGTGTGCGTGCGTGCGTGTTTTTTCGTTTGATCCTCGTGCTAAAGCAGTGCTAGTCGATTGTATGTAGTTGTAGGCCCTATTGTGTTGACTAAGAGCTATAATTGGAAGCGTTGCTTGCTATACCTGGCCGTGGAGTTATGTTTAATCAGCTTTTTTTGACAGATGTATTTATTTATGATAAGATCAGGCTTGCATGTAAAGTAATATAGAAGTGAAACTAACTAGCTAATGTGTTTTGCTGCTACACGTATCACAGTATTGAAGATTCTGTTTATGTATTAGAAAAACGTATTACAGCTTCGAAACAGAGTGCAGATAAAATTGAAGAAAGTGAATACGGTACAACTTCGGCGAGCAGACTTAAAGGTTTTAAGTGTGTACAGCATTCCCAGAGCAGCGTTGAAACCATTTAATTTAGAGCTAACCTCGTGTCCATGTAATAATGTCTGATAAACTATTAGGGTTATTAGCTTGCTTTATAGGTTACAATATAATCGTTCAAGGTGAAGACGATGAGATGGTAGTATCTCAAAATTTCGATGATGGTGATGCTCTCTATGAAATTTCAAAATAAAATAGATTACGTCACTCTACCACGCCACTCAATGTGAAATAACCACGTTTTGTAAAACGTCTTATGTAATAGCATTGTCTGCCCCTTACAGATAAATTCTTTGTGTTTAAAACTGATTCCTTGTCTGGATGTAGATTTATAAACCTTCATGTTAATTATACTAGTACTTTTTGAAATATCATTCGTATATAAGAATAATACAGGGTTTGCTTCAAACGATCTTCATCGTATACTTTAACAGTAAACCTTTTTCAGATAGTTGATCACCCTATTAAAATGGAGCATTAATGGTTTATAGAAGTACGGTGTAAATAAAAAATACGCTACATAGCGATTGTGTTATAAACTAGTGGAGGTCGTTATTAATTCGTGTATAAGTTGAATTTATGTAAGTAGAAGGTTACAACAAATAATACAGGTCCACTTACACATTTTATATATATTGAAAACAATTACTTGAAATAAAACGGCGTATCAACTCTAATAATATTTTTTAGAAAATATATTAACCATTTATATTGGTTTTTAGACTATTAAATTAAACAAAAGTTATATAATTACACGGTAATTAGTTAAAAGTAAACGTGAACAGTGATTTCTTACTACATATTTTAAACATTCCAAATTCTTAATATGGTTTTTATAAAAACAATTTGTGTGCCCGTATACGAATATTTTCAAAACAATTTTATTTTATGAGAAAGGTAAATGCATGTTGCTGTAAGTGCAATAAAGACAATGAGATTGTATATTTTACACTCTAATTATAGGTGGTTTTTACACAACTAGAAAGTTGTTCTTTAGCTTGACATGCAGCACAAAACAGTAACTATCACGCGTAAATCAGTGCCTTAAAAAACGCTACAGAGCTGGTAAGTGTGGTGTTAACCCTTTTATTTATTTACAGATTTTTAATTACAGTTATAAAACACAAGCATTAAGTTTCTTTTAATCTTAAGGCATACAACATTTTTTAACGGACGTATGGATATTATTTTCAATGCAGGTAAAACTATGTTTTTTAATAATCGTTTAAGAAAAGACAAACTGTTATGTAATTAACTTAATAAAAATGTTTTTTTTTGTTTCATTACACCCGAATGGCAGTAATTTTTCTATAGCTCACTGAGGGTTTTTTAATTATGATAATAAAAATAAGTGTTCTATAATTAAATTTTACTGTCATTCAAATTTCCCCCACGCAAGATCAATCCTTAACACAGATGCTATCTCATCTCCTTATTAGAAACGTTTTCTCTAGTAGCATATGGCCATTTTAAAACAATAGGACCGATAATAATAATATCTTATTAATTATGCAATTATTGTATGCGTATGTGTCTGCTCAGCCTCCGGGGCTAAACTATCAGAAGGACCTTAATACCATCAGAAATAACCCTAAGACTTATCCTCAGCTCTACATACAGCCCCAGCCCTAAGTACAACCCCAAACCAAGACCAGCCGCTGCCAAAAGGTCCTTAATACAGCCATAAGGTTTAACCCCCCAAAAGAAATAATAATAAAAATAAGGGTAATACGGTCCTTCACGTAAGCGAGTAAAAATAATTAGGGTTGAAAACACGCTCTCACACGTGGGTGTGTAAAATTAATTAGGGTTGAAAAGGGCCTTCGAAAAGAAAGGATACGGTCTCACACGAGGGTATATAAAAATAAGGGTTGAAAATGCGGTCTCACACGTGGATGTGCAAAAATAGGGGTGAAAAAACAGGTCCTATACGTAAGCGAGTAAAAATAAGGGTGGAAAAACCGGTCTCCCACGTGGATGAGCAAAATAGGGGTGAAAAAACACGTCCTACACGTAAGCGAGCGTGGGGAATCCCAAGGTCAAATGACGTCAAAAAGTGAAAGGTGAGGTGCCGGTCTACTACTCATAATCCACATGTTAGTTAGAATACTGCGTAAAAATAAGATCCATCTATACCATATCCAGTTGCATCAAGAGTTACTCGAAGATGACTATCCCAGAAGGGTTGCTTTTGTGAATGGGCTCAACAACAAATCCACAATCAGACGGGTTTCTTTGATTTTGTCCTCTTTGGAGACGAAGCCACGTTTCATAAAAATGGAACTGTGAATAGACACAATTTCCATTATTATTCGACAAGTAATCCCCATCTTATAGCAGCTCATGGTCAAACTAGGTGGTCTTTGAATGTTTGGGGTGGTATAGTTGGAGATCACGTAATTGGACCACATTTGTTTGAAGGAACAGTGAATGGTCAGGTTTATTTGGGCTTTTTAGAAAAATCATTTACCATTACTGTTGGCAAACGTTCCACTTAACATTCGTCAAAAAATGTGGTTGTTACACGATGAAGCTCCGGTACATGGCCAACTCTTTCACCAGAGTTAAGTAAAATTGACTTCTTCAAGTGGGGTTATGTGAAAAACCGTGTGTATTAAATACTTCCAACTACACAAGATGATACGAAGAATAGAATACGAGAAGCATTCCAGTGTATTAATGTAGAAATGGCAGTCGAGAATTTAAAGATCGACTGCAATGCTGTATTGATGTTTTCGGTGGACATTTTGAACATTTATTATGAAATGAATTAATTTTATAAGAATTTTGTTTTAATAACCGATGTTTTTTTAATTTTTTATAATAATTTGTCACGCTTTTATTTGTTCACGGCTAACTTGTTGTAATGCTTAATAAAAATGAAAGAAGATAAAGTGTATTTTCACTTTTTAATATAAAATACAGGGTGATTCATTTGAAAAATTGACAAAATTATGTGTTCGAGTTTTGGCTCGCTCTTATATTCAATTGGTGCAATAACAAAGATATAGCATTTTCTCGTAACACTATACCAATGTCAAAAAGTTATGTCTGGAAAAACTAATTGTTAGGTTGTTCTGTCTAGGGTATGCAGGACGATGAAATGAGAATGATTTTCGTGCACAATTGGCCATAACTATTGAAATACCCTGTATAACGTAATAAAATATTATATTGGAAGTATGGGGGAGATGAGCTTAATCTAAATTTGAAATAATATATAGGGTGTCCCATTTAAAAAAAAGTATTTTTGGTTCACCTTGGTAATTTTAAAATGTGAAGTTTGAAGTTGCCTATAATTTTTGTAAATAACTTTTTTTGATATCTCCTTTAATAACGAATATATCCTACGTCGATATATATATATATATATATATATATATATATATATATATATATATATATTCAATAAAGACATTATTCGGAACAACTTGTGTTTATTAACGTGAAAATATATGATATTCAACGTTTCGGGGACTTACTATGTCCCCTTTGTCATGAATGATATTTAGTATATGAAATATGAAACAAGCTAACTAATTAATTATAATAATTTTGATGAATGAGTTCTGCTTCGATTTTCAGATCTAAGATATGACGTTGAATTTGGAATTGTATTAGATGCCGGAATGTTAACAGAATCTTGAGTATCAGGATTTAGAGGTGATGTAGATGTAATATTGGCCGAGATGCTGGGAAGATTTTGAGTTATTGGTAATTTTGAATTTTTTAATGAGGTTCTTCCAAATATGCGGTATCCTAGAACTATCATCACGTTTGTTAAGGGCATTAGGCCTCTTCTCAATTTCGATGGAATCTCTAGTAATCCGCTGGTGTAAATTATATAAAGGAGCAAGTAATCGAATATTATTTGTGTTAATTTCGTGTCCAGTATCTAAATAATGATTAGCCAAAGATGACGAAGGATTTTGTTGTTTGATGGCCAGTTTGTGTTCATTAGCTCTCACATATAATTTTCGATTTGTTTGTCCAATATAACTTCTTGTGCAGCCGTTGCAAGGTATCTCGTACACTCCTTGATTTTCATTACAAATTTTGTCTTTCGGATTCTTCAAAAGTTGGTGTAAGGTAAGGTAAGGTTTAAAAACGGGTCTAAATTCATGTTTGGGAAATTTTTTAGCGATTTTATCAGTGATTCCTTTTATATATGGTAAAATTACTGGAATTTTATGTTCGGTATCTAATGAGTTGGAATGGTTTTGGGTTTCTGAATATCATATATTTTCACGTTAATAAACACAAGTTGTTCCAAATAATGTCTTTATTGAATAATATTACTTGTGGAAGCTTAAATAATAACATTTCGCATTTTATATGAAAACTCAAAATTTGTTTTCAAAGTTTATTTACATTTAATTATAATACATATGTGCCATTTTGTTCGATAGTTTTTGCCATCTTGTAGGTAGTGACATGAATCAAAAATGCGACAAGTAGTTTTGACAGTCTTCTCTTGATGTTAACCTGACACTGCCTAAAGAATTCTGAAGAAACTGAAACAGGTGGAAATCTGAAGGTGTAAGGTCAGGGCTATCTGGTGGATGCATTAACACATCCCAGCCTAACTCCCTTAATTTTTGCTGAGTGGCTAACGATGCGTGCGGTCTAGCGTTATCGTGGTGAAAAACCACACCCTTTCTGTTGGTCAGTTCCGAATGCTTTCTTGCTTTAATCTCATCAGTTGTTGGTAGAGGAGGTCTGAATCGATGGTTATGCTCGGCGGTAAAAGATCATAATGAACAATGACCTTCCAATCCCATCATACACGCAGCATCACCTTATTTCGAGTTAACCCGTGCTTTGCTACAGTCTGTGAAATCTGACCGACCTTTGACCACATGTCCCCAAAATAATCGCAAATGTGTACACAGTTCATTAGGTTTCTTTCAATGTGCTCGTGTGGCACCCAAATATCGAGCTTTTTTGTGTACCCAGCTTTCTTTCAAATGGGTCAAAACTGTTTTGTGGTCAATTTTCTGTTCTTCAGCTACGTCGTAACTACTGATATGCCGATCTTGCTCCGCTTTTTCAAAAATAGTGTCCATTTTATCCGTAACAGGGCGACCAGAGCGAGATGCATCTTTGACACCAAAATTCCCGGATTGAAAACGATTAAACTAACTTTGTGCTGACACTGCATTAGTTTCATAAACGGCACAAATTTTTTTCGCGGCTTGCGTTTAATTTTTTTTTTTTTTTTGTAATAAAGTTTTAAAATATATCGAATTTCTTCATTAGATTCATATTTTGACAGAAAGAAAAACAAATGAAGAATAGCTCTAAACAACAGTTTACTAATTTGTTTCTTTTTTAAAATGTAACCTTTTTAATGTCATCAAAACCAGCCATACAAATAGTACAGCCAAAAAAATATATACAATGTGTCCCAAATTCGCTCCTCTATAAAGGGATATCGGCTTCTGTTATGCTTACGGCAACGGTTAAATGGGGAAGGTTTTAGAGGAAGCTTAGAGCAGTCGATATCCGGTTTCAGATTTACGATCGGTCAATTGCTTTTGAAAATATCGGCGAAAAACCGAAAATGGCGGATTTCGTTTTCGCCAGTAAATCCGAAATGGTTAATTTGACGTCTGTCACAATGTGAGATTATTCGGACACTTTTTTAAGACGAATAAGATGGCGTGTATGACATGTCACAATCGTCTTTTGTTATCCCACAATCTGCCTCAACTTTCATTTTTCTTATTGCCGCTATATTTTATTTTTCGATTTTTGAAAGAGCGCGATATTTCCAGTTTAGTGATGTCTCACAACTGCATAAAAGATTAGAGTTTCATCGAAATATAACATTTTCTAAAGTTAGGTCTTATTTATTATTAGTAGGCCATGATTTATTTGTCGCAAAATAACATTAATAAATAATGTATAAAATTCTTTGAATTTTCAATAAAACATGAAATTAAATAACGACCTCTCAACAAGACAGATGTTTTGAGACAAAATTCCCAGCTATGAGTGTGTTAATATAAAGCCAGAAAAATCGTCATTAATTTAATTAATACTTGAACCTTTGAACAACCTACAATAAAATTACTATTACAATTAATGTACAGATTTGCAAAATGACGTCCATTTACATCGAGACATTTTTGACAATTGGTGACTGTTTTTCGTACAACCCTAGCAAGTGTATTTCCATTAACACTATTTCTAAATGTATCCAAAACTCTCTGTCTCAGGATTTCTATGGTCGCAGGAGGACCAAACTCGTAGACCTCATTCTTTGTGTGACCCCCAGTGGCAGAAATCCAAGGACGAAAGGTCAGGGGATCTAGGAGGCCAAGATATTGGACCATTTAATGCAATAATTCTTTTATCAAACTGCTCCTTAAGAAGTTCCTGACTTGAATGATGTTGTGTGGCGGGCATCCATCCTGTTGAAACCAGGTTCTTCTGAACTCATCTTCGGTGAGAGTAGCTCGTAAAGCCAGCACAACCTGGTTTCGCAAAAGCTCTAGGTACCTCTGTCCATTTAAGTTACAGTCAAACAAAATGGTCCTATATGTTTCTTGCAATGATTAATAATTTATAATACATAGGTGCCCAATTAAAATAGGTAAGTTAGATTAAATTACCAATAATGCCACACCAAACGTTACTTCCAAATCTGGTCTGTAGACGTCTCTGCCACTTCGTGAGGGTTTTCTACAGCCCAATGATGAATGTTGTGGTTATTAAAACTTCACAATTCGTAAACCTACTCTCATCAGACCACAAGACATGATTAACAAAATCAGGATTTTCATTACACTCGCAGAAGCGCATTCGCTTGGAAAATCAGTTTCTTTAAGTCTTGAACTATTGTGGGTTTGTATGGATAGTAGTTATTCTTTTTAACACTCTTTGTACCGTTGATTTTGACACACGAATTTTCCGTTCTACCGTTCTTACCGATGCATTGAGTTTTCGTTGACAGCTTGTAAAATGTTCCTGTCACGATTTTCATTATCAATATTGTATCCGCTTTTAGGTTGTTCGAAGGCCCCATAGTTGATTAAATTAATTACAATTTTTTGAAGTGGGTTTTATGAGGCTGCCGTCGTTCGGGGTACATCTCCAAATACCTCGCTGAGGTAATGTCGGCGTTTCTGTTTGACTGCAAGTAAAGCGCTAACATGTCAAACTTTTCTTCATTTGAATAGGGAATACCGGCCATTTTCAACAGGCTTTTACAATTTGTGTGTCACGTTTATGATTTTAATGACAGAAAAGCGTACTACTTATGAAAACACTACTTTGAATTATTTAACGTCAAAGTCAGAGCCACCTTATATGGAAAAAATGAAACCCAATTTTACTGACAAATAAATCATGTCCTACTAATAATAATAAATAAGACCTAACTTTAGAAAGTGTGATATTTCGATGAAACTCTAATCTTTTATGCACTTGTGAGGCATCACTAAACTGGAAATATTGCGCTCTTTCCAAAATCGAAAAATCCTATATGGCGGCCGTAAGAAAATGAAAGTTGAAGCAGATTGTGGGATAACAAAGACGATTGTGACATGTCATACACGCCATCTTATTCGTCTTAAAAATTGTCCGAATAATCTCACATTGTGACAGCTGTCAAATTAACCATTTCGAAATCCGCCATTTTCGGTTTTTCGCGGATATTTTCAAAACCAATTGGCCGATCGTAAATCTGAAACCGGATATCGAATGCTTTAAGCTTCCCCATTTAACCTTTGCCGTAAGTATAACAGGAGCCGAGATCACTTTATGGAGAGTAGCGAATTTGGGACACATTGTGTGTATATATATATATATATATATATATATATATATATATATATATATACATATATACCGGGTATTGTAGTAGTGTAGTTGTTCACATTTTCAGTTTTTATCATATTTTTATCGCTGACCTTTGAAATTGTTAGAATGAGCTAAGTTATGTTCCGACAATAATAACGCTGTCACATTTTATAACTGTTCTGTAAATTAATTAATACGTTTAACATTTGAAACAAAAGTTTTATGAAAATATAAACTTTCACCATTATTGGACATATTAAGATACTTACCTTTTTTTGGGTTTTTATATGGTGTATTTATATATTTAAGTAATAGAATCTAAACATTTTGATAACACTTACAGTTATCTTCGTCAGTTGAAGTTGAAGTTGAAGATGTTGAAACAGTTTTGTAAAATTTGAAAAATCGACTACTGACAAAGATAACTGTACGTGTTATCGCAACGTTTAGATTGTATAACTTAGATATACAAATAGATCATAAAAAACCCAAAAAAGATAGGTACTTTAACAATAAAAGTTTTGATTAAATATGCAGTAATAGTAAATTAATAAATTATTGGAGATACGCACCAGTACGGTGTTAAAAGATGCTTCTCCTTCATATTCGCACAAGGTTCGGTGTAGTGACCTAAAGACATTTCCTTTAAAACCTGCATTTGAGCGGTGAATCTTACCGCTCATACTAGGAGACGGTAAACAAAGGAACATAGATGAGCATAGGATGAGTATGGTACCGATGTGTGACTGCAATCTAAGAAAAAAGAAAAAGGCACGAGCCGAGAATCGAACCCGCACGAAAAGCGTGGAAGACCACGCCTACCGCTACACCACTAGCACTCTAGAGGTTTAACATTGAAAGTGATATTTAAACCGTTTAATGCTGGAATTATATATAAAACGCTCGGATATTATATAATTGCAGAAAATAGTTTATTCGAATGTACCTACTTGTCATGCGCATAATTGTTTAGCATTCTTCTTACGTTAACGACGATAGCAACAGGTGGAATTAAGCGAATGTGTTTGTGCCAGCTTAGTTTACACCTCATCAGTGTTTGTAAAGTGCCAGGTGGATTTGTCCATGCCGGAACAGGCACCAGTGGACAACAGTGGATTCAGTAAGGATCCAGGTTGACGCCTAGATATTGGATGTTAATCGAATTACTGTCCTCCAAATCATCTAACACCTGTCTGGGCGTAAACACCAAATGGACACCACACAGTTTTTTTTTGCGCAACCAAACAATAAAAATGGAGACAGCTTCGATAGGTCGGTTAAACCGTTCTCAATAGTTCAGACTGTTAAAGCGTTGGCTTTGAAACTAACAGATCTTTGGTTCTATTTTCAACCACAACTTAACGTTTTCCTGTAAAAGAATGAGTTTTAACGACATTGTTAATAAACACATTATAGTAAAGTAAGCAAATGCGTTAATTTAACAACGAACAGGTGTTCAAATTAATGCAGTAATTTTTATTTCACAGTGAAGGCTTCCATCTCATAATCAGAAATGTTTAATTTAAATAAAATTTATAATGAATATTAATTTTTAAGTACAAAGAGAAAGAAAAATATTCTATGAGAATTTGTCTAATGATTTATTGTGATAAAGTCGATTTATTTTTATGTGTCTTATTTCCGCTTACAATCCGGAAAACTTAGCATCACCAACAATTAAAAAAAATAATTACAAAATTTACTTTAGAATAATAGAAATCACTGAAGCGCATATTAAAAGTTTGTAATAAATAAGGCGAGAGCAAAGTAGCTTTTAAAATAAATTAAACTAGAAACTTAACAACGTATTGTAATCAAAGGCGTTTAAAAAAGAATTTCCGTTGGATAAGGCCGTTCATTTATCCAAAGTGCGTTCAGTGAACAGGTAATGTATGCACCGGTTAAAAATACAAAATTGCCATAATGAGAACAATTTACTGCTAATCGTCAGTGGGGATCTTAATCAAGAATTATTATTAAAGTTAATGAGCTCGCTTGAGTTCTTGATACAATTTACATTTTAAAATACTGTGCGAACAAGAGACCTAAGAAGTCCATTATTCTTCTCTCTTTGTTAACACACAGAAGTATTTGATTACGTTAATTCTAATTTTTTACAGCTTCCTGAAAATTAAGTATTACACACTGGACTTCTATACAATCATACATTATATGGGTATACATGAATGTATATCAGTAATTATTTTGTGCATCGTGAATATAACAAGAAACTTCCATTTTCGCTTATCACGGCCTAATATTGTTCCAGTCATGCACTCAAGTTTACAGTTTTAAGCTACTATATTTGCATTATTAAGATGAGAATTGCATCAAAGTAGTAATAGTTTTCACAAAAGGGTCAGATTTTGTCGTTACTATTCCCTATTTGCCTACAATCAATGTTGGCATCTTAATCTGTAACACTAGTAATAGGCCCATAGAGGAAATCCAGAAATTTTTTTTAATAATATTTGTAAACTGTTTAAAACATAACAAATTAAAGGAAAATAAGTTATTAGAATAATTGACTTACTAAGTGCATATGCGTTCATATCTACACATTGCCTTAATGTATCACTTTCTGACTTGCAAATTAAGTATTCGAAAATGAAAATAGCTGGATCCCTATATGTTACCCGTCCTATCGGGCAACAGGTGTCGTAATTGGATTATAGGACGTCCAAGCTACCATACGTTTCCATATTAGTTGACCGGAGTTAACTGAAAAAACCGTTCCCATAAAAGTAGGATGCAACGAGAGTTTTACAGTCCCGATGAGGTGCACCTTTAGTTCTAAAATACTTTGTAGAAACAAAAAGATGGATTACAACTTCAATACACAACCGTAGAATATCACAAATCAGAGAACACTAGCTAGGACAACAAACCAACGAGAAATTAATGATCGAACCAGACTTTGATAGGATAGACACGACTAACAAAAGCAAACAAATCATAAACCTATCTAAACGACAGTTGCGCGTAGACGAGATGAAAGTTATCGATAAAGGCTTGCACTATGCGATAACACCGAGAGACATTCCGAAAGCAGAGTTAATAACCACAGTTGAAGAAACAGCTACAAAATTAGATCCTGAAGAAGTCGAATAATACAGAACTAGGGTTAAGTTTGTCCTAGAGTCATCCAGACGAACTAAGCGTAACCTTTCGGATCTAGAAAGGAGAGCGATTGTTTCTCTTAATAATGACCCATCGATCAAGATTTTCCCGGCAGACAAAGTAAACACGACTGTAGTAATGGATATGGAATCTTACAACAGTAAAATCCAACAACTACACGAAGGCGGAGAATACAAAACATTATCAAAAAAACCCACATCAATCGACAGACAGATATACCAGAGGCTGGAAAAACATAAAATGGGGTTCTCCGATTATGAGAGAACTAAGCGCCCTGCTTATAACTGCTAACCTTGCATCTATACGGCCTAGTAAAAATCCACAAAAAGAAATTCCCGCGAGATCAATTGTGAGCTCAAGTAATTCTCTTTGTCATCCATTAGCACACTAAAAACTGGGTCTATAGTGAAGTATACGCAGAACATCATGGAAACCATCAGAAACTTCCAACCCACCACGAAAAAATACTGGTAAGCTTCGACATTGTGAGCCTATTCATAAATGTGCCCACTGAAAAGGTGTTAACTATCTTAAATGACAGGCTGGAAAATGATGAAACGTTAGACCAACGTACGCAACTCTCGGTAAACACAATAACGAAACTTCTGCATCAGAACAATACACAAATAGAACATAAATCCTATCAACAAGACTTTGGGATAGCTATGAGTAGTAGTGAGACACCATCCCCACTCCACTGGTTTTGTGACCGGGGGCACCTTGGTCGCCATTTTTTACTCGTCTTCAGGTTTTGTGTATTACTTTCTAAAATAGTTAATGATCGGTATGCAATAGCCTGTTTATATCCAGCCATTCACAAATCGTATTTTAGTGAGACACGTTGTATAAAAAATATTTCAGTTCAACGTATGGTACAGCTAAAGGAAAAACACTTCTAAACGTAAGCGTATTATTTTTAAATATGTCTTTTACCTGATATTGCTAACAAAGATGTCGATAAAAATTTTTTATTATTACTCTTATAGGATGACGTCATAAGATCAACTCTCAAATAGCCGGTACGTATTCGTGGATTTTAAACTTGTAGTTATTGTTAATTCACGTATAATAATAAAACCATTAAAACCTTTTGCCTTTTGTTTCCATCAGTTTGATATTCTTAAAAACATGTTAATTTAATTTAACTCTATGTTATATATATAAGTAATTATTACTTTCCAGTCTTTTTTAATGGGGTTTTTACAACTGTTAATAAACACGTTACATTGAAACAATTTTGTGTGTATGTAATTGAACATGCAAATAAATCAGATATGATGTTCCAAATGTATAGGTGGTGACTGTTTAGAGAATCTGCTTATACATAAAGCATCATTGCATTAGGGTAGAAATTATTTATTATTTCACGTCATATTCAATTAGATTTTTAATGTATTCAGTTTGAACTGTAATCTGGTTTCCACAAACTGTAAGACATAATTTCAGTTGATTGATTGATTCATTGAGATTGCTCTGGTGATCGAGCGTGATTTGTTTGAGATTGATTAATTAATTAATTGATTTGTTTGTGTGTGTGTGTGTGTGTGTGTGTGTGTGTGTGTGTGTGTGAAAGAGAGAGGGGGAGGAAGAAACAAGATGGAGCAAGATGGAGGTGTGCATTATCAGCTTCTATTATAGAAAATGTTCATTAGTCTATACGCCACTAGATGACGCTAAAATTTTTACTCAAAGGGGCCAGGGCGCAGACCCTGATACAAGTCCTGTCTTACAAGAACCTTCTTATTAGAATACAATTTTTTTGATGAGGCGAAGGCCTACAGCTGTAAGATTAAGTTAGAACCCGCATACAATTGCGCCAAGGGGACCACGATAGGGGCTTATCTTATAAGGTTAAAGTTCCTACACCATCTCCGGTCAGCGGGCGAAGGCCCGAGAACAAGTTGCGAAGCCCTACAGGTTTCTTACAAGAACCTCCTTATTAGAAATATGTTTTCTCGTATAGGTAAAATATCATCCAATAGCAATTGACCATTTTAAAGCAATAGGATCGATAATTTTAATAATAATATCTTACTAATTATGCAATTTCCAACATGGTATGTGTGTGCATTTGCCTAAACTCCAGGGGTACTGCTACCAAAAAGGACCTTAATTAGATGACCATCAAAAATAACCCTAAGACCAACCCCCAAGTCCAAGACCTAACCCCAGTTCCAAGACTAGCCCAGCCCCTCACGTGAGCAGGTACAATAATTGCTGTCAAAAAGGCTCTTAATACAAAAAATGTAATTAGGGGTTGAAAAAACGCGTCCTACACGTGGTCGGCCATAAAATAGGGGTAAAAAAATATGCCCCTCAAGTAAGCGAGTAAAAACAAAAATAATTAGGGATGAAAACCCCATCAAAGGTTGAAAAAGGCCTCCGAAAAGAAACCATAGGGGTGGAAAATACGGTCTCGCACGAGAGCTATCATAAAATAGGGTGAAAAACGCGTCCTACACGTGGGTGTGTAAAACATAATTAGGGATGAAAAGGGCCTCCGAAAAGAAACCATAGGGGTGGAAAATACGGTCTCACATGTGGGTGTGTAAAAAAAATTAGGGGTTGAAAATGACCACCGGAATGAAACCGCCAAAAATAGGGTGGGAAATACACCCCCACACACGTGGACGAGTAAAAAATGGCGACCAAGGTGCCCTCGGTCACAAAACCAGTGGAGTGGGGATGGTGTCTCACTACAACTGCTATGGCTTACCCACTATCACACATAGTGTGTAATATGTACATGGAAGACGTTGAAGATTAAGTGATATCCGAATATACGAAAAAACCAAGAATGTGGCTTAGATAAGTGGACCATACCTCCGTAGATTCGCAATACGGCAAGCATAAGCTGGATGAATTTCTAGATTATCTATCCATAAAATCTATCCTCCATAAAAATCACAATGGAATTGGATGTACCGGTACACAGGAATGACAACACTTTTATGGCATGTATATAGGAAACTCACCCACATGGAGAGGTACCTACACTACAACTCCAATCATTACAAAAGTGTGAAGTTAGGCGTGTCAAAAAGCTTGAAACAAGAGGACTTGAAAAAAAAAAGAAAGTACTTTACTTAGTGGAACCTTTAAAGACTTTTTTTTGAAAACGGTACATTGTATGGTCATGCAACAAAAATGTATATTTCTTTTTAAATGAATTCAAAGTAAATTTAAGAAAATATTCAATTAAAAAATATATGGATCATAATACATACGTTAAGTGCGCCTATTCTGTACTTAACGTATGTAATATGATCCATATATTTATTTGAATATATTTTTTTAATTTTATTTGAATTCATTTAGAATTGACACATTTGTATCAAATTTGGTACATAACGTAATAAAATATTTAAAATGTACATTCAAACAGAATTGATCCAGTAACAAAATAATCATTAAAAAGGTAACACTTAAACAGTCAAACTTTGGGGCCTTATTACTCCGTTATTTTTGAGTTTCCAAAAAAACCTTACTGGAACTGGAATTTATGGACAAGAATAACCCCCCGAAGTTTTTTCGCATAACTTCTTGACGCCCTGTATATATATCGTCGGTCCAGAATTATCTTGTTCTATCTCCATTTTTATCGAAAATGGACTTATTGACATCAAAATTTAAAAAAAAATTATCTTATTCTATATCCAAATTTGTATCAAGTTATCTTGATGCATAAAGATTTTTTTTAGTAAATAAATATTCTACATCCACTAAATATTTTACAGTTAATAGTATTATGTTGAACTTCTAGTTTGTATGAAATTATTTTGTTCTATATCCATATGCGCATGCGTATTATTATTACAACACTCACTCCAAATACACAAATACGGATTCGGTTATGGATTATAATGTGCTATGTCCACAGACTGCATTACGGTGTGAATTAGTGTGTTATTTTATATTTTTTAATTATAGTAAGTGAAAAATGAGTTCTTTTCAAACACAAAGTTCCGATGCTCCAAAGCGGCCTTCCAGCTGTAATTTTAATGATTGGAGGTAAGCTAACTTATTAGTATTTTAAAAATCATCCTCCTAACCTCACATTTTAATGTTTTTTAGGGAATTAGAACAAACAATAGATGAGACTTTAGGTAATCAACTAATTCTACTAGATAATAATGCATTATCTACCGAAGGAAATATGGTGGAAATAATATATATAAACAAGGACAACTGTATAGCAAGTAACACACAAGAAATTGAAGTTAAGTTTGTTGAAGGTGAGTGAAGGTGGGTTAAACCGTTTACTGAATATAATTATACTGTTTTGATTATAGATGGGAGGGAACAAAATATCTATAATGAAAATGTTGGAAACCAAACGACTACGCCGTCTAATATCGAAAATAAAGAAAATATACATACCAGGAAAAGAAAGGGAAATGTGAAGAACTGGAAACAAAATACCAGAAAGATGAAAAGACAAAGGGGTGAAGAATATAGAGATTCCAAAGGGATTATGAAACCTTCAAAGTCGGTAAGAAGTCAGACATGTTCCTCAGAGTTGTGTAAGTTTAAATATACAATAAAAATTAACGAACAAGAAAGGCATTTGTTGCATCAAAGTTTTTGGTCATTAAATGATCAAGAAAAGGCCCATTTTTACTCCAAGCATGTTAAAAGACATCTAAAAATGCGAAAAAGAACAAAAGAAGAAAATAACCGGAAAACTTACTCATATGTTTATTTTTTTATTATTTCGCGTGTTCAAATTCGGGTATGTCAAGAATACTTTTTAAATACGTTAGATATTAGCAAACAACGTATATATTACTATTTTAAAGCTCACACAAATCGTGAAACGGAGATTCCAGTTGAAATTAAACACGGAAAACACAGGAAGAAAGCAATTGCCGAAGAAAAAAAGGATGAAGTCCGTAATCATATTCAATCTTTTCCATCTGTAGATTCACACTACTGTAGAAAAGATTCTAAAAGAAAATACGACTGGCTTGAACATTAAAAAAATGTACAATTTATATCGACAAGCCGTAACAGAACCGGTTAAATTTCATATGTATGCAGAATTGCGATAAATGTGAATTATTTAAAACATTAAAAAATCCAACTGAAGCAGAACAAACTGCTCAAGAAGAACATCTTAAAAGAAAATAAACTGGAAATGAAGAAAGAAAACCTGATCGAATTCGTGGTACAGATGAAACTGAAACAGGTGTAGTTACTTTCGATCTTCAAAACGTATTTTCTCTTCCAAGAGCAAATGTTTCAAATTTTTATTATAAAAGCAAATTTTCTTGTTATAATTTTACTGCTCATTTGCTTCAAACAAAGGTTGTCTATAATGCAGTTTGGCACGAATTTTTATCAGGTCGAGCAGCTGTACATATTTCCAACGCTCTCGTTAAGATTTTGAAGCAATTAGTAAAGGGTAATCCAGATCTAAAGAAAATAATTATTTGGTCTGACAGTTGTCTACCCCAAAATAAGAATTCTATAATGAGCTTTGCACTGCAACATTTCTTAAATACTTGCACAACTCTGGAGTTCATAAAGCAAAAATTTGGAGAACCAGGTCATGGCAATGTACAAGAAATTGACGCAGCACATAGCTGCATAGAGACACATCTACGGGATCTGGAAATATAGAGCCCTTTATCATTAGTACGACTTTTATTATCTCTACTGAAGACTTGGAAGAATGAATATAAAGTACTACAAATGACAGAAAATGATTACCTAGACTATCAATTGGAGTCAAAACTAATACAGTATTCATCAGTTCCCTATGCGTCACTTAAAGTTATCTTGTATACTAAGAATTCTGCAAATAAAATTCAATATAAAAAATCGTTGGGTGACAACTCATTCCAAAATATCAAGTTACGTTATAAAGGAAAAAATCAGCTCGATCCTGTAGATTTTAACAAAACAGTACCAAATGTAAAATACAGCTTAAGTATTCCAGAACAGAAAGAAAAACACTTAAGAGAAATGATCAGTTACATTCCAAATGAAGATGACAAACTGTTTTTTCAAACTTTACCTCAAAAGCTCAATAGCAAAGTTATAAAACAACTAGGAAGTATTAAAAACAAGACAAAATCGGATAAGATGTTACCTAAAAAGCGTTCACAAGATAAACCTGCTTCCGGAACTAAAAAGAGAAATATTATCTCAAAAAAATGATAATCAAATGAAGACTGTGTAATTGAAACTTAAAGTGGATATAATAATTATTAAATTAGGTTTATTTTCTTATTTTTTTAGAAATAATAAATATATAAATATATATATATATATATATAACTATATATATATATATATATATATATATATATATATATATATATATATATATATATATATATATATATATATATATAAATTGATCAATTTATATTGAGGGAGCAGTCATCTATTCATGTTTAATTAGGCCAGGGTTTAAAAGAGAACTCTTTGATATTTGTCAAGCTGTAAAGAACCAGCGTCCTTTACGTATGCTTTTTAGAATAAATTATGTAAGATTTCAAAAGTTTACGCGATATTGCACAACGAATAATTTATTCATCACCGCTGACGTGTATTTCTAAGAAACCGTAAGTTTTTGCACGTCAGAACGATTACAACCAATCGCATAACGGCATCCCCCGCACGGTAGCCGCGAAGCCGCCCACAGGTGCACCTTTATAAACCCGCGACGCGCATAATAAAAGGAAGTAAGTATTACTACTTCAAGAAGAAGTAGATTCCCGTCCAGCCGATATCCAGCCGCCACCGTTTGCTTCGTGTAAGCACCGACCTGTTATTCACCGACGAAGAGTCCTTCGTGCTCTGGCGATAACGCGCACCACCTCGCACCGGGCCACCTAAAGTTTAATCCTGTACTGCTATTGATAGACACGTAAGTTGTAAAGTTATACAATCTGACAAGTTACAATCAAACACTACAGATCGTAAATAATTCCGGGCTGAGCCTCCAGGAGTTATACCAAGCACACTAACACCTAGAGTCACGCAGGGGTAACCCCCGACGTAACTTGCAACTAATTGAGGGTGAAGGGTTGTTACAGGGCTGTAAAGACCTACGACCTTTCTCTTAGTATATCCAGTAAAGGCAGGCCGTCGCCTACGCCTTCTGAGCATTACTGAAATCCCACTCATACATACACTACCTACAGACAAACACAATAACCGTACACGGTGTCTTTGATCGCAGGAGAGTACACCCGAAACCTGTTGTATAAATTTGTAGATAAATTTGTAGTCCACCTAACCATCGTAAACACCTGGTGCGAGAGCGTTTGTAAATAAATTAGATAGTACGTAGATTATTCTATCTTTGCGTAAACCTATTAGAGTAGTTTTAATATTAAGTGTTTTGTTCCCTTGATTAATTATAAATAATTAGACTTAGTATAGAGATCCATAATTAATTTGGTTAGATAAATAATCTAATTGCCTAAATTAAACCGGTAATAATTAAAGAAAGACAGCACCGAGATCTCGCCTTTGCATACGCGCATTTCGCGTGTATTATTTCCCGGGAGTAGGACATACTCGCTTCAGCGCTCCAGAGTTACTACAGTATAAGCACGATATCGATTTTCTCAATCCCCACAACGACTCGAGTTCATTGCGCTGGCGCCCCGACCAAACAACGGTATCAAGGATAACGCTCTCGCTACTGTAAATACAGGACCGTAACCTAAATTTTACTTCTTAGGTAAGTAATAGATTAAAAAGACTATCTCTGTTCACAGAAGCGATTACGCACACAGTGACAGGCCGCCCACCAGGAGAACGAGCCGCCAGGACCAGAAACAAGAAGTCCCAATACATTTGTTAATTACTTTTTTTATTATTGTTATTTTATTTAATATACATCTTAAACCGCTTTAAGGTATTTATTTAAGGTGACAGTGTTAAGCCCATCCAGTACTTACTACGAACCACACCCCGTTTATAATATAAACCCGATTGAGCAAAACCGAGGCAAAGTAAAACCGCGTTGGGTTACCAAACCAGAAGGGCGCAATATAAATATAACACCTAAACGTAAAACGAGAACGAAAGCAAAAGTGGGCAAACATTGCAAAGCTTTCGAGATAGTTTTAATCTCTTTTTCAAGACAGCTAGAACCAAGAAAACCGAGATAATATTATTTTCTAGGAGCATGTCATGCATTAATTTATCTAATAATAAAACTTACATGTCGTGAGGCTAAACTATAAGTAACATTATTTCTTAAACAGAAGGACGTCAATTAATCTTGTTAATATAACTAGAGAACACCAATAAATAATTTTAAAACAGGATATAAAAATATATAACAGAGAAAAAACCCCCTAAGATTGTCTGACATAAACAGCGGTGTACTATTACATTGAAGTTAAATTATTATATTATTAGAAATTAAAAATAAAACGACTGAATACACTATTGACAATTTTGTAACCGAGTGGATGGCGAGATAACCTGTTTACAATTTATTTATACTATACACAACAAATGGGAGAAAGGAGATATTACTATACGATAAAACAGACTGAATAAAAATTCCACTATAAAGCCATAAAATACGTATAACTGAAAAAATTGAACAACAATAATTAAACTAACCAAGTAAAAACATGTTACGCACCCATAAGACACACTAATAAAAAGGTTATTTTTTTTGTCTAATGTAAGGATATAACTATAGATACTACTAAGGTTTTTTATATCCGATTTTTTGTTGACTGTAGGATTTTGATTAATATGTATCATCTCTAAAAAAATTCTTTTTTCATAATTTAACACGGACTCTTTTTCGCGTTACTATAATCGAACCCATGTTTTTCATTGATAGCATGTTCGGCTAGAGCGCAAGATAACTTCTTACGCTTCACATCACTTTTATGCGATGCGATTCTACCTAACAAGCATCTCGATGTTTGGCCAATGTATAACTTATTGCAATCCGAACACGGTATAGAGTGGATCACATTGGATTTTTCTAGAGCTTTAAGGGGGGACTTTGTTCTAGTGTAAAGGAGAGAAACCGTTTTAATATTTCTGGTACTTATTTTTAGTTCTTTTAACATAAATAGTTTTTTTTTTGACTTCTGTGGCCTGAATATCCTGGTCATCATCAACAAAATTAGAAATAGAATTGTGTTCATATTTGTTATGCTTATAGGTAGTAAATAGCATTTTATTAATAATTGCCTTGGGAAAAGAGTTTTCTATCAAGACACCCCTTAGTAAAGTCAGTCCTTTATTAGTATACTCCGGATGAGAAAGATTTAATACTCTAGCCTTCAGGGCTAATATCAAATTTGTTTTCATCCTGAAAGGATGTTGAGAGTAATAACTAATGAACCTATTGCTACAAGTGGGTTTTCTGTACCATTCTGTTTTGAGAGTATTGTTCGTGTCTCGGTGGACTAACATATCTAAGAAGGGGGATACATCGATTTTCCTCTTTCTCACAAGTAAATTGTAAATGTTCATTATAGTTATTAAATAAATTCAACACAAACTCTACTTTGTCTTCGGGTAAGGCTAATAAGATGTCATCTACATAACGTTTAATAAAGGGGACGCAAAAGGGAATCTTGGTAGAACACTCATCTATAAGATCATCAAGTACATAATTGCACAGAATGGGAGAAATTGATGATCCCATTGGAGTACCAAAAATTTGTTTGTAGCATTCATTGTTAAAAACTAAGATATTCGATTCAAATATGAACCTAAGTACTGTGTGGAATTCTTCCAAGTTCAGATTACAGTTTAAAGTGATGTCATTCCAATGTTTGTTTATGCTTTTCAGGACAACTTGGAGAGGTAAGTTGGTAAAAAGGGAAACCACATCAAAGCTAACTAGAATATATCCAACGGGGATACTTTGATTATTAATGTAGTAGCTGAAGGCAAACGAATCTTTAATATAATAATCGTTGTTATTATTGTACGTTTTAGTCAAAATTTCAGTAAGGTATTTGGCCCATTTACCATTAGGAGCGTTAATCGAAGACACAATTGGTCTCATAGTTAGTGTATCTTTATGGATTTTCGGTAACGTGTAAAATCTAGGAGCTACAGAATTATATATCGTGAGGGCCTTCGCAACCTGGGTGGAAATTTTGTTTTCATCCCTAAGTTTAGACACTAATTTATTAGCTTTCTGTTGCAATGTACAATTAGGATTGTTCTGAAGTTTAATATAGTGTTTATCATCTTTAAGTAATGCTGTACTTTTATTAATATACACATCTTTGTACATTGCCACAGTCACATTTCCTTTGTCACTTCTCACGATGTAGATTTCTGGATGTTCATTTAAAAATTTTTTACTTTCTAAAAATATCTTATCTGACGTATGGTTATTTTTATTAGTATTATGTAAGTAGTTAGTAATTACATTAGTACATTTAGATCTCACAATGTCTTTTTCTTTTTCAGGCAATTTATTTATAGCACACTCTATGTCGGCTAATAAGGTTGAAATTTTGAAATCTTTCCTATTAGGGTATAAACAGAACTTAGGACCTAGTGAGATAAGTTTTTTCACATTCATAGGAAAATCCACATCAGTGAGATTTTTAAACCACTTTTCTTGAAAAGATATAGTGGCGAATTCTTCCTTTCTCAGTTTCTCAAATTTTTGGATATTATTTTGTTTGATTTTATAATATAACCTATTATATTTAATATTTTGGTTATACTTAAAATCGTTTAATATGTGAATGGGGAGCACGGAGCTCAGTTCCATTATAATATCTTTAAGCGAGTTATCAAAAAATTTTAGTTCTGAGAAAGTGGATTTTATTTCTAAATTTAACAAATTTTTCTTTAACCTTGTGTTGAAGTTGTGTATTTTTTTCTGGAAAAAGAGATTAAAACTATCTCGAAAGCTTGACAAATATCAAAGAGTTCTCTTTTAAACCCTGGCCTAATTAAACATGAATAGATGACTGCTCCCTCAATATAAATTGATCAATTTAAATTTCCACACAGTCAAGATTACCTTCCTACTATATATATATATATATATATATATATATATATATATATATATATATATATATATATATATATATATATATATATATATAATAATAAAACTTATTGTTAACATTTTTGCCTTGTTTTATTTTATTTTAAGCAAGTTTAAGTTTATATTATGCCTAAAGGAAATAAAGGCGCCAATTTTGATTTTGTGTTTCAAAAATCTGTAGGAGCATCTCAAGTAAAACCTTATGTTATTGTATTTAGTCTTATTTTATTCTACCTCCTGTAATTTTAGTCGATCTCCACACGTTTTTTAATAAATGAAATTATTTACTCCGTTTGTTCTATCTCCTAAACTTAAAAGTAATAAAAAACGAAAGGTAATTAGTCTCTAAATTACATTTTCCACTTCATTGATTCCTTGACATAGCCTAAATTAATAACATTTAAAAAAAATCATGAATTCTTGTAACAGTTCCTCATTTGTGTAATGTAATGTTTAACTTCAATTTGCCAGAAGTTGCCTTTCATGGATATAGAACAAGATAATGCTGGACCGACGATACATATATATATATATATATATATATATATATATATATATATATATATATATATATATATATATATATATATTCCTCGCTTTTGTAGAGAACATAACGTTGAAAAGTTTTATATACCTGAAAAGATTCCCTCGAATAGGATTAGAACCCTCCTCTCGTTGACTAGACGAGTACTCTACCAACTGAGCTACAGGGTTTACGTATTCCATTCGACAGAAACTTAATATGTATGTAATTTGTTAACAACAGGATATTGTGTTAACTTACATGGTAACAGTTACTATGTGTACTGTTATCATGTGGCCCGCATGTCGTTAAGGTTGCACACACGCCGAGTACGTAACTGATTGTTTTAATAATAAAAAGGCCTAAAATTGTTGTTGAAAGCCGATCTCAATATCGTCAAAAAATTAATGTTTGCGTAGGAATATTCGGATAACATATTATTGGACCATTTTTTTATGAGGAAGATCCAAGCGCGAGTAGGTTGCTGGATTTGTGGTAAGTGGAAATTATACCGTCTTCCCGAGGAAGACGAAATTTGGTCCAAATGGACTTTATTTATCATTATTTTAATGACTGTGTAATCGGACCAAATTGTGCAATTAAATGGCCTTCAGTATCTGGAGGCCTTACCCCAAATTACTATTACCTCTGGGGTCACTTCAAATCTAAAATTTTCAGTTCTGAAGGGTTTGTAGGTTTACAAGCTTTAATGACACGCATCAGTAAAGAATGCTTGAAAATAACGTCTCGCATTCTTGCAAATGTTAGAAAACAATTTTATGATAGGCTAGGATATTGCTTAGCGCAAAATGGTGAATTATTTGAACATTTACAATAATTTTTGTAATTTGTAATTTATTGTTGATTATTCGTATTATTGATACCTATACAATGATTTTCAACAACTGCAGTTAATACATTTATAGTATTTTCATTTTTAAACACATTTATTTGAATGTTAGCTTCATAATTTTTGTCACAATTACACAAAGGAAGCAACGTTCCACTATTTTCAAATTTGATAGTAATACTTCCAATAACTAGTTTTGACTAATTTTAAAATAATTTGATTAATTTAAAATAAATGTTGATTAAATCTACTGTATTTATTAACCTGTTTTATTCGTTGATTATGTAGATGGTTTGACGTTTGAAAGATTGTGCCATTTTGACATTTCATTGCTGCCCTGATGCTGTGCAGAAATGGTACATAATTATTGCGTTCTTTGAAATTAGAAAATTAGCGTAAGTTATAAAATATTTTGAATAGTTTAATCTGATAGAAAATTAAATTCTTTAAAGAAAGGTTCCTGTAGAGCTTTACCTGAAACAACTAGGAAAGAAGGAATTCGAGAGTATATGATTTCCCATTGGATTTGCTATGGTGCTTCCGACCATTCACCACCCGATACATGTATGTACGTATTATATATATATATATATATATATATATATATATATATATATATATATATATATATTATATATATGTTCTTCCTGGCTTGGTCTAACGTAGATTCTCCTCCATGGTTCTTAAAAGAACCGATGTTGAAATGACGACGTTCCGGCATAATCTCATCTGCCATTTTCAAGTCTTCGTGTTCTGCTCCTGGTAACTCGAACTAAACTGAGATCCTCGCTGATGGTCGGCGGTATTTGTATGCTGACTTTCTTGGTCGATGCCCTGGTTATTGGTCGTTGTGATGATACTTTCACTATCACTTTCTCCTTTTCTCCTCCTTTCTCTAACCGATTTCTCCTTTCCCTTTCGTTCGTGACAGGGTGTTTCCTGAGAATAGGCTTCCAGGTCGATGAAAATCTCTGAGTGTCGTCTCGTGAATTCAAATGATGTGGTCGTTTTTCGATTTCGATATCTTCTCTGATAATCCGGTGTGATAGATACTGTATGTTTGCTATTATCCTTGTGTTGTCAAAATCTATCGCGTGTGAGGTCTCCTTTACATGTTGGGCCAGTGAAGACGTTTTCTGGTCTTTTGGTACTGCGTTACTATGTTCCTCTCTTCTTACATTAATACGTCTTTTTGTTTGGCCTGTGTATGTTCGTGAACAATCCCGGCATAGAATCTCGTACACTCCTTGGTCTTCGAGTGCTATTTTAGGTTTCGGGGTTTGCAGCATGTTCGATAACTTTTTGTTGATCGTGAAGATGGTTTCGATGTTATGTTTTCGAAGGATTTTTCCGATTTTGTCTGTCATGCCTTGTACATATGGTAGACAGGATTTGGCTACTGGTATGTTTGTGTCGCTATCTTTCCGTTGTGTTGGTTTTTCTGCTCTATTTATGTTTGTCTTGGAGAATCAATTTTGTAGTAACGCTGTTCTGATGTTAACTGTTTCTTGATGCATGTTGTTCTTATCTGTTAGCCGTTTCGATCTTGTGATCAGTGTTCTAACCACTAATTGTAGCTGTGCTGGGTGATTTGGCATTCAGGCACCGGTTGGTCTGTTTGCTCTTCCGGTATACAGTATGACCCAATGTTTCATTATCCTTTTTATACACTAGCACATATAAGAATGGCAGTTTGTTATCCTTTTCCACCTCCATGGTGAACGCGATCTTGTGATGGATGGTGTTGACATGTTCCAGGAATGCGGTTAGTTTTTCCCTTCCATTTGTCCAAACCACAAATGTGTCATCCACGTAACGCAGCCATAGTTTTGGTTTGTGAGGTGTTGATTGTAGAGCTTTGATCTCGAAATCTTCCATGAATATATTGGCAATCACTTGTGATAGAGGTGATCCCATCGGTGCTACTTCTGTTTGTCGGTATCGCTGGTTTTCATAGGTGAAGTATGTATTCTTCAGACAGTGTTCTATTAGACTAAGAATGTCATTTGAAGGTTGGCACTTTTTCCTGATGATTTCCACATAATTTGAATTCACGAGACGACACTCAGAGATTGACATCAACCTGGAAGCCTATTCTCAGGAAACACCCAGTCACGAACGAAAGGAAAAGGAGAAATCGGTTAGAGAAAGGAGGAGAAAAGGACAAAGTGAAAGTGAAAGTATCATCACAACGACCAATAACCAGCGCATCGACCGAGAAAGTCAGCATACAAATACCGCCGACCATCAGCTAGGATCTCAGTTCAGTTCGAGTTACCAGGAGCAGAACACGAAGGCTTGAAAATAGCAGACGAGATTATGCCGAAACGTCATTTCAACATCGGTTCTTTTAAGAACCATGGAGGAGAATCTACGCGAGACCAAGCCCGGAAGAACACCAACTTCATATCCCGCACTCGCGGAAATCTGAAAATTATATATATATATATATATATATATATATATATATATATATATATATATATATATATATATATATATATATATATATATATTAAAGGTTATTGGGCATTAGACCTAGCCAAGTTAATTAAATGTATCATAGTATCATAGTTCCACTATGAACACTAACACAACGTACGTAAAATTGTAGTCAATTAGTTCTAGAATGTTTATAAGTAATTGGTGTAATTGCTCTTGGCAACTGTCTTTCCATAAGCCGAATTTTAATTAACAACTTTTATTTTCCTGATGAAGCTAATAATTTATTAGCGAAATATTGAATAATAAATACATTTAATTAACTTGGCTAGGTCTAATGCCCAATAACCTTTAATTCTTATCATATTAGCAAAGACCAAAAATATTCGCATCAACTTCTATATATATATATATATATATATATATATATATATATATATATATATATATATATATATATATATATATATATATATATATATATATATATATATATATATATATATATATATATTGACTCCACCTTTTCTCATACTATGGTCAATGCCTAACTCGTCAAGTTTTCGCAATAATTCTTAAAGATCACATTATCTTCGCATAATTTGTGTTAGTTGCGCATGGTACGCCATGCTATTTAACAATTGCTTAATTGTCTAATGTGTTTGACAGATGCCGAAGTTTTAAAGTTGTATTTGCGATTTTCCAATCAATATTTGTGCAAACTGTGTCTAAAATTTCAGTCTTCTATGGTTTCAAATAGCAGCTAAATTAAAATTTTAGTGGTATTATATTTCAGAGAAAGAAAAATAAAAAATAAATATTTTGAATAACTTCTGAATAACAATTCTAAGTATGAGATAAGTAATTAATACAGTTGACTTAATTCCTCCTCCGTTAGAATAAAACGTGTTCGTTTTGTACTTGTGATTGTGTAACTGGATTTCTTTATAAACGTTTTTTGATCTTGTCTCTACACAAATGATTACAGTTAAAACTAATGTTACAGAAATGTGAGCAACATGATTTGATAATTCTATTCGAACACCTTTAGTTTCTTATTTCAGCTGATGTGGGCTATCTAGATGTTTTAATTCCAAATTTACACTTTTATTTCGGTTCTATGATTCTACATTAATGTTTATTGTATTATAAATGTTTGCCTAAGTGCGAGAAAACGTGGGGCCCTCTATTGTGAATTTATAGCCATTTTCTGTTGTTATAATAGTATATTTGACTACATAAATCGTGTCAATTTGATTACTACAAATTATGGTTATTTTAAGTCTAACCTTAGAGGAAACAAACACAGTGTTGTCATGTAATTGCACATAGAGTTTATAGCTGTTATTCACTTCTTCAAAAAATGCACTTGTATGCTTTGCTTAACGAGCGCTAATTCACTATTAATTTATCTGCACATACTAACAGTTACCTTCCGACAATTTTCGTCAGTCCATAAATCTTCGTTGATGCTCTCGATGTAATATTGGTTTGGTGGTAATAATACTTGATTATGTGGATTAGGAATGGGATAAACCTTTTTTATTTGGTATTAACTTGGTTTTAGGACCGGGATGTACAGAAATGTTTGTAACTTACTCGTAGTTTGCTTGATTTAAAGAGTTGTAAAACCCTGAAGTGATAATTAGAATCAAATTCAAGTAATTCAGATGATTTACAAAACTGATTTTAAATGGTCCGTTGACATTGAAAGTTCTTTGTTTGAAACAATTTCTAAATCGAAGCTCTCATAAATTGTTCCCTCCAGGCTTCCTATGCGAGATATAAGTTTTTCACTCAGAAGGATATCCTTTTCCTGATTATCAATCAATGTTTTAATAGTTTTATTGATTTCAAAAAGTCATCATTGTCAAGGTTTCCGCTAATAAATTTCAAAATGTTACCAAGTCCAAGGACACTTTTATTCCTATTATGCTGAAATTGTTTTAATTTACTCTTTATTACTGCGAGGTTGGTTATTAAGTGCTTTAGGAATGGTTTATTAATGGATGCGTTGGCGGTGGGTTTTGTTCTTATGATTAAGTATTGCTGAATAGGGTTCTATAACTGGATGTAAGGTTGCTAATGTCCTGATACAAATAAAACTTATGGTAATAGTTGATTAATTTCGCGATTCCTAAGTTGCCGAGAAAATAATCATTAGTTTTTTATTTCTTTGACTTGAAGCTGCTGGGATTGGATCATTAAGAGGCTGAGGATCTTCTAAAGAGGTATTTCTTTTATTTCTCCTAACCTTTTTTATGTTAATATTAGCTTGTCTGTTTGTGCTTTCACGAATAGCTACTACTTTGTTTTTATTAACGAAGGTTGCGTTAATTTTATCGTAATAAGGGTCAGTTTTTCTAATTCTCTGACGCGTAAAGTAAGCGACGGGTTCTTTATATTCAATTACATCTTTGCCCTTAGTAAGTCTGTATACACTTTTCTTGCCTTTTTCCAATTGTTTCTGATAGAGGGTTTCGTGGAAGGGAATAATTTCATCTTCACGTTTCTAGTTGTAATGTTGAGAGATAGTTTGATCTAAGCCAATTTCACAAAAACTAAAATTATCGTAAGGACCGTATGAGAGGGTAAAAGGTGTATTTCCGGTACTAGAACAAATTGATTGATTATAAGCTACAATGTCAGTTATCATCAAATCTTGCGAGTTTTCAATATTATTTTGTACCTTTCCTACCCTTAAGTCTTCTGATAATGTCAAATGAACTTTTCCGAGGGGTGAATTAGAAGAATTATTATTAGTGGTAAGATGTAGATTGAATTTAAATAATAAACAGTATTCTTCAAAAATATTGTTTTGAACTCCTTGCCTTCATCACAAACTAGCTTTTGGGGATAACCGTTATGCGAAAAATAGTGTCTAGGTTTATTTAGAACGATTACTACTGTTGTATCTTTAATAAAATAAGCTTGTGCATACCGAGAAAATAGGTCAATTTACTACTGTCGAAACTGAAAGAATCAATGTGTTTTACGTCGAAAGGTCACTTTGCTAATAATCGTCCAGATAAGGGAGTTTAGTTTGAATTTATTTCGTATTTACTTAATAGGCACGTTTCACAAGTGTTATAGTAATTTTGTTTCTGTTTCCGCTGTGGGTCTTTCCATGGTACTCATTTATGATTCTTGTTTGTTTATCTGGCTTTCTACATTGTCAAGTATTACACTAGCTTTGACAATTTTTACATTGTCGTCAAATAGACTTTGACATACGTGAACAGTTTTGCCTTACTATTCTTTGTTTTGAAAATAAATACCATATACCAGGATGTAACTCTTAGCCTACTACAGAAGCAAACAAAATTTGAAAGTCAAAGTATTTTATTATTTAAGATACTCTCTTCTTAATTGGATATATTTATTACAACGAACCTGCAGCGTCTCTAGCCCTTTCAAAAAATATTTATCTTGCTCTGCAAAGCAGGCCACCACAACTTCTATCACCCCTTCGTTGGAAGAGAATTTACGACTGTTTAGACTTTTCTGCAGTTGAGACAAGACATGATAGTCGGGCGGAACCAGATCTGGTGAATAATGGGTGTGTTCGATTAATTAGAACCCTAAATCACGAATTGTTTGCATAGCAACATGCGATTTGTGTGCAGAGGCATTGTCCTGCAAAAACAAATACCTTTGGACAACTTTCCGCGTGTTCCCTCTATATTGTTTTCTCACACCGAATAGTAATTCTTAGTTATTGTTCTAACCTTATCCAGAAAATAAATCATGATTACTCCTTAGCAATCCCAAAAAACTGAAGCAATAACTTTCCCAGCAGATTTTTGAACACGAAACTTCTTAAGTCTCCATCCCATAGATGCTGCTTTATTTTGGGGTCGTAGAAATGTATCGAAGTTTCATCCATAGTTACAACATGGCTTAAGAAATTTGCATCTATTTCAAACCGAGCACAGGTCGAACGCGATGCTTCTACCCTTGTATACAATGGTAAACATTCAGACATTTGGGGATCCATTTTGCAGAAAATGTTCTTATGTCCATGAACTACATCGATATTTACAGGAGTGTACACAGAAACTGGCCTTCCCGATTGGTTTTTATCTTCAATGGAAAATTTACCTCTTCTGAACCTTGAAATACAACTTTTGACGGTCGTATACGAAGGATAATGATCGCCAAGGGCATTAAGCATATCTTCGTAAATTTGCTCACCTCTTAGCCCCTCCAAAATAGGCACTTGACAGCTCAATACTCCAATTTTTCAGTTTTTATAATCTTTTTCCTCAAGCTTTATTGCGCAACTTTGGTTTGACGGTTTGACGTAAAACCTTACACTCACGCTTCTCATATGTTATTCTTCATTGCTATGGCAACGCAATATTTTCTTTATTCACGAAACCAACCGGTCGAGGCTAATTAGATATCAGTACATCTTTGTAAAGTGTTTCGTTTGATTATTTCTTTTTACTAAGATTTTCTATTTCACTTCCTTTGCGTACAATGGTCTCATGATCATCCTTATTTAAAAGTTGTTTTTAGTTTATTTTATTTTCATTTTCCTTGCTAATTACAATTCTAGCAACTTTTGATGAACACTTCATTCGTGTTTACTTCTAAACGTGATAAAGCATCAGGTACTACGTT
Organism: Vesta saturnalis; assembly: GCA_036346205.1. NCBI lineage: Eukaryota > Metazoa > Arthropoda > Insecta > Coleoptera > Lampyridae > Vesta > Vesta saturnalis. The sequence goes on from JARFJB010002120.1 coordinate 3,468,618, forward strand.
TTTCTTTCCCTTTTTGTATACAATTACATAATCAAACTCTTCTAATTTGAGTCTTCGTTTCGCCAATCTAGAGCTTAGATCTTTTAGAAAATATAGCTAGGTTAATGGTATGTAATCGGTTTCTATCAAGAATTGTCGACCGAAAATGTATGGTCTAAAATGTTTCGTCGTTTGGATTATACCTAATAGTTCGCATTCTATTGTAGAGTCATTTTTTTTGCGGTATTTAGTGTTCTTGAATATAATACAATAGGCTTCGAGTTTTGTGTAAGTAAGCAATAGCTTTATTAGACGCATCTGTTGAAAAGTAGTCGAAAAGTCGGGATAAGTTAAGATAGGTGCGTTAGTTAATAATTATTTGCATTTATTAAAAGCATGGATGTAGTCAGGGTCTTCTCTGTTTGGTTTTATACCCTTTTTTGTGTTTTTACTGATGGGTCCTTCAATCTTTGCGAAATTTTGGATAAACCGTCTGTAATATCCAGCGAAACCTAACAAGGCTTTGATTTCCTTGGTTGTCTTTTAATGCGTAATTTTGAATTACTTGAGTTTGGTTTAATACCTTCGGGAGTAATCACGTGTCCCAAGAATCTTACTTGTTTTCTTAAAAATTCCCTGAGTTTGTCAAACGTTAATTTCAAGTGTTGTAATGCGCTATAGTAAAGATTTTGAAAAAAATACAATATCATCCATATAAACAAGGCAATGTTTATAAATGTACTATTTCCAAATATTCTCGTTGGAACGTACTTGGTGCAGTTTTTAGACCAAACGGGATTCGCATGTGCTCATAGTGACCGTTATTGACAGACTCTATGCAAGATTTATCCACTTCAATCTTATAGAACCCTTGTGCCAAGTGTAGTGTTGAAAAGTAAACACATTTTCCTAAATTATGTAGTATTTCTTCGATCCGGGGGTATTTATACTCAATAGCTTTTTCGGTGAACTTTCTGTAGTCAATGACTAATCTCCACCATTTCTTTCTACTAGCGTCTAACTTTCTTGGGGCTATCAACACATGTGTACTATATGGAGATACACTGGGTATAATTATCTTATTTTCTAAGAGTTCCTCGACTTTATTTTGTGTTTGTTAATGTAAACTTTCACCATTATTACACATATTAAAATACTTATCTATTTTAGGTTTTGTTAAATGTGTATTTGTGTGTTTAAGTTACACAATATATACGTTGCGATAACATTTGCGGTTATCTTTGTCAGTAGAATATCTCTCAAAATCATTAAAGAATTGTGAAATTTGAAAAATTGAAAATACAAACATGAGCCTGCTGTTAATATAACTGTTATATTAATAGCAATATTCATAACTTCAACTGAAAATCTCAAGGCTGAGTTCAGTATGTAGCGCTACTACTAGTGATCTACAACCCAACCCTTGGGTATGTTATTAAAAGCTAAAAATATCGGTTTGCAAAAAATAATACATGTAAGAGAAAATACTGAAAAGAATTAACCTTAAGATTAACTTTAGTTGTGTTGACTTTCCAAAAGGTGTTGACGCATATATTTTTTAAACGTATATTTCGAAAAAATGTACAGCTTATAAAGCCAGTAAGAAAAAGAACGTTCAAAAGTATAGTATAGTACTAGGTATATCAATTTGTAGTTTTCAACCAGTCATATTCTTTGAGTTTACTAGAAACATGATCAAGTTTACAAATTCCATAAATGTACCGTAAGCATGCATTTTGTACTCGCTGAACACGGTTTCTACCAGCAACATCTAGGGAAGGTCTATAAACGCAGCGCAACGCGTGAATTGTGACAAAACCAGAAACTACATAAAGTTACTTTTTACTTAAAGATGATTTATGCATGTATAAGATTCTTAATCCAACATAGGAACGGCGTATACTATTAGCAACATACTCTTTATATCTAAAAGTATTATCCATTAGTAACCCCCGATTTTTTGCTTTGTCAACAAGCGGTATCGGTGAATCATTAGCAATTAATTTGATTTGACTAGAAATCTACAGACATTCACTTTTTTACCAAATAACAGTGCTACGGGGTTACTGGAATTTAGTAAAAAGAATGTTTTGAGCAAATTTCGTGTAGTTCTTTAGGACCTTTATTTATATTATTGAGAGCAAGTTGCAAATCAGTAGCTTTGAATAGCACAATTGCGTATCATCTGCGTACATGTGAATCTTACAATAATCAGTGTCTCTAAACAAATAGCTGGTATACATAGAGTAAAACAGCGGGCCAAAGTACGAAACACTGACGGACTCCAGATATTATTTGAATTTGAAAATAAAGTTGGTTCGACACTTTTACAAGATGACTCCTATTATTAAAATGGTTAGTGATTAAATCAATAAAATCTTGTTCTAACCCTATCGAATAAAAAATAAGAGTTAACATTGAGTGCTTTACTAAAATCAAGTAATATTAGCAAAGGTGATTCACCAGCATCTATAGCTTGTAGAACATTATTAGTAACGTGTAATAATTTCGTTGTTTTACTATCTTCCGGTTTGAATCTAGATTGCAATTCAGGGTTAAAATTATACAATTCAAGGTGTCCATACAACTTTCGTTTAACTTTTTCGTACAAAACGATTTTTTATTGTTTTTAATTTATTGCTCGTAAACTACTACAGCACATTATAAAATTTTGGAAAAAAAGAAAGAACACAAAAAGAACTAAAATATGCAAACAAAACTTCAGGGTGTACCTAAAAAAATACATTCTATGTTTTCATACTTTTTTAGACCACCCTGCATATATGCATACAAATTAAGTTTAAATCTAGTGAGATTCGCTCCCTCGGTAGCGTAGTTGGTAACGCAGTTCTCTAGCAAAGAACAGATCGTGGGTTCGAATCCCACTCGAGGAACTCTTTTTCTGTATGTATTTTTAAATTTTAATTTACATACAATTTGTATATTCAATGAACTTTGTTCAAAAATAATTCCTATATATATATATATATATATATATATATATATATATATATATATATATATATATATATATATATATATATATATATATATATATAGTAATAATGGATCAGGCATTCATAGTTCGTATATCAATTAAGTGTCTGTGTCCAGAAAATAGTGGAAAAATTACACGTTGCGATCTTCCTTGGACTATCTTGAATAAAAAATCCTAATAAAAAAATGCTCTAAACTACTTCATGGAGTCACACAAGTTCATCAAAGTTGAAAATTTTGGGTCACCAATCACATTTTAAGACTTTTGCAAAATCCTATTTAATTAACTTTTGAGACATTTATAAAAGTGCATTTTTTGTAAATTAGGACGTTTGTCAACACTGAAAATTTCAACAGTTTTGATTTAATCTATGTTTACAAGCAAATGACCGTCAATTTGAACAAATGTTGTAAGCCTTAGCTAACACCTCAGCAATCGCTTCGGCAAATAATCCCCACATCTGTAATAACAAGTTTGTAACACTCAGACCTACTCACTTTACAAATTAAATTCCATACAACAATGCCTCGGTGCTTTGCAATAACAGTATGAATTACTCTGTATTTTAACAATTAATATCGTCAATTTGACTTACCAATTTGCTTGCGTTTTACTTAGTTACACCTGACTAAAGGATACTTGTGTGATTCTGTGTTGCCAGATGCACACATTTTTTGTGTTGCTGATGATGGACTCTAAAGCCATGTGCGGCATTTCTGTATTAGGATTTTTTTACTCAAAATAATCCAAGGAAGATCGCCACGTGTGGTTTTCCACTATTTTCTGGACACCCTATATATATATATATATATATATATATATATATATTATATTATTTAGATTTCAAGTATTCATGTTATAAGACTAATTGTTTGTTTAAAACTTTGTAAAGAACGTTCAATTAATTCAACGTTTCGGAACAGTCTTTGTTCCTTGTCAAGATTTATTTGACAATTACAGATTAAATAAGTCTATTTTAAATACAGAATATGAAACAAGGTAACTAATTAAATTAACTGAGAGTTGTTGATCGGAACGATTGTCAATACATGATGTCCAGAAGTGAGACCGGAAGTAATAGGAATACATGTTGAATTCTAAAGATTGGAGTAGTTGACCAATGTAGAATCAACATGTTATAATGACATTCTTCCAAATTGATCCTGAAGTGCATCTCGTTTAATACGTTGTCCATCTTTGAAATCTGCTTTATAATAATTCTTTAGTAGATATGATTGAATGAAACATATTGCGAAATTGTCCTGCTATCTAAACTATTACATAAAGACATCAGATGCTATAATTCAATTTTTATGAGTCTCGCTATTACTGTTCTCATATGAAATTTAGACTTTGTCTACATAATAAATTTTATGTATATACACATATTTAAGTTTAAATTCTAATATAATATATTCAATTTCACTGCCATGGTTTCATTAGACATTTTGTCTTGGTTATCTTAATAAGTTGGGACAAAGTTGAATGTAGTTTGAATACCGGTCTGAAGTCATGTTTTTGAAATATTCTTTGTTATTCTGTCTGTAATATCCATTTATATAAGGTAGAATTAACAGGAATCTTATCGACATTCATTGTTTGAATAACAAAGGGTATTGAATTTATTTTGGTTTTTTTTAATTTAATATTTTGTCAATTTGAATTAAAATTTTTTTTTTTTTCCAGTTAAAAAAAAAATATGATTTTGTAGAAATTTACATTTTTTTTGTTATAAATAAATAAAAAGTTTATTTTCGTTTAATTTTTAAAAAATAATTTTTAAGATTTCCCAGTGTTTTTAAAACTTTTTTGAATAAAAAAATTTTATTTTTTTTCAAGGTTTCATTACCCTTTGAAAATTTTTAAAATTTTTTGTTTTGTTTTATTAAAAAATTTTGCAGTTTTATAATTTAAATGTTTGTTTAATTTTATTTTAAATTTTTATTTTTTGATTTTTTTAAATAATTAAATATTAAAATTTGAAAAATGGAGAATTTAAAATTTTGAATAACTTTTGCTAGATAACGAGCAAGATCATGAGTCGGAGAATTGAATGCACTGACGATAGGGCGTAATGGCCAGTTTTCCTTATGATCTTGCTCGTTATCTAGCAAAAGTTATTCAAAATTTGTGAAAATGCTGTATCCTACATCAAAACTCTTATGATTTTCACAAAACTAAATTGTACCCTTGGCTAAATGACATTTTAGTTAGCTTCGACATAACGTCACTTTTCACCAAGATACCTATTGAAGACACGATGAAAATTCTAGAAGAAAAACACTCAATAAACCAAGACATACTCAAATTGATAAACCACTGCATGCACTCAACCTATTTTACATACAAAGGACAATTCTAAAGCAAATTCAAGGAACACCTATGGGCTCGCCACTTTCCAGCTTTTTGAATGTATATATGGAACATTTTGAAACCATTGCTTTAAATTCTGCAGATTTAAAACCAAATGTTGGTTTCGTTATGTTGACGACACATTTGTAGTTTGGCCCCATGGAAAGGAAACTTGGACCACTTTCTAGGACATATTAACAACATTCACGACAACATCAAATTTACTATGGAAGTTGAAGAAAATAATTCACCCCTTTTTGGACACCCTAATAACAAGATTCCTAATGGTAAATTTACACAAAGTTTATCGAAAACCAACATACGAATAGATACTTGAACTCTCTCACATCACCATCCTGGTCAGTTACGTAGCGTTATGAAATCCTTGATATACCGCTCTTACCACTTATCTGACCAAAATTCTAAAACGGAAGAGATGAAGACTATTAATAAAATACTAATTCAAATGGATAAAAGATCAAGAAATATTAAAAATTACCAACCAAATAGAAAGACCAAGAAATAATAACTTGTCAAACAATGAACGAAAGATTCCTGTTATTCTACCTTATATAAAGGGAATTACAGACAGAATAGCAAAGAAATTTCCCAAAACGACTTCAGACCGGTATTCAAACCACATTCAACTTTGTCCCAACTTTTAAGAAACCCCAAAGACAAAATTCCTAATGAAAGCCAAGGAGTGTATGAGATACCGTGCAACAACTGTCGAAGAACTTATATAGGACAAACTAACAGAATATTATATGCGAGAGCCGATGAACACCAACTAGCAATTAACAGCACAATCCTCATCATCTTTAGCTGCACATCATTTAGATACAGGACACCAAATTAATACCAACAATATCCGTTTAATTGCACCTCTATATACCTTACAAGAAAGAATTATTAGAGAAGCAGTTGAAATTGAAAGAAGACCAAACGCCCTCAATAAACGAGATGACACTTCTAGAATGCCACAAATTTGGAAGAATGTCATTAAACAAGTTGATTCTACATTTCAACCTACTCCAAATCTTCCAGAAATTTCAAACACTTATGCTGCAACTATTACTGGCGTCCCCACGTCTGCACCTTCTACATCATGTACTCGACCAACTACCCGAAGTCAAACACACTCGTCCAGATTAAATTTAAATTAGTTACCTTGTTTCATATTCTGTATTTTTTTAAAAATAGTTACCTTATTTCAATCTCTGTAATTGTCAAATAAATTCTTGACAAAGGGAACAAAGGACGTTCCCGAAACGTTGAATTAATTTTTACGTTTATTTACACAAGTTTTAAACAAAAATTGTCTTATTTAAATATATATATATATATATATATATATATATATATATATATATATATATATATATATATAATATAGTTTCTTCTTCCGGGTTATACTATCGTTGTTGACGTTCTGCTAGGAACTTCATTTAATGTTGCGACGTTTCGGAAAAGTTACATTTGCCATAATCAAGCTGCTTCCAGTTTCCTTGCTCTATTCCTCGTGATTCGTACTGTTCAATAACGTCGCAACGTTAAATGGAGTTCTTATCGGAACATCAATACCGATTCCACACCAGAGGAGCCCGGAAGAAGAGGGAATACATGGAATTCTAAAAACGAACGGGCGTCTCTGCCGTGCACGAAAGCAGGAAATGACACCATCGCAAAACCTGAGACCAATACGTCAGCCATCTTGAAATTTTTATAAAAATCTTAGTGATTTTGTGAAACATCAAATTTCGCATCCAAACTAACTTTACATAACATCCAGATCTAAATTCAACTTTTTATGAAAGTCTCACCTATGTGCGATACCTTGTTCTGCAAAATTCAGTAAATTTTAGCACCATTTGTCATTGATCATACATAAAATTTTTTATTGTGCAACATTGCGTCACTTATACAAGCAATATATATATATATATATATATATATATATATATATATATATATATATATATATATATATTCACAGCGATTTTAGTCTCCGCATTCCTGTGGCCAAACAGTCATATTCATTATTGTCTCAACAAGGGTGTCACTAAAACATTATTGCTCATTCAAATTTAATACTTCCAACTCCTAGATATTTGTACCACATGTAGATATGCTTTTATACAATACCTAACGCTTCACTAAAAATTCCAGTAGCATAAGATTTACACCAACTTACATTATGTACATACAAAAAAAAGTTCTCGCGCAAACTAACGTTCACATATCAAAAATACGTCCTGCGGACAACACAAGATTGTATATACTCAGTGCATCAAAATAACACCAAGTATGCTATGCAATGTGAGGCTGAGACTGTACATTCCAGAAAACGGACATCATTTTAAACAATTGTAATTTGAATTTTCAAGTAGTGATATGTAATTTTTGGTATGTCGCACAAATTTTACATAGCAGGAAAGAAATAGGGCATTTAAGCTATAAAATTTAGGTGTGGAACACCCCACAATTCTTGTACGGTGATCAAATTTACTACGTGTTGAAAGAATAGATTAAAGAGTGTTCTATTTAACTTTGTCACGGTGTTAGAGTTTGAATATGTCATTAAATACATCAATACTTTCTATTACTAATGTAATATTTATAATTAAAATTGGATTTCGCTAAATTCGTTGGTTTCTTAGTTAGTAATCTCGTGGACCACAATGTTCAGGTATAGAAAATGCTTTTAAACAAGTGCATCTTATTTCTTACGCCCAAAACCAAAAATGCAATATAATACAAGGCATTCCATAAGAAAAAACACAGCCTTGATACGCCCCACTTTTTTGTGACACGCTGTATATTTCAAAATAATTTTAAAATATACCCTTTATTAACTCACATATAAATAAATAGCCAAAAGGGTCTCACCCAATATATACGGATGTTGTTGTTGCAAAGGCGAAACAGAAAGATCAAGAATCGTCGAACATGTCTGGAACGAAGACGACCGCGTCCATTGGGACAACATTCAGATAGTGGTGAAAGACGAGAACACAACTCGCCGGAATCTAAAAGAAGCTACTACATAGCACTAGTAGAAAATACAATAAGCCAAGCTAGTGTAGCAATGAAAATCAATAATGCGCAAAGAGCTTGAGCGCAATGAACCTGCGCAGTATGCGTAATAAACCACTGCGCAACCACGAAAAAGTTAACACACACACACACCATATATATATATATATATATATATATATATATATATATATATACAGGTGAGCCACCACCATTGCGTCCGTCTCTAGCACCCAAACAACTGAATTTTTTCAAAATCTTTTTGGGCGAGAATATGTAAGCCTTCTAGGACTACAATCTAAAATTAGTTTGATTTATACAGGGTGATCTTCAAACTTGTTACTTATCAAAGTTATATTATTTTAAATGGAATACCCTCCTTTTTAATTTTTTTTTTAAATAAGGTGATAAAATAAGGTAAACTTTCATTAGAGTTCCCTATACCTAAACCTTACGGTTTCCGAAATATTTAACATTTTTTGAAAATGTAGGGTTGTCAAAAAATTCAAGTATTTTTCGATCCAGAAAAGATGGGACAATATAATCTAGGTCATCGTAATAAGGATGTTTGGAAGTACGTATTCTGTTGTTTATTGTTTCAAATCATAATTTATAAAATACAAAGAATAACGCGTAAAGTTAACAAACTTCAAAGTTAAATATCTTCGTTATTACCCAAGAAATTTTTATCGGAATGGAATAGTCTTTTGACAATAGTTCGAACTGTATTAGGGTTCCTTTTACCTAACTTCAATACTTTTCGAGAAATTAGTGTATTTGTTAGATTTTCAGAAATTACGCCATTAACTCATGTCGATCAGTTAGAATTCTGTGATTTACAAAGGTTACAAATGTGTTAAACGGTTTTTGGTTTATTAAGGTTATCAAGGTTATACGGTTGCTGGTCTTGAAAAAGACCGTTTTACATTATGCACCGAGAGCCTACTGCTGGATTTGTCACTACAGTAAATGTTCAAACTGATGACCGTCTTCTTGAATGCATAGTCTAATTCTTTCTTCCAAATTTTGTCTGACTTTTCTTAACATATCTGGAGTAATTGTGTCCACCGCATTTCTAATTCTCTCTTTCATATTGTCTGCAGTAGTAACAGGAATATTGTAAACAATATTTTTAATATAGCCCCATAAAAAGTAATCCATTGGAGTAAGACAAGGCGATCCTGGTGGCCAATGACGTGGTCCGTTCCTTCTAATCCATTTATTAACAAATTTCCTAGTTAAATAATTTCTAACTCTACGATCAAAGTGTGCCGGTGCCCCATCTAATTGTAGCCACATATTCCCTCTAATGTTCAACGGAACGTTTTCGAGAAGTGTCCAAAAGTCTCGCTTTAAAAATCTCAAAAGTTTTCTACCATTTAAATGACCATTGGAAAAGTATGGTCCAATTGCCTGATCTCCAATAATTCCTGCCCATACTTTTATGCTCCAACGATTTTGGCGGTCAACAGTATTAAAAGCATGCCTATTCTCGGTATCATAATAGTGAAAATTATGTCTATTTACCAAACCGTTGTTGTGAAATGTTGATTCATCAGTAAACAAAACGAAATTTAAAAAATCTTGTTGATCCCCTATTTTTTCAATTGCCCACAAACAGAAATCTATTCGTTGTTGAAAGTCATTGCCATACAAATTTTGATGAATTTCTATGTGATAAGCATGAAATTTGTGTTTTTTGAGAACTCTCCTCACACTTCCTCTACTTAAATCTGTTTGTCTAGCAATTACTCTAGTACTAGTGTGGGAATTTTCAGCGATAGATCCTAATACTAAAAACTCACTATCTTCATTGCCAGTTACCGGTTTACTTTTATTAGGTTTTGGATAGGCAGTGTTACCTGTGGCTCGAAATGCTTGTTAAAGCCTTTCAAAAGCTCTCGTATCAGGATGGTTGCGATCAGGGTACTTTTGGGCATAAACCCTGGAAGCCAAAAGACAATTTTCATGGCATTCTCCTATGGTCAACACCATATCCACTCTTTCTTGCACTGAATATTTCATTGTAATGAAAAAATCATCAATAGTTATAAACACTGTCGTATTTTGAAATACGTCAATATGACAGAAATGTTTATAAATTAAAGAATTCTAACTGATCGACATGAGTTAATGGCGTAATTTCTAAAAATGTAACAAATACACTAATTTCTCGAAAAGTATTGAAGTAAGGTATAGGGAACCCTAATACAGTTCGAACTATTGTCAAAAGACTATTCCATTCCGATAAAAATTTCTTGGGCGTTGTATTTAAAATAACAAAGATATCTAACTTTGAAGTTTGTTAACTTTACGCGTTATTCTTTGTATTTTATAAATTATGATTTGAAACAATAAACAACAGAATACGTACTTCCAAATATCCTTATTACGATGACCTAGATTAGATTGTCTCATGTTTTCTGAATCCAAAAATACTTGAATTTTTTGACAACCCAACATTTTCAAAAAATGTTAAATATTTCGGAAACTGTAAGGTTTAGGTATAGGGAACTCTAATGAAAGTCTACCTTATTTTTACACCTTGTAATAAAAAATAAGGTGTGTAACGTAGGTGTAGTATACAAAATTTTCAAATAATAATAAAGTAAGTTATCCAAAAAATACTAACCTTACACCACTTATAATTGTGCCTTTGGCTCATCGGTAGATTAATAGGGTTGGTTCACTAAAATGATTTGCTTAATTACCACTTACCATTAATAATAAAGAATGTAAAAAAATGAAGTTATCTCGGGCGCCAAATTGTCTTTTTTTAAATTATCGGGACAATTAAACCGACTTGACAAAAAAGTAAAAAATAACAATATACAGACTATGTTTATTAAATATGAAATGTAATGATAAAATAATGGTCTTAAAATTATGCTTAAAGTACTAAATAAAACACTACATAAATACCTTATAAATTTTTGTACACAAACTTTTCTTTTTGACAACCACTGGTATCTAAATATGATTACGGAGAGGTTAACAGGATGAAGTTATTCTTGCGTCATCATGGTGCAATCTTGACATAACGTTATCAGCCACACCCCAAACTGAATTATTTTTATAAAAAATCCGTATTTCTTCTTAAAATTGTTAAATCCACTTCTTATTGCATTAATTGGAAGTATCCATTCAAAAAATTGCAATCATAAAACGAAAAAAATGTAAGCAACCATAAAATCAAATGCGTACTTAAGATGCAATTACGTTGTAAATTGAAGTAATTAAAGCAAAAACGTTATTAAAACGTAAAGAAAAAACCCAAAGAAAAACGCCTAAAAAGAACAAAATGCTATAATTTTATGTAAATGTATTAAAATATCTCTTACCACCAAATTGATGGCGTTTTTCACATAAATTTAAATAAAATAAAAAAGCAGCAGCTTCATGTTCGACATTAAAACAGGAAGTGAAATATGGAGGATTTCGAAGTAGATGATGCTGTTCTGCGCACAAGATATGATCAGAATACTTAAGGCAGACGCGTTATGTATCAGATAAGAAATGAGTAAAAATTGAGAGCAGGATTATAAATCTTTACGAAAGTATGCACTATGTAGATATGCAAATTAAGTTGCCTACCTCACACCAATATTGTAAAATAATTAAAATTTTCTTGTATTTAGAACTAAATGAAGGAAAGATCCTAAATTGAGGTATATTTTGTACAACACAAAAAAGAGTTGTTACAACCTTATTTAAAAAAAAAATAAAAAGGAGGGTATTCTATTTAAAATAATATAGCTTTGATAATTAACAAGTTTGTAGATCACCCTGTATAAATCAAACTAATTTTAGATTGTAGTCCTAGAAGGCTTACATATTCTCGCCCAAACAGATTTTGAAAAAATTCAGTCGTTTGGGTGCTAGAGACGACGCGTTGGTGGTGGCCCACCCTGTATATATATATATATATATATATATATATATATATATATATATATATATATATATATATATATATATATATAGTACTGTATTTTGTAATAAACAGTTACAATGTGAAACCAACTTTGTTGAGATCTGCACAAAATACCCATGCGTTGCGCACTTAAAACTGAAATAAAGTAGCCTGTCTAAAAATTTCTGCAATTGATCCAAATTATTGAGCACAATTCTAATTTTGTTTGAGGTATACTTATTAATTTTAATATAACGCTGAATCATTTACTTTTCAGATATTGACACGTGAATTCGTACAAACATTTATACATTATTAAAAAAAAAATAAATACAATACATCAAACAAAAATTAATGCAAAAGGGTTATGAAAGCGAAATACACTCACATGTGATGCTGAAAATTCCAAATAATGTTCTTGTCGGGTGGGTCCACATTAAACATTGGACGTAGACTTGCTTCCATAAATCGGTGATACTGCCTTGCTGTCCCAAATGTACTGCTTAACAGTCCATCATTTCGTCCAAATCAAATAACTGTTGGCTGTTCTTCAGGTGGTAAATATGATGTACTTAAAATGCTCAAATACTTATAAGCAAGTATTTTATTTTATTTGTGTTATTCTTAAAATGTCGTATTATTTATTTAATAATTTCTCGGGTTTAATTTTTGTATTTTAAGTTCATATAGATTTTATATTCACTTGCAGCTTTGTTTTAGAGTCCGTTATTGAGGTGAAGATTTATTTTATGATCGTAATCACTAACAACAAAATAAACATTGAATACAAGATAATTGAAGAATTTATTAACATACAAAAAAAATTGCATATCACCCGATGTTTACACACGATCTTGAAAAACGAAACAATTACAATTTTATCGAACAATAATTGTGATCGGTACTTTATTTTTAATTTTAGTTATAGGTTAATACAATTGTTTCTGATCTCTCAATTCTACGTCGATCGCGTTTCAATTCCGATAATGTTTACGAGAATTGGTACTTACATTTTAACACAAATAACATTTAACACTATGACTTGTTAGTCACAAAAATTTCAAAAGGCAAGAGAGTGAGAAATCAGGAGCAATTCCTTTTATACATTTCTCTTAGATACCAAATTTTCAATTTTTTTTCTACACTACACACAAAAGATTCTAGCTTCTGATTGGTCTAAACAAAATTGCAAACTTATCTAAAACATAAATTATGCTATATTTTTTTTAATACAATTCGGATTTGATTTTTAATTACACATTTGGAATCAGGGAAAAATTCCGCATAAAAAGACACAAGCCCTATTTTGCTTCGATAAATTTCAATCTGACAACTTATAATCTAAATTTACTAATATCAAAAAAATCTTACGTCCTACAACTAAACTAATTATATATTCAAATTCCACATAAAAAACTCTATCAGAATACACTTATTTCAACCTATTTTATTTAAATTTTACAAAATTTTCATCTTCCCATGTACAATTAGGTAGTTAACCTAACTTTACTAACTTTATGTTTATATTACATATTTATAGTTAAATTCCTTGTCGAAATGAGGGAAACCTCCGATTAATTGCTTTATAATTTACTTTAAACTTATCTTACCCTATAAAAACTATAATTTTGTGAAATTCTTACAAATAATACTTAACCTAACTTTGTATAAATTTACTTTTAATTTGTGTAATAACTGTTTATAGCACTTGAAATGTTCATAAAATGTGTTCTTATATCTGTCTCTAACACCAATATTGTTCACTTGTATTCCATAGTTCTTAATTTCGTTATTTCAAATTTTCACATTGTTTAACTATTTTGTCAATTTTTGTATAGAATTTGCAATTTTATATTAAATATCACTCTGCACAATTGTTGTTCATATACTTAAATATGTTTTTAAGTCACTATCACTTCTTACGCACGTTTTATATACTTTGCCTTTGAATTACAAATGTTCGTATATACCCTTTCTTTCATATTTTAAATAGTTTATGAACTGTACCTTATACTATACATTCTACATATTACAATTATCATTTTCCATGTGCTCAATATCTGATATGTGTTCAAAATGCTACAATTCATTAAATACAATACGAAATTACATAAATACGTTACACGAAACAAATCCTACCCATTAATATTAATCATGTTGAACTTTATCACATGCTACTGGTATAGCTCAATGCTTTTATGAAAATAACAATCATGTGCAAACCCGACAAAGCCTGTTTAGTCACATCAAAACCATAACTTTGCACTCGTAACTATATTTTCATTGAAAACGAACTGTATACTTCCACAAATTTATCTAACTTGCCTACTATTGAGAAATTCAAACTCAATAAACTCTAGCCCCTATATTAATCCTAATTCTAATCATCTCAATATATATATATATATATATATATATATATATATATATATATATATATATATATATGAATGGTTTTTAATGAACGAGCAGAAGTTCAAAATAATAATGATTAACTATTTATTTTAAAGTACATGCAACAAAAGATCAACTCGAGTGGGACTTGAACCCACGACCTCCACTTTGCTAGAGTGGGGCTCTTCCAACTGACCTATCGAGAAGGCAAGTTAATTGATTCAAACTTAAACGGTATGTACTTTCCTAGTTACGATGTATTATAGTCTTTATACATAATGAAGGATCATAGTCAACTTTTGTATATGTCATGTGAGCCCGCAATTCGCTAAGGTTCCGCACATCACAACACATGACTGATTGTAAATCTTTATTTGCTATACGCAAATATGAATAGATACCTATAGGAATGGTTTTTAATGAACGAACAGAAGTTCAATATCATTAACTGTATTTATTTAAAATTGGCTTGCCTGCTCGACAGCTCCGCGGGAAGAGCCCCAATCTAGCAAACTGGAGGTCGAGGGATCAGTACCACTCGAGTTGATATTCTACTGTATGTACTTCAAAAGTTATGTATATTGCATTACTCAGTGGCTCAGCAGCAAAGGTGTCAAGACTTACAAATTCGAATCTGAGAGTAGTCATGTGCTTGGGAAATAATCATAACATATGAATTATAACAAATAAAAAAAAATGTGTTATTGTTACAAAGGTAAATTGCACCACGGTCTAGCTCAGTGAGGTACAAACTTATAAAACTTACTGAAATTGAGAACTCGTTCATCAGGTGTGAGGAAAGCAGAGATATTTTCATAGACATAATCAGTATTAGCATTTGTTTTATTGGGCACCACTCAATTTCTAGGTTTAATAATTAAAATACAACAAAAATTGAGAAAGGTTGTATCTCAAAACATAATAGGTAATCTGAATAAGCACTAAACAACTGTATTTGTATGTATATTTAATAAAGCAGAATGTCTGATTAATATCAGAATAAACTAACTAAAACGATACTTCTCGTACGGCCTTACAATTTTAAAGTTACTAAATTAAACACTGTAGATAAGCTTACAATCTATGTTTACTTAAAATTCAAAATGCAGTCTATTCAACATGTATTCAATAATGAAACGTGTATTGAACTATGTCAACAAATTACACTTGTGATAGGTTATGAACTCAAATGTTTTTATTTCAGGAGCAGGACTCAGCTGTTCCTTTTTTTAACCGTTATCAAAATAACACTAACTGATTTGTTATTTACTTAACTGCACTAAAAGGATAAGTACTTACTTGTGCAAAATAAATATTTTATTCTCGTCTTAAATGAACTGTAGCTTGAGAACTTTCATTTCCAATTCCAAGACAAATATACGATAATGTAAAGGTAATTTCCATTTGTAATTAACGTACAAATAAACAAAACAGAGACGAATAGGTAAGCACTATAAGTTTCATCTGTCTTCAACATAAAAATTAGACGAACGGTAGCATATGGTAACATTAGATTATTGGCACCAAATGTTGACCCTACAATAATTGAAAGATATAACGAACGCAGATTCGAACGACGAAAGTTGTTGATATAGCGACAAACGCAGAATATGTGATTGATGCAAAACAAAGATATCTCCATTTATGTTCATAAAGATGAAATTGCATTATCTCGTCATTTTAACAAAGTTAAGTTCGTGACGTCATACCCACGCTACTCAATAATACGTAAATTTACCAAAATAAAAGCTTTTTTTTAAGATAAACGGTTTCCTTCTTCCCTATTCTGATTCCCTATTGAATATAATATATAGAAAATGTAATTAGACGCCTTTACATACCTTATAAAAGGGAACCAAAACTTAAAAAAGATAATGTCTTAAATGCACGGCATAATAAGCGGAAATGTTTAAGCAAGTTCAATTTACGTTGCGCATAGAACTAAAATTGAATGTCTAAAATATACACAGGGACGTTCGTAATTATGTAGACTGAATAGAAAATATTGAGATATAAAAATTTAATTATTGAACGAAAAAAAAAATGCTTAAAAATACTAATGTAATGTAAATATTCTTATCAATAATAATGCAAATTTCGAAACTTAAATTAAGGTAACGACAGACAAGAATTGGCACGTTACAGAATACGACTCAAGTGTGAAAACAGTCCTTCTCAGGACTAAGCCTGATGACGCTTCCAAAGCGTGGCTCTATAAAGGCAAAAACTGTGGAAATAGGCCACCACAGTTACAAAACATTTACAATATAGAATCTAGGATTGAATTCATCCATAATTTATTTAAAATAATTAGATATGATTTAATTTATAAAAAAAGTAAAAAAATAGTCACGTTGTTAATAGAATACAGTCGCACGCAGTGTTCCCAAGCGATCACCCATCCAAGTACTGATTACTTAACTTCGATCATCGGAAAAGAACCGATGCTTTCAACGTGGTATGGCCGTTGTCTTTGTAAAATGTCGTCCTTATTATTTTCTCATACGAAAGATATTTATGTTAATTATAGTTTCATTAAAACATACAAGTACTGTGAGTTAAATAAAAGAGAGTAAAAACAGAAATTATTAAACATTTCGTATTAATCTTCATAATCACTAAATCTTTTGAAATTCTCATTTTGAAGTATTTGTACTGTTAATTAACCTGTTATTTTATAATTAAAATAATTACTTGCATTTTGTAATAAAAAGACTGCATCATGCTGTATAAATTTTGATAAACGAATCGTAGTATAGCTTTAAGGTGCAAAACTTGTTTCCAAAATTATCATTCTTAAATTTAATTATGTATAATGCTTCTTTACCTACATTAGAGTAGCACAATTATGTTTATGCATAAATTATTATAAGTTATACATAATTTATTATTTAAAAACCAACCAACTTATAAAGTTTTACACTTTTGGCAAATTTCAGATTACATATTTAAAATTGCAATGTGTAAAAATTTATGTAAACGTAAATAACTGAAATTTAACAAAAACAATCACAAATTATTAACACATTTTTAAATAGGAAACATAAATAATTTCTCATTAAAAAAGGTAAACAATTAGCATGTTACATCATCCATCTAAAGACTCTCAACATTTCATTTAATGCTTCCTGCTTCCATAACAAAAAAAAATAAAAATAAAAACCTCACGAATTTCTGTATATCAAAACAGCGGGATATCGTCATTAGTGAATTAAAGCTTATGATTAATCAAGTTTTATAATATAATTTTATGCGGAATCAAAGTATTTAAAACGTTTCTAAATGTTTAAAATTGTTATCTATTCATCTGATGTATTTTAACATGTTAGATTTATTTATAATAATGATTTACAT
The DNA here is from genome assembly GCA_036346205.1 of Vesta saturnalis. Lineage (NCBI taxonomy): Eukaryota > Metazoa > Arthropoda > Insecta > Coleoptera > Lampyridae > Vesta > Vesta saturnalis. Next base: position 3,486,644 of record JARFJB010002120.1, read on the forward strand.
AACGCGCACGAAAGCAAAGTCAACTAGCGTACAAAATGGCGTTTTTCTCACCACTTCCGGTCGGTTAGTTTCCGGCTTGATCATTACGGATAACCACACTCGCACACGTAAACGTATAGGTAGATACCACCGGTCACCTGTAATTAGAGACCAACTTATGCGTGCTTCCAAATTATTATTAGTTAGGGGTAGGTACATATTGTAACTTTAGACTTGATTATGTTAAAGCAATTCAATTGTTAACTTAATTTAAATCGATTATGTTAATTGACTTAAAAATCACGAAATACTTGCCAATTTTTGTTATTTTATACATCTCTCTTTTACGTAATTATGCAATATGTACTGGAAGTTATAAAAAGTGAGTTTTCGAAAAGAAATAATTAATCGGAAAACTGCTGGTGTTTGTTCCTTTCAAAAAATAGGGTAGAGTATGGTCTGGAGAGTTAGAACATCTTTTAAACATTTCAATGTAGATTTTTTTAATATTAATCCACGCCCTACCAAAAAAAGTGGCAGTTGTAACTAGAAAACTACACTTTTGCTCTTTATTTTCTTTATACACAAAAAAAATAGGCACGTTCAATTTTTATACATATAATTCAAATACTTACCTTTTATTTATTTATTATAATAATAGTTTTAAAATCTGAGATGTCAAAATAATTAATAATGAAATATGAAAACTCAAATATAATCTTGCTATTAATTTAACAGTTTGATTAACGTATTTAAACTCCAACTATGGTATCTAAATGTATTTTAGCAAAAAAGTATTAAACTGTTATGGAGGTGACAAATCAGAATACCATCTAACGGTCGAAGGCTAACAGTGAAAAATGTCAATCAAAGAGCAAGTTTAATAAAATATAATGTAAGTGCGTAAAGTCGTGAAAAACTATAAAGATTTAGTGAACAATTCGTCTTAATCATTAGACGTTTTTGGAGAACAACAAGACTTTGATTTGGAAACTTTGAATTGGGAGGTTTTCGACGATAAGAGCCTCTCTTTGTAAAATATTTTGCACCTTGCAGTACTTCCGGTTATAGCAGAAATAAACCTCAACCTTGTTTTTTAAATGAAACACAGTATTTTTTTTTACATTTTTAGGTTGATTATAAAAATCGAACAACATTTCTAAGGAAACATTTTTTGGTAATTCAAACGGTTACTGAGTTATTTGCTATTTTTTTTTAATTTGACTGTTGCAGAGTGCAATTAAATTGATAATAACTGAAAGACGTTTAGGTTCTTTTGTTGGGCTTAAATAACAGAAGTTGAGACAATCTTACTCAGTATTTATTGTTTTTTTTTAATTATACAGGGTAAGTATTAGCGAATGCCAAAGTTCAATAACACAAAAATTGAATAACTCAACTTTTCAAATGGAATGACCATATTTTTATTTGACCAATACAAAATACTTTAACAAATAAGGGTAGTTATCCAGTATAACTACTATTTTAAACTTGTAGAATTTTTTGTTATTAACAAATACAGGTAATTCGGTGATATCTTAATTATAAGATTTTCTTCTCAAATTTAAAAAATAAGGGTGGTTCCTTATTACAACGACGGCTTGAATGATTTTTAATGAACAAAAAATGTTTCTCTGGAAATGGTCACTTCAATTTTAATAATATTTGTTTTTATCTAAATAGGTACCATTTTTCATTTTTATAAAGAAATAATGTGATATAGTAAGAAAGCAACAACCTGACATCAGCATTACCTGGAATTTTATCGGAAGAAATTGAAATTAAATAATTCAGTCCAGTGTATTGCTTTGATATGCTAAGGTAGTTATGATTTATTGGAAAAAAGGTTTTATAGTGGTGAAGTTATTTTGGATTTATTATAAGCGGTACTCTAGCAAAGTACAGGTCGTAGGTTCAAATCCTACTCGAGGTAAACTTGTTATCTATGTATTTAATAAAATTAATAATAATTTTTAATTACTTATTCTGGATTTGCTTGTTATTTTTGGTGGGAATCAAAAGATTATCGAAAGAACTCGCAGAAAATGAAAAGTACCCTGAGTTACCAACAACACTCGGAAAATTTGCAAAAAATTTTTACTAGTAATTAGAAAAGTCAAACCGAATTAAAATTATCACGGATAACCAGGATAAAATTGGGTCTATCATTCTCATCCATACAAAGAATGTTACATTATAATAACATGCTTAACTATAAACTTACCTTGACGTAGCATTTAATCACATTAGATTATGGCAGGCATGTGAATTTTTAAGAATTTAATTTGACAAAAATCGGCGAGAATTCTGAATCTTTGAAAGACGTTACATGGACGCATGAACATAAATTTGATAGAGAAGTGTATAGTAAATGGATAGATAGTTTAATAGGAAAAATAACCATTGGTGGTCAGATTCTAATCCACATGAAATCTATATACGCGCTATTCGACAAAAAATTAGTTTGAATGTTTTTCTTTATTGTTTATTTCATCGAGAGAATTTGACTGGCGAAGTGTACATCGCAATTTTAAATACCACTGTTGAGGACGCGTCGTATCAACAAATTGCACAGAACATAATTATTTCAGATGCTAAAATCTGTATGCTAGTATTTTCTCATGACAAATATGCAATTGTTTCAAAAGTATTTGATAATAACTAAACGCTACCACATTTAACCAACGCCCTCCACTGGACTTCTTCCAAAATTGAATCAGCCCAGCAAGATTAAAACAAGCTCAAATACGAAATCTTAAGTACGTACGCCTTATCACATATATACGCACACGCACACGCACACCCACACGCACACCCACACGCACACGCACACGCACACGCACACGCACACACACAGCACACGCACACGCACACGCACACGCACACGCACACGCACACGCACACGCACTCGCACACGCATACGCACACGCACACGCACACGTACACCCACAGCACACGCACATGCACACGCACACGCACACGTACACGCACACGCACAGGCACACGCACACGCACACGCACACGTACACACACACGCACACGTACACGCACACGCACACTCACACGCACACGCACACGCACACGCACAAGCACACGTACACGCACACGCACACGCACACGCACACGCACACGCACACGCACACGCACACGCACACGCACACGCACACGCACACGCACACGCACACGCACACGCACAGGCACACGCACACGCACACGCACACGCACACGCACACGTACACGCACACGCACACGCACATGTACACACACACGCACACGTACACGCACACGCACACCACACGCACACGCACACGCACACGCACACTCACACGAACACGCACACGCACACGCACACGCACACGCACACGCACACGCACACGCACACGCACACGCACACGCACACGCACACACACACACGCACAGGCACACGCACACGCACACGCACACGCACACGTACACGCACACGCACACGCACACGCACATGCACACGCACACGGACACGCACACGCACACACACACGCACACGCACACGCACACGCACACGCACACGCACACGCACACTCACACGCACACACACCCACATGTACAGCAGCACCCACACACGCGCGCACAGACAATTATTATTATTATTCTTATGTTTATTTCATAATTGAATGATAAAAATTGTTATGCAGACTACCACACCCGTCACAAGTAATAATGTTTTCACCATGTGTGTTAGTGAATAAAGCGTTCGCATATATAGAGTGTGTAGTAATTTAATGAATGTATAAACCCACAAAATTGAGTTCCAGCTTTACTTTTGAACCGCAAGGGCGTGCGAACGTTCACAACAAGGCACGAAAGTGTGAGTGCGCTTATCAACGCCTGGTGCCTGCGATAGCCAGCAATTATTTATTTATTACTGGTAATAAACCTTACCTATAATTAGCAGATACTTCTTCAAATATTAATTATGCCCCCCTACGGGGGGTGAACTACATATATTATCATGTCCGTTCAAAAATAAACGCTGACCACCTTTATCCACCCATCACCGATTAACAATAAGAATATTAATGGAATCTTATATCGCTACTCCAGATAAAAATATTACATAAATGACATTAAATCCATTATCAAGGATGATTTTTCAACGGCACTCAACTTATTATCACTGAAAATCACGTTATCAAGTGAACAAGATTATTGAACATTATCCAAACATCACCTAACAAACAAGATTGGACTACGCAAAGTTAATCGTAAAATACCACAATGGCACAGGTATCAACGCATAGGGCACACCAAAAACTACTGTAGACTTCAACCACGATGCGCAAAATGCCAAGGAAGTCACTGTGATAAACCTCGAAGTGATACCCCAATTTGCATTAATTGTGGAGAAAACTACCCCGATTCAGGGGATCCAAATATTTCCATGAATCAATTAATCACCAAGTCAAACGACCTAAAATCGCAGCTCCAACAAAAAACATACCTGACAATAAGCTTGCATCTGCTAACTATACACAAAATTCCTATCCCAAACAATACAGTCAACACACACTCACTCAACTCATCTTGGTTACGGAAAAATAACTCTGCACCGCTCGAAACTTCCCCCATAATCAACACTGTTCTCTCATCTCTGTTGAACCTCCTCCAGCCTTTCATTGAACAAATCAAGCAATTCATATTTGCAAATCTTCTTCCTTCCCTTCTTAATAGACAACAGAACTAAAACTCTCGTCCAATTTTAACTACTTAACTGGAATGCTAATGATATCATAAAACAAATAGCTTTATCTAGGTATTTCCTTGTGAGGCACTCCATTGTGTCTCCGAAACCCATTTAACAAGCTTAGACAAATTCTAAATCACCGGATATCAGATCTACCGTGCAGATATAAAGGCTATATCTGTATCTGGAGGTGTAGCTATCATCATAAAATGCAATATAATTCATCATGGAAGTCAAACACTTAACACTACTAACCTAGAGACCAACAATGGTACTACGCTAACTCTAGTATGAGTATATAAACAACCAAAGAAACAACTTCTCGAAAAGATATCTCTACTATATTCAATACCAATGAACCCACACTTCTTATAAGAGACATAAACTCTAAAAATACGATAAGGGGATCTAGCATCTACTCACGCTTTCCAAATAGAAGCTCCCGATAAACCTACGTACTAGCCATATAGAAACGACCACGAACCAGACATACTAGACATAGTTGCCCATAAGGAGTTCAACAAACAATTCTTTCAACAAGTGCTTACTGAACTGGATTCAAATATCGACCATTTTTCACCCAAACATATAGTTAATCTAAAAAGCATGTTGCGAAAGGAGTGGCATCGTATTAAAAAGGAACTAAGTGATTTTAATTTACAAATATAACGTTCATTAACTAAACTTTACTTTTAATGCTGTCACATATCTGCTCGTGTAAATGCACTGTATTGGTTACTCATCAAATTCATTTCTCCTTTTATCGGGACGCTCCAGCTAGCTTAACAATGGGTTAAATGGTTATCGTTATCATTCATCAAAATTATTCTCAATCTGATGTTATTAATTACCTGTACTTTGCAATTAATTGAACTTGCTTTCTTCAGTATTTACACACGCAGTGTTTGTATAAGCTTTCATTTGTAACAGTCAATAATAAAATGAATCAAAAGTGATAATAATTAAGCCAAATTTTTATTTTATTGTTTTGTTTACAGCATTACATAAAAATGATTTTAGTTATGTTAGTATTCTTCTCAATATTAACATGCAAAAACAATCCTTTACAAATGACCAACGAAATACATCTTCGTTCAGCATTTGTATCCAAACATAAATTTAAGAATAAATAAAACACACCAGTTTTCGTTTATGTATACTATCGAATGTTACTTTGATCGGTGAAGAGGCTTAACTAGGTTGTGTGACTGTTTCTCCGATGATGTCACCTTGTCTCCACTCTGGAGCCGTTCTCTTTTGTTTTTTCTATCTTTTCTTATATCCTTGTTATAAATTAATGCGCTTCTAATTTTCTTCCTTCAGTTTAATGATTTTTGTAACTAATTGCTCGATATATTTACACTATACAGTTTTTTACTTAATTGTTCAGTTTTAATTACAAATAGCCTGCGCAACAAAATGCAAGCTATTCACAAACCGCGAATGCTCCCTTTTTATACATTAATAAATTCGTTATTGTCCTTTATACTTTGATTTACCAATTTGAATCGATTACTGTCTGTTATATTTATTGTTCACTATTTAAACACAATTTATTACGGCTCTGATACATATAAAACGCATTATCTTCACTTATTACGTCACTTTTAATACGTATCTTAAATTATGGTGCAATCTTTTTTATTTCCGCTAACTCGACAACAATTGCACTTTGTATTATTTTAGCTTTTCCTTGCATTCATAAGAGAGCGAGAGAGTATAATTTTGAGTGCACTAATTTTTTTATTCTCACTCTTGAGTTATATTTGACCAGATTATTTTTTGACTCATACATTTAATCTAAACACAGAACTAGAGCTATATTAAGTACGTTTGTCAACACAAAGCTTATTATCAGTATAATAATCACCGGATTAGTTCTGACGTATAAACGTGACCAGAAATAAAACCTTTCAGTGGTATTAAAAGGCGTCAAGAAATAATCAGTGAATTATTTTAACACGTCTGGATTGTTTTTCAAATAAAAGTTTTTTTTAAATGACCGATATGATCATTATTGCAATTCTATAACAACTGGGACACCTAAAGTTCCTGTAAGCAGTTAAATCGTGTAAAGGCAATACTATACTTCAAAACTGAAACATAACTTATTTTAGTTTATCTGTACTTTATTACGGTAGCTTTTCTTTATCCTTAATCATTTCCTCTTTTGCCCTAATTGCAGTCTTCCTAACGAATTGAAAAAATTTAACTTAACAAAAAAATGTAGCTGTGGTTACTAGGGTTAAAAATTCCAATGGAGGATTGTGCCCATTCGGATGTCCTGATAGGCAGGACTCAAGCAACATCAGTAATCCCTAGCACTCACTTTCTGACATGTTATTGTAACATTCGTGGTATCATGTTTAATTTTAATGATTTTCACCAACACCTTGAACAAGTACAACCTAGTATTTTGTTTAAATCAGAGACACCAATGTCCTCCAGGAACCTCGATTTTGGCTTTGATTTAAAAGACAATTGTGTACTTATGTTATAATAAATATGATAATAAATATAAAATTATTGCTCGGACGCGAACTTATAAATATAGGTCTGATCCGAGTGAACTTAAAACAAATAAAATTGTTACATGGAAATCAGAATTTGAAATACTATTAAGGTACAGTAGTATTAACATTAGAAAGGTAAGTTTGCACCACAGCTTAGCTCATCGAAGACATAAAATTAAGGCACCTAGTTGTAGGGAAATCGAAAGGTAATATTCACAGTTTTAAACAGTTATGAGAGGGTTGTCAGGCATCACTCAGATTTTTCGTTAAATAATTAAAATACAAAAAAACAACAAGAACATTATACTTTAGTATCATATGTAAACTTGCTAGATAACACGACAGCTGTATTGATTTGTATATTAAATAAATCAAAATAACATCTGCTAGTTAATTTCAGCATAAATGCCAATAAATTATTACTTAAACTTTGTGCAAAGATTTAGGATAATGAGCTAATTCTTAATCGATACATACAAATTATACATAAAATATAATGCAGAATCATTTAAAAATAAAATTTGAGATTGAAGCTGAATAAGTTCAACGTAAGAGCTAAAATTTATGACCTCCTGTTTTTATATAACGAAACTCTAAATTGAAGTTATGTGCATTATTTTCATTAGTGTGTATTAAACTTTCAGAACCAACACTAGACTAGCATTACTTTAATGTTTATAAGTCATCTAATCTGTCCACTTCGTAACGTAATTACACCAGAAAGGATATCTACTTACGGTTATAGCTCATTCAACGTAAAAATAATGAATTATATTGAAACGATCTTCCTACAGAAAAATACCAGATGATGTGTAATTTTGACATCAAAACTTTTCGATAACGTAAAGGAAAACGTAATGTATCAACGAACCAAACCAAGCGAAACAGGTTTGGTTGTGCTACAAAAGCAGACATACGAATACCGAGCGACTCCATATCTGAGTTCCAGGTTTAATGACACAAAAACGGAAGGTATTCTCCAACTTAAAATTTTCTTCAAAACAACGTTTTTCGCTCTCTATATTTTAACTCCCTAATTACAATTTATTTATTTAATAGCTGTATGCTGTGGGCCCGGCACAGCTTTCTAGTCGGTATATTTTGGGGGACTCTTGTTTTATTGACAACTGCAAGATCCACACAAAACCAACGATTTATTTCTTATTTTATAACAATGCTATAATATGACACTTAATCTAAAAATATTTTGCACTTAATACTACGAAAATATATAACATAAAGGTTATTACAATGGAAAATGAAATTAGGCTCCTCAGGTAATCAAACGTGGCCCGCTTCCAGGTTGCTGTGTGACTTCTGTAAATCGAACCATTTAAAATACAAACCTGGGTTGCAGGTGCGATGATATTAAATTACTTCCGTTTCCGAAATTCAAGCATTCAATAATCTCAATACAGTTAGTTTTATAATAATTTCTTTCAATATAAAAGAAATGCAAACGCTCGTAAATATGAAGGGTATATTTTATTGCATTCTTTATCTGTAATTTTGTACACAATGGCCTGATAACGATGTGCTGTTAAAAGGGTAATGAATCTCTAAGTAGGTCACAGTGCCATGAGTGTCGTTGTTCTCTAGCTTTAAAACATTTATTTACCACATACTGTATTAATTTATTCCCTAGTTTGATTTTAGGGTTTATTAGAATTGTGTTAGTTGTTTATACAATAGAAGTAACTGGAAAGGTAAACTTTAAAGTTGTATACGATGCTGATTTTAAAAATGTTTAAGAAATGCGAAGATTTCTTAATTAAACTTTTTAAACCCGAGAGTTTTTACGTGATCTATCAAAGCGGATTTAAATAGATACTCTTGTAAAAGAATTCAGTTGGAATCTTCTATTTTTACATTTACTAAAATTGAAAGGTTTAGTCTTTCTTTCGGGAAGTAGATATTATTTAAAGAAAATTTATCTTCTTCCTGGAAGGGGTAGTTGGACGGCATTAATTTCGGGACAGACATTTGAATGTCCGTATTTTAGGACGGGGTTTCTAGTGGTTCTACAGAACAAATTTGACTGAAACAGGGATCGGGATGATTACATAATCTGCTCTTATGCCTGCGGGTCGGTCGTGTTAGTGTAATAAGGTGCTTTTAGGAAGGGAAATCTATGGTAGAGGGCCATACGCTCCATGGGACAGATAGAAGGAATGCTAGATCGAACAGGCATACGCCTTTTGAACAAGCACAGGTACAAGAACCACCTATATAGGCCTATTCCTTAGGGGATATTTCTCGTAGGAAACCACAGTACTTTTCAGGACTACTCCTAAAAGCAAAGAGGAGGATTTGTGTAAGATATGTTTGTTTCCCGTGGGCCTACACTCCGAGGAACTGCCAGTGTTGTGTATGTATTTACAGGCAAGACCGATTTATAATCCACCAACGGCAGATATTAAATCTTCGTAACTGGTCGGAATATTATAATAAAACAAATTATAACTTGCTCAGATGTATTCACAGGTGATAGTAAAATAAACTACACGGTTCAATAGGTCGCAGGGGACCTCAGGACGGCAGCGGTTAGATAATTAGATGTTTTTTTCAGGATGGCAGTGGAAAGGATAAAGATAACGTGAACACCATGTTGCGCAAGTGGCGTACTTTGTATGGGCTTGTTTCAATTCGAAATCTAATCAGTTTTGAAATTCTACGAAATCGAGGATTTCATAACGCACGAGAGAAACTTACCTATTAGATGTAATAAATTAATACTAGAAATGTAATGGAAAGCATACCTTTTCTAGGGAAGTAAATTCTATAACTATGTTGTAAATGTCTGCATCTTTAAATCTATCCTAAGTGGACCATCTTTTGTCAGCTACTAAAGCAGCTGCTTGTAAAATTAGTCTTTTGTACAGATCTAAGCAGTACTTTACCTCTCGACAACCATTTTTGCCATATAAAACCCAAATTAGATCTCATCTAAGATATAATTCTGATTCCTGGATTGGTATTCTCCAATATACTCACAATATTGTTGGCCGCATTCAAAGCAGACCGATTCAGCTGATAGATGACCAGGTCTGTAATTTCCGACACGCAGTCCCTTGAGCATAGAAAAATGATTTCAGTCCTTTACTTGCACATTGCAATTGTGACGCTGAATTACATTCTTCGATACCATCACGGGGTACACTCTTAGGTACCCTCCTGAACATCAGTGTATAGTACACATTTTAACTTGTACCAAACGAGTACAATCTACATTCCACTAGTTGGCCTCTAAACCCTGGAATGATCTTTCTAGTTTCTACCTCTTTTCCTCTCACTTATGGAATGAAAAATTTATGTCAGGCGTTTATAATTACCTCCTGGCAATCCAAAATCCTTATGCATCCTCCTACGTGAGCCTAAGTGCTATAGCTTGCTCAGGATCATAATTATAAAAAAAGTAAAATCATTATTTGAAAATTTATCATTATCTTCACATTTTTTCTGAAAGAATTAAAACAAGATTATTTTAATTAAATTCTAATCTTCACAAATCCTGCAAAACTAAACAATTAAATTAATTACAACCGAGGAAAACTATTAAATATAGATCAATCCGTAGTGTTGACTGATTATGTCATGCATATTTTTCTCGCCAAATGATTTTGATCAGACCATAATCAGCTAATCATTTCGAAAGTTTGTATCTCTCGAAGTAGAATAGCCAAGAAGTCACTATTCGCCTTAATTTTGTTTTATTCATTACAGGTAGAATAAAGCGTGGTGCAATTGTTCTAGGAACGCGTAAAATATTTTTAAAATACACGATTAACCAAACAAAAAGTTTTTTTTATTTCTTTAAAAAGTTGCAATTAAATTTCAGTTGGGTATACTCATAATGAATAATTAAAAATACACCTAATTGTGCAATATTCTTAAACATGGCCCAGTTGATGTTATCCATTAAATTGTTGAATCAGGAAACATTTTTGGTTTTAAAAGAATTAATTATCTACAAAATACTTATTTAAGGTATTAATTATTCATATCCATACATGCTGTTTCACTTTGTATGAAGGAAAAAAAATACAGTAAATTTGTAATTAAAAAAAAAAAGTAAAAAACAATGCAACCGTTTTTCTTATTGTCATCATTGATTTTCCCATTGATTGCTTAAAACCTGCATTTTTAACATACTAAGCGTTAATTAAAAGAAAACGTAATTACACTTAATTGTAGTAAGTACATGTACTTCAACTACATTTTAATTTACTTATCCTACATATGATTATATTATAAACCACAATCACGCAAATTCATTTTTCAAACAAATATTTTTGCCGTTAGTCGAACCTAAACAGAAAGCCAAAAGAGTATATAATTAAAAAAAAATAGTAAATAACATAGAAGTTAGTCGTGCGATATAATGCCTTTTAATTTGAAGCATATGTTTATATACCTATATTTTTAAGTTTATTGTTTTGGACTTTTGACTAATAATACTCTTCCGACCTCAAAATGATACTTATTCAGCAATCAGTGATTATTAAGGACTATACCAAATGGTATAAAATTATTCGGCTTTAGAAATAAATCGACAAAAAATGTCTTTGATATCATCTCAAATTGTACACCTCGTGCTCAAACCTCTTTTTTCATAGTTCTTCGTTCTTATGCTATTAATAAACACTAATTTTCAATACTGTGTACCTTATTTGAGAGAATTGCAATTATAGAAAAGAAAAGGTGGAAATACCAAAATTGTAGAAGGACTTCCTTAATCGTTTGTTATGACATTTTTTAACTATTGGAAACAATACAATAATATGGCTATCCTTAACATTAATGAATTAAATTTGTGTTCAGATAAAACTAATTTAGAACATTTGTATTATGTTGCAACATATTAAACTACGCTCTGGCAAACTCAACTAATGTTCGGAGTGTTATTTATATGGTAGTGTTAGAAAAAATATGTCATATTAGAAATTTTTGGAATTTTTGTAACTACGTGATTTTAGCATAAATTAATATATTACAGTTGTCTGGACATAAATTTAATTGTTAATTATTACATCAATAGAAAATAAAAGATACGCCAATTAAAATTAAGTTTCCACTTCTTAATACTCCCTCAATTTGGAAATTCATTTATTTGGAATTATTATTTAAGGTACATAATTATAATTTTCTATTATTATCTACACAACTTTAATCCATTGAAAACCAAACTTAGCAAAGCGACGTTTTACGAAGTGGCTCCCTGATCTCTGAATCTCCATTTTGTTATCTTACAGTATTATCATAGATAGCTTCAAGAACTTTGAATTAAAATCATTTGAACTGTGTGTACATAATTTTAATTCCAAAATTATTGTACATTTTAGTTCTATGCTATTATTATGTGAATTCTTTTAATTTAAATGTTAATTCTGGAAGTGACGATAATTTTAATTCTGAATTTTATTTATGTACATGGCAATAATTTTGGAAAGATATATATATATATATATATATATATATATATATATATATATATATATATATATATATACAGGGTCCGCCAATAGTACGTGGACGAAGCTTTATGAGTTTATACAATATCGTTTTCAAAATTATTTATTGCAGGATGGTGTGAGATCTTTCGGGTTACAATTAGAAAATATTTTCGCAAAAATTACTACTCGTATACAGGGTATTACAATACAAAGTTATATTTTTTTTAATGGAACATACCGTATATTGTTATAAATTTGGATTCCCTGGTTAATTTTAAGGGCACTTTATTCACTATATGAGGTATCTTAAACGCGCAATTTAGGCGCTGCATTCAATTTTTTGAAAATTTAGAGGTTGGAAAGAAAAATTGTAACAACCGTATGGAGAAATGTGTAACACAAAAATTTTAATAGTTGATTAGTCATAGACTGTGCTACATAAAATCGTAAAAATAGTAATATTATCTTTTTTAATTTTCGAGCTATCGTAATGGAAAGTTTAAGATTTTCAATCATAGATAAATTGATTTTTTTAAATGGAAAGGTATACATTGTTTTACATTGTTAGATAGGAAATTTAATTACAATTTTTTTGATATAACATTGTTGGTATTTATGTTTTGCCGTTTTTTGATAATCCAGCTTTTTTACTGAATTTGCAAAGTTTAAGAGTTTTAATCATAGATAACTTGATTTATTTAAATGGAAAGGTATGCATTGTGTTACATTGATAGATAGGAGATTTAATTACAATTTTTTTGATATAACATTGTTGGTATTTATTTTTTGCCGTTTTTTGATAATCCAGCTTTTTTTACTGAATTTGTCGATTTTCGTAGGTTTACATATGTATGTATAATTGTTTAAATCACATCAAGCTATGAAAACAAAAGAATATTAGAAACAAAATTTAGCAATAGTATCTGTTTTGTCATTTCGCGTGTATGTTCAAACGTAACCGAGTTAATTACTTTATTGCAGTGTGAATGTTTGACGCTTAACTTTACGAACATCATATACGTAATACGTTTATTTAAGAATTATAATGAGTAATTTTTTGCAAAATGAATTAGTTGACATGATATTTGTGCTTGGAGAATCAAAAAAAAATTGTTTATTGGCCCGTCGAATCTACGGGCAGCGTTATCCAGATCGAAGACAACCAAGAGAAGAATCGTTTCGCAATCTTTTAGAAAGATTTGAAAGTACTGGAAGTGTTGGATATCCTAAAAACGAAAGAGGTAAAGTTGTTACAAACGAAGAAAATGAATTTCGTGTACTTGTAGCTTCAGTTGAAAACCCCCACGTTAGTATTCCGAAATTAAGTGACAATTTAGAAATCAGTCAAACTTCCGTGAGACGAATGTTAAAGAAAAATAAATTTCACCCCTATGATGTACAATTACATCAAGAGCTGAAAGAACAAGATTTTCAAAATCGAATTAATTTTTGCCAGTTCAACAACAGTTAAATGCGAACGAAAATTTTATATCGGGGATATTATTTACCGACGAATGTACATTTCATCGAAATGGATTTGCGAACAGACATAATTTTCATTTTTATTCAAATGAAAATCCACACCAATTTCGGTTAGTCTCTCAAAATAAATGGTCAGTGAATGTTTGGGCAGGTATATTCGGCGGAACTATTGTTGGTCCTTTTTTTTTCAATGGCACACTCACTGAGGTAGAATACCATAATTTTCTAGAAAACGAATTATATCATTTATTGGAGAATGTACCTTTGGATCAAAGAAGAGATATGTATTTCCAACAAGACGGGGCACCTCCTCATCATGCCAAAATTGTAACCCAGTGGTTAAATTCGACGTTGCACGAAAATTTGATAGGAAGACAAGGACCGATACCTTGGCCAGCTAGATCCCCCGATATAACTCCATTGGATTTTTTTCTTTGGGGCTTTGTGAAGAATAAGGTATATGAGGAAGAACCAACAACTGCTGAGAATATGAAATTGCGAATTAGAAATGTTTTTGCTACAATTACTCCTAATATGTTAGATCGGGTTGAAGCTTCTTTTATTAAAAGAATTTAGTATTGTCTAAATCAGCGTGGTCGACAATTTGAACATTTAATTTAATATTATTTTCTTCCAAAATCGATAAATTCAGTAAAAAAGCTGGATTATCAAAAAACGGCAAAAAATAAATACCAACAATGTTATATCAAAAAAATTGTAATTAAAATTCCTATCTATCAATGTAACACAATGTATACCTTTCCATTTAAATAAATCAAGTTATCTATGATTAAAAATCTTAAACTTTGCAAATTCAGTAAAAAAGCTGGATTATCAACAAACGGCAAAACATAAATACCTACAATGTTATATCATAAAAAAATGTAATTAAATGTCCTATCTAACAATGTAAAATAATGTACACCTTTCCATTTAAAAAAATCAAGTTATCTATGATTGAAATCTTATACTTTGCATTACGATATCTCGTAAATTAAATAAGATAATAGTACTATTTTTACGATTTTATGTAGCACAGTCTATGGATAATCAACCATTAAAGTTTTTGTGTTACACATTTCTCCATACGGTTGTTACAATTTTTCTTTTCAACCTCTAAATTTTCAAAAAATGGAATGCAGCGCCTAAATTGTGCGTTTAAGATACCTCATATAGTGAATAAAGTGCCCTTAAAATTAACCAGGGAATCCAAATTTATAGTAATATACGGTATGTTCCAATTAAAAAAATATAACTTTGTGTTGTAATACCCTGTATACGAGTAGTAATTTTTGCGAAAATATTTTCTAATTGTAACCCGAAAGATCCCACAGAATCCTGCAATAAATAATTTTGAAAACGATATTGTATACACTCATAAAGCGTCGTCCACGCACTATTGGCGGACCCTGTATTAAATTATATATATATATATATATATATATATATATATATATATATATATATATATATATATATATATATACAGAGTGAGTCAGTTTTTGTAGACAAACTTTAACAGGAGATAGAACACATGTTTCTAAAAGAAAAATTCCTATGAACATATGTCGTAGAAGGCTTCGTTTCCGAGATACAGGGTGTTGAATATAATTTTTTTCTTAAATTTTATTATAACTCATAAACGAATGCTTAGATTTTTTCATGTTGGGGGATAATGTCTATTAATTAAGGGCATAAAACAAGCGATAAGAATGTTCACAAACTTGCACAGTGGCGGAGTGGAGGGTGCTCAACCCCTTACATAAACAGAACTTCTACGCTAATGACTATTTTTAAAAAACTGTTATTTTCATTATCTACATACAGTTTAACAAAATAATGTACCTTCTTCTGTTTCGAAATTCCTGTGCGTTTCGAGTTATTTTGATTTTTAGTGTTTGATGTGGTACTAAGTTAAGTAATGTGCTTTATGTGAATAATTAAACATAAAGTTTTTAATAAAAGATATAATAAAACATTTAGAGCCATTTTAGTACCTAACGATCGTTTCTTTAAAATTTCAAATACATTTTCATTTATAAATAGGTAGGTTATCGGTTTTTTTTAGTATCCATTGTTATTATCCTCGTATAAAAAGAAATGCGTAATTATTATTGTTATGCGGTCAATACTTTCGGT
Source organism: Vesta saturnalis (assembly GCA_036346205.1). Lineage (NCBI taxonomy): Eukaryota > Metazoa > Arthropoda > Insecta > Coleoptera > Lampyridae > Vesta > Vesta saturnalis. The sequence goes on from JARFJB010002120.1 coordinate 3,502,930, forward strand.
ATAATTATGTATGTATCAATTTCGCCATAAACATGTATGTAGTTTTTAAGTGAGATTCTAATAAGTTTAATTAACTTAAGACGTTATATTGTACGTCGCTGTGAAATGTGTATTGAAAAGAACGGTTTACATTTTGAACAAAGTGTCTAATTTTATTATACTAGTGTTATTGTTATTTATTTATAAATTGTTATTGCTAAGAATTCTTATTAATTTCACAATTATTAATTAAGTATTGTTAATAAATAAATAAATAATAAATAAGGATTGTTAAAATTAGTTAATTAGTTAATTTCAATTTACAAAAGTCTTGTATTTGAGCATGGCTTGATACAGTGGGGCTCTTTAATGAGAGCAAGTGAGCAGCGGTCTTATTAGAATCTCACTTAAAAACTACATACATGTTTATGGCGAAATTGATCCATACATAATTATACAGAATGTATTGACCGCTTAACAATAATAATTATGCATTTCTTTTTATACGAGTATAATAACAATGGATACTAAAAAAAAACCGATAACCTACCTATTTATAAATGAAAATGTATTTGAAATTTTAAAGAAATGATCGTTAGGTACTAAAATGGCTCTAAATGTTTTATTATATCTTTTTTATTAATAACTTTATGTTCAATTATTCACATAAAGCACATTACTTAACTTAGTACCACATCAAACACTAAAATCAAAATAACTCGAAACGCACAGGAATTTCGAAACAGAAGAAGGTACATTATTTTGTTAAACTGTTGTAGATAATGAAAATAACAGCTTTTTAAAAATAGTCATTGGCATAGAAGTTCTGTTTATGAAAGGGGTTGAGCACCCTCCACTCCGCCACTGTGCAAGTTTGTGAACATTATTATCGCTTGTTTTATGCCCTTAATTAATAGACATTATCCCAACATGAAAAAATCTAAGCATTCGTTTATGAGTTATAATGAAAACTTGAGAAAAAATTGTATTCAACACGCTGAATCTCGAAACGAAGCCTTCTACGACATATGTTTATAGGAACTTTTCTTTTAGAAACATGTGTTCTATCTCCTGTTAAAGTTTGTCTAAAAACTGACTCACCCTGTATATATATATATATATATATATATATATATATATATATATATATATATATATATATATATATATATATATATACTGGGTCAGTCATTAGAGTGCCGTCGGACGATCCTGGCTTTATTATTAAAAATTAAAAAATGTTATAGCGCCGATCGATATCAGACTTAGATGTGCATCGAATAAAAATAGTTTCATCCCTATAGGGTGTTCTATAATTGCAGGACTGCACTCAGCTTTGTTTTGTTAAATGGAAGCCTGTATTTATTTAATTTTATTATTATTTGTCTTGTTGAATGCTAAAAAACGGTACTTCGTTTTTAAATTTATTTTGTGGCGTTGCCAAGTTAGTGCATTTTTTCTTTAAAAAAGTGAAAATTTATACCTTTACTTAAATTGTTCTGAAGACTAATATTAACAGTAGAATTGTAAGGGTTGGTAGACGGGTAAACAAAATCTTGGTCTATCTTTTGACCTTCATACTTCCTGATTATACTATACTGGGTGTTTACAAAACATGGTCAATTTTGCAAATTTGAAATAACCATAACTTTTGTTTTTTAAATGGAATACCCTGTTTTTTACCATGTCATCGTGTTCTCTTTTTAATTCTCTTACTTTTTTATTAAGAATGTGATATACCTAACTTTACGCGTTCTCGAAGTATTTAAGATTTGTTGCAAAATTAATGAAATAATCATGACCTTTGCTTTGAATATTTACAAATCGTAAATGTCTTGTTGACAATATGGTCCAATAAACACTAATGGACTGAGGTTTACTTCTTATTCGAGTTTTTAAAATCATAATGTTATAATATGGCAATAAGTGCAAAAAGGGCATCCAGTAGGCCTGCGATTTATAATTCCTGACGTTTGGCTTAAACGTCATTCACTAGTTCCTCAGTTTAGTGTGAAAAATGAAATTTTCACAAGATGAATGTATTGACATGGTCTACGCTTTGGGCGAAGGTGAAAGAAATTCATTTCTTGCTTCCAGAATTTATCAACGACGATGTCCTGAGCGCAGGCATCCTGATCCAAGGATATTTGAAAAACTCAAAGAAAGATTTGAAAGAACAGGACATGTACAATACGAAAGAAAAGAACGAGAAAAAAGGGTTATAAACGAAGAAAACGTATTTGTGGTACTAACCAGTGTAGTGGAAAATCCAAACGTTAGCACAAGAAACCTCAGTGCTGATTTAGGTATTAGTCAAACTAGTGTTTCCAAGATTATTGGAAAAAATAAATTTCATCCATACCAATTTCAACTAGCCCAAGAGCTGAATGCAAATCATTTTCAAAGACGCTTGGAATTCTCCTAGTGGGCACTGGAACGATTAGGACAGGACAATGATCATCAGCATCGCTGGTCTTTGAATGTGTGGAGCGGAATAGTAGGAAATCACATAATTGGACCTTACGTTTTTGAAAGAAACATTAATGGTCAAACATATCTTGAATTTCTTCAAAATGAGTTACCTTATTAGAATTGCCGTTAGACATACGTCAAAAGATGAGGTTTCAGCAGGATGGTGCGCCTCCCCACTATAGTCGCATTGTTAGAGAACATCTAGACAGAACGTTTCCCAATAAATGGATTGGGAGAGGATGGCCAGCTCGGACTCCTGATCTGACAAAACTAGATTTTTTCCTGTGGGGTTATATTAAAAGCTTAGTATACCAAGAATCTCCCACCACCAAAGAAGATATGAAAATTAGAATACGGAATGCATTTCAAATGGTTAACCAAAATATGCTGCGAAATGTTGAAGATTCTTTTTCGAGGATAATTCACACCTGTTTGCAAGAAAATTGTGGACACATCGAGCATTTGATTTAGTTACAACTTATTATAATTTTCTCAATAATTTAAATTCTTTTGTTTGCTTTATTACTTTTGTATAGAACATCCAGTTTGTCACAATTTTGCAACAAATCTTAAATATTTTGAGAACGCGTAACGTTAGGTATATTACATGCTTAATAAAAAAGTAAGAGAATTAAAAACAGAACACGATGACATAATAAAATATAGGGTGTTCCATTTAAAAAACAAGAGTTATGGTCATTTCAAATTTGCAAAAATTGACCATATTTTGTAAACACCCAGTAAAGTATAATCAGGAAGCATGAACGTCAAAAGATTGAGCAAGGTCTTGTTTATCCGTTAGCCAAACCTTACAGTTCTATTGTTAATATTAAGGTCTTTTGAACAATTTAAGTAAAGGTATAAATTTTCACTTTTTTAAAGAAAAATGCTCTAACTTGGCAACGCCACAAAATAAATTTAAAAACGAAGTACCGTTTTTTAGCATTCAACAAGACAAATAATAATAAAATGAAATAAATATAGGGTTCCATTTAACAGAACAAAGCTGAGTCCGGTCCTGCAATTATGGAACACCCTATAGGGATGAAACTATTTTTATTCGATGCACATCTAAGTCTGATATAGATCGGCGCTATAAATTTTTTTTATTTTTAATAATAAAACCAGGATCAACCGACGGCGCACTAATGACTCACCCTGTATATATACAGGGTTCATTAGTGCGCCAAAGTTAATTTTCGGCTAAACTGTGCACAGTAGAAAAAAACGTTTTATACAAAAGTGGCTTGAATTCAAGCACGCTATAACCTACAAATATTTTCGCATATACAGAGTGTGCCATAACAGCAGTACATAACCTATCTTTCTTATTTTAAATGAAATAGTATAGTCTTTACTGCGGATTTCGCTTCTACTCTCAAAAACAACCACTTTCTATTAAACACATCGTATAACTAAACTTAACCGTTTTTGAAATATTTGTACTTTTAGATAAAAAATTATCATTTTTCGTCGTAGTTCAAAAATGTATTTTGAGGTTACTAGCAAATCTGTGAATTTGTAACTCCGCATGTAATTAGTGCACACATTGATCTTTTAAGAAGTATTATGACTTGTTTAACTTTTATACAGGGTGTACCAAAAACATGAATTCATAGTTTTTTTGCTTTTAAATGTAAATAACTATCTTATCTTATACACAACACCCTGTATATGATTATATTATTCGAAAGAAAATTGAAAGTCCTACATTTTTTGTAATGAGCAAATTTTGTCTATCTACAACGGTTTTTGAAATATTTACAACTTTAAGATTTTTATTTTAATTCTTCGTGGTATAGTAAATGTGTATAATTCACTTTTCTCCGTCACATGTTTATATTATGAGCAATCCACGGATTTATTTTTAGTCGTAACGATTTTTGATCACATTTTGGTGCAACGAAAAATATTATTTTCTCCTTTTTGGTGCACTTTCTATTTCGTAAATAAAAGAGTGCTTTAAAAATGTTTCTTTTTCATAGTATTGTATATATATATATATATATATATATATATATATATATATATATATATATATATATATATATATATCAGGGTGTTTCATTAAGGCTGGCCACCGGCCATATTTCAGAAACTAGTGGACATAAAAGTGGAGAAAAAATTCATTATAAGAGTCGCCACGAGAAAATCCTGGAAATTATTTTTAAGTTCCGTAATTCATCGCAAGGGGCGCAATTGAAAATTAAAAATAAAATTATAAATTTCTCCGAAAATTCCCACATTAAGGCATACCTTTGGTAACATCCTTAGAAAGCTTAGACAATTCTGCATCATTTTGGTCTAAGGCTCATTGGCGTACCGACCTTAATAAGAGTGGGGGAAGCTATTGAATGTGTAATCATTTAAATCGCTGTTATTTTTAAACGACTTATCCGATTGTAGTAAACCTAGGCTTGTTTAGAAGAAAAAGGTAAGTACTTTTAACTGTCGCATCCATTGGTACGCGATAGCTCATAATAAAATTGTTACAGGGCGCAATTTGTAATAATACCAGTTTTTGATTTTATTCAGAAAAATTAAATCATACGGTATAATTATGACATCATAAGCGGAAAGTAGCTTAAATTTGTAACAAAAACGTAAATAACGCGATTTGATATCTTTATTTGTTCCAGAGTTATGGCGAAAAGAAGACTTTTAACCTTTTAATTTAATAATTGATTGTTGCTATGGTTTCTTAAGGTGTATAGGTTGGATTAGTAATGAGGAATCTGCATTTATCATAGTCTGTGCCTCCCTTCACACTCTATCTAGGCTTAGGACTAGTCCAAACTAAGCAAATTGCAAAATTTGGAGCGTGTTTAGAGGCCAACGGGCCATAACAACGATATCAAAGTAATGATTGATTTTTGTTTAAGAAACTTTTTAATAGAATGGTAAAAAATCATGAACAACTGTTAAAAAACAAGTGAAAAGCTATAAATGTTCAAATTGACGGCCGTTTTGTAAAAAACAACTATTAATTCTTCTTCTGTACGTTTATAACATCATATAAAACTTCTAAGGTATAATTCTAATGTGGTGTGTTTTAAAATAATAATCTAATTTGCTGCGGAACAAAGTCGGCGCGTTTCCATGGAGGTAAATAAATTGAAATAGTTGTCAACTTACTTAATTTTGATTGATGTTGTGTTGTAAAAATTTTTTCCTTCATTAGTTTTGGGTTTCATTGTACCTTATCAGAAATTAGTGCTATCCTTCAAAAATGTCGTATACCAATGCCGAGGCTTACGACATGCTTGCCGTGTATTATGAATGTTTTCAAAATGCAGCTATTGCGGAACGACAATACGCTATCAGATATCCTGATCGAAGGCACTACACTAGAAAAGTGTTTCGGCGAATGGCAACACGTTTAAGACAAACGGCAAATGTACGACGTATTCCACTTCCTGTCAGAAGACGTCGCATAAGAAATGAAGACAATAGTATTAATGTTCTTGCGTACGTAGAATCGGAGCCTCACGTACGCATCAGGGAGATTTCCACAGAACTAGGTGTAAGTGTTGCTTCTGTGTTCAGAATTTTAAGGGATTTTAAGCTGCATCCTTATCATCTAGTTTGACACCAGGCTTTATCAGACACTGATTTTGACAGGCGGCTCGACTATTGCTATTGGCTGAGAGACATGTGTAGTGAAAATCTTCGATTCCTTTCCAAAGTTTCATGGACCGATGAGGCTACTTTTACTAGCTACGGCAGAGTTAATTTGCACAATATGCATTATTGGTCGCAAACAAATCTTCACTGGATGCGCGAAGTGGATCACCAAAACAGATGGAGTGTAAATTTGTGGTGTGGTGTTTTAGGTGACAGAATTATCGGACCATTTGTTTTTCATGGGCACCTAAATGGTGAATCTTATTTAAACTTTTTACAAAATGACTTGCCCAATCATTTAGAAGACATTCCCCTTGACGTGAGAGCATCCCTGTGGTATCAACATGATGGATGTCCTTCACACTATTCCCGAAGAGTCCGTGATTTCTTAAATGTTAGATACCCAAATCGCTGGATGGAAAGGGGTAGTTTGTTTCCGTGGCCACCTAGATCCCCGGATTTAACTGTATTAGATTTCTACTTGTGGGGAAGAATAAAAGATATTGTTTACGAAACGAGACCAACCACCCGAGAGGACATGATTCACCGAATTGAAATTGCAATAAATTCGATTCCACGAGACAAAATCGAAACAGCTGTTTCCAGTACGAGAAGAAGAATTAATAGTTGTATTTTACAAAACGGCCGTCAATTTGAACATTTATAGCTTTTCACTTGTTTTTTAACAGTTGTTCATGATTTTTTACCATTCTATTAAAAGTTTCTTAAACAAAAATCAATCATTACTTTGATATCGTTGTTATGGCCCGTTGGCCTCTAAACACGCTCCAAATTTTGCAATTTGCTTAGTTTGGACTAGTCCTAAGCCTAGATAGAGTGTGAAGGGAGGCACAGACTATGATAAATGCAGATTCCTCATTACTAATCCAACCTATACACCTTAAGAAACCATTGCAACAATCAATTATTAAATTAAACGGTTAAAAAGTCTTCTTTTCGCCATAACTCTGGAACAAATAAAGATATCAAATTGCGTTATTTACGTTTTTTGTTACAAATTTAAGCTACTTTCCGCTTATGATGTCATAATTATACCGTATGATTTAATTTTTCTGAATAAAATCAAAAATACTGGTATTATTACAAATTGCGCCCTCTAACAATTTTATTATGAGCTATCGCGTACCAATGGATGCGACAGTTAAAAGTACTTACCTTTTTCTTCTAAACAAGCCTAGGTTTACTACAATCGGATAAGTCGTTTAAAAGTAACAGCGATTTAAATGATTACACATTCAATAGCTTCCCCCACTCTTATTAAGGTCGGTACGCCAATGAGCCTTAGACCAAAATGATGCAGAATTGTCTAAGCTTTCTAACGATGTTACCAAAGGTATGCCTTAATGTGGGAATTTTCGGAGAAATTTATAATTTTATTTTTTAATTTTCACTTGCGCCCCCTTGCGATGAATTACGGAACTTAAAAATAATTTCCAGGATTTTCTCGTGGCGACTTTTATAATGAATTTTTTTTCTCCACTTTTTATGTCCACTAGTTTCTGAAATATGGCCGGTGGCCAGCCTTAATGAAACACCCTGTATATATACGAGCCCTTCCCATCTCAATTGGCCCACCAATATTTTTTCTTTTTAAATAAAGTTATGCTAATTCACGGTAAATTTAATTTAAGTATTTATTTTTATTATCATTTGTAACAACATTCTAACAATTTAAAACATTTTACTTTAAATCATTTTTTCTCGAATTTATTATTTTCTAAGAATCTTTGAATATCTGAAATAATCAAGTAGGCTTTGCCTTTGTCCAACAAAAGAAAGTTTTTTTTTTACTATTAGTAAAAATGACGCGTGGAAAGGTTGTTGATGAAAAAATTCGCTCAATTATTATCAATTTATTTAAAAAGGAAACATCAAACGCGGAAATTGGCGAACTAATTAATTTATCAAAGTTTACTGTCAGAAATATCATTCGAGTTTATAAAACAACGGCTACAATAGCTACAAAACCTCGGTATGCGTCGAAATCCAAAATATCAGATGCTGATGGACGGGCATTGAAGAAGATTATTAAAAAAAACAGGCGTTTTCGAACTATGGTGAATTATCTGTTCTTTGGAGCGATGCTGTGGGGCGAAGTGTTTCAAGATCCACTTGCCATAGGGAAGCCCTCTTAACATTAAAACAAAAGAAAAACCGGCTTAAATGGACTAAAAGTCACATTAATTGGACGAGTGATGAATGGAATAGTGTCCATTGGAGTGATGAGTCTCGATTTGAAGTTTGTGTTGGGGACAATCGAAGCAGAGTTATTCGTCAGAAAAATGAAGCTTTCAATTCAGATTGTTTAAAAAAGAAAGTAAAATTTCCTGCTTCAGTTATCGTATGGGGTTCAATGTCTGCTAGAGGTGTTGGAAAACTTCACTTCATTGATGGAATTGTAAACACCAATAAATATTTAGAGATTTTAAGAAAATCGTTACTTCCAACAACGACAGATTTATTGAAGAATAATAATAATTTTGTGTTCCAACAAGACGGGGCGGCCTGCCATACATCAAGAAAATCTTTAAAATGGCTTTCTGATCATAATGACCCACTTTTGGAGTGGGTGGCAAACAGTCCCGACTTGTCACCAATAGAAACCCTTTGGCACACAATGAAAAAACGATTACGAATACAACCAGCTAGAAACGTAGTCGAATTAAAACATGAACTTCAAAATATTTGGGATACTTTCACTCAAGATGAGTGTCAAAACTTAATAAGTACGATGCCCAAAAGAATTCAAGCCGTAATTAAAAATAAAGGCGACGTCACACAGTGGTAAAGGTTTTTGGATTTTGTATGTTTTCCTTGTTTTTAACAATTAAAAAATAATTTAAAGTTAAAGGTTGCAATAAAATGTTTTAAATTGTTTAAAATGTTGTTACAAATGATAATAAAAATAAATACTTAAATTAAATTTACCGTGAATTAGCATAATTTTATTTAAAAAGTAAAATTATTGGTGGGCCAATTGAGATGGGACGGGGCTTGTATATATAAAAGTTTTTTTATGGAATTACATCCTCACTCACATACGTACTACAAAATTCAATACATTTTACCATTTGTTTAAGTATGGCAACTGTTATTATCGTTTTCTTGTCAATATACTTAATAATATACAAGGGTCACATTTATTATACCACGAAGGATTAAAATAAAAATCTCAAATATTTTAAAAACCGTTGTGGATAAACAAAATTTGCTTATTACAAAAAATGTAGGACTTTCAATTTTCTTTTGACTAACGTAATAATATACAGGGTGTTGTATTTAAGATAAGATAGTTATTTACATTTAAAAACAAAGGTATTATGAAATCATATTGCTGGTACACCCTGTATAAAAATTAAACAAGTCATAATACTTCTTAAAAGATCAACGTGTGCACTAATTACATGCGGAGTTACAAATTCATAGGCTTGGTAGTAACCTCAAAACAAATTTTTTAACTATGACGAAAACTGATAATTTTTTATCTAAAAGTACAAATATATCAAAAACGGTAAAGTTTAGCTATAAGACATGCCTAATAGAAAGTGGTTGTTTTTCAGAGTAGAAACAAAATCCAAAGTAAAAACTATACCATTCCATTTTAAATAAGAAAGATAGGTTTTGTACCGCTACTATGGAACACTCTGTATATGCAAAAACATTATTAGGTTATAGCGTGCTTGAATTCAAGCAACTTTTGTAAAAAAACATTTTTTTCTACTGTGCTCTGTTTAGCTGCAAATTGACTTTGACGCATTAATGAGCAATCCTGTATATATATATATATATATATATATATATATATATATATATATATATATATATATATATATATATATATATATGAGTATTTCCGGTAGAATACACATTTCTTCAGAAAGTGATTAGGTCTAATCATTTTACCACGACATTTCGAGATACGGGGTATCGAAATTACAAAAAAAAGTTGATTTTTGAAATATTTAAAAACGAAAAAAGGAATTATTCTCATTCTGGGTATAATAAATAGGGATATAAGTACATTGGATTTAGCCTATTAATACATGTTTATTATGTACAGTGGCATAGAACATAAGGGACAGCGCTACATTTTAATCCCTAATTTATACGCCAATGGGGTAAATTTTTTATTAAAATAAGAAACCTTGACGTTTTTAGAAAAAAAAAATAGTATGCTTTATCTAAATTGATAATTGGAACAGTGTCTAAAATACTTACATTCTTAGTTATTTATTACCAACTGATTCGGCAGGTTAGTATTAATCTGTAGTATTTGGGAAACAACATCAAATCGTGAAAATTAGTGTTTCGGGAAGAATAAACATAATTTCAGGGAATGCTAGATCTAATCATTTTAACACCAAACTTCCATTCAAACGTACTTCGTTTTCGAGATACAGGGTGTCAAAGTTAATAACCTGCCTAAGCAGTTGGTAATAAATACTTAAAAGAATACCTTTTTATCTGAAAAACGTCAAGGTTTCGTATATTAATAAAAAAAAAACAATTTACAATATTAGTGTAGAAATTAGGGATTGAAAGCTTTCACTATCCCTTGCGCTTTACACCAATGTACGTATTAAAAACGTATTAATAAGCTAAAACAAATGTGCTTAATATATCTATTTATTATACCAAGAATGAGAAACATAATTCTTTATATATTACAAAGACCAAGTTTTTTTTTGTAACTGTGACACCCTGTACTTTTTGAAAGATCATTGAATTAGTCACATCACAGAGCTAAAATATACAGGGTGTTCCATTTGAGATAAGGGAGATATTATAGTTTGAATGTATTAATAATACAACTGAAAAATCTGAACACCCAGTATAGTTAGTTGAGTTGATCGACCTATACTCACAGTTTTTGCTTTTGGAGCGCGACGTTTCAGAAGCGGGCTCTGCTTGCGTCCTCAGGCTTAGCCGTGAGAAAGACTGTTTTCGCACTTGAGTCGAATTCATATGTTATGATTTTTCTCCGAACATGGTATCTTTCACTTACTAGTCTGACATCTTTACTTACACGATCTTCGGCTATGGATTCAAGAAGCTTGGGTTAATATAGCAGCTGTAGATGACTTGATTGATAGCATACCACGCCGTCTAAATGAGTGCATTACAAATCGTGGTGGAGCAACTCATTATTGAAAAAAACATTTTTGGTTTTTGTTCTTTTGTTTTCAAATTTTAATCGTTTGTTTGTTCGAAAATTTCAATAACATCGTTCAATAAATTCTAGGTGTTGCAATTTTTATGGGAGTCTGTATATATAATTTTAAAGAATTAATCTTGACGATGAGATAGAAATCAACATTTTTAATTTTTCTTTGGAGATGTCGTCAATGTGTAGGGTTTGTAAAAACTCTTTTTTGCTAAGCCGAGCTTTCGGAAATGTTTATTTCCTTTACCAAGGAGTGTAAAGTGAATTCTTAAATCATTAACATCTCTAGATATATTTGGAATTCTTATAATTAAAAGCAACAAAAGTATATAGTTAATCATCATTAACTATATTTTACAAAACTTATTGATTCAAAATATGAACATGTCGTTAATTCGACAGCTGTCAGGATAGAGTCATGATTTTTGCAGATTCAGAGGTGTAATAAAGAGAAATATGTATCTTGTACTCTTCTGATGCATAAGTTCCCCTACAGGCTAATAACTGTGGTGGGAATACAACTTGAAAATTATAATATTTTGATGATATCGTCTCCTTCTCTCCCCCCCGCTCCTTCGCCCTCTATCGCCCTATCTCCCTGTCTCCTCCCGCCCTCTCGCCCTTTCGCCATCCCCACTCTCTCTATTCTTCTCTCTCTATTTCTTTCTCTGTCACTCACTAATTTGTAGTTTTATTTTGTAGCACTGTCCAAACTCGATACGGACACCGTCTTGCCATTTAATAACTTGTTACATTCTGCCATTCGATTGTAATAACATATGCTAATTTTCAAGGTGAAATATTTCTTCATGTAGAATACATTCGCATTCCTTTTATAGATCTTTGGTTTAAATTAAATTCTAAGCATTTATAGCATAGATTCTATTTATTAACGTGATCATACACAGGATACAGGCATAATTTATTGTGCGCTTTCTTCTAATACTTCACTTGTGGTTTTGTCAGAGAATCAACACACTTATAGGAAAAGTAAACACATAAAGGTTTATCCAAATATTGCATAGAACATAATTAATAGGTATGTTTAAAGTCTATATCTAGGCATTTTTATATCTTTGAAATATGCAGCTGTTTTAGAAACATTTGATAAAAACCAAAAACTGACCCTAATAAACCCTCCCTCTCCACCGCTCTCCCAAAATCTAATCAGCTCCAAGCCAAATAAAAACAAGCTTACATACAACATTTTAAGTACGTAGGGATTTTCGTACTGGAGTTATCGTGGATACTGGCATACATCCAAACACACTCAGACAAAACATGAGCCACTCTTTTTTTAGTGGATACGGATTGCATCTACTTTTCCTGAAAATGACACTTTTACTTTCACCTAGATGTGAACCCTTTGGCACTTTTACTTTCACCTAGATGTGAACCCTTTAGCTAAGAAGCAAACCTCAGCCAAGATCAGAATCATCACATCCTTGTTTCTTGACTCTAGAGTAAATTTCGTATAATCCTATCCCCCTCTTACATATGTAACTTTCCTATGTGACCTAGAGGGGACGTAGCTAAGCTGCTTGTGCGCATGGTTCAAAATACTCTCACATTAGGAGGTTGTCTGTTCGTAATATTATATTTTAACGCACTTACGACCTGTTCATGATCCAGTAACTATGCAATACTTAACAAAATCTAACACCAGAAAGTTAGCTACCTAAGGAATTTTATTAATAATTTGCTCACAATTGATATTAATAATTATTTTATTGCATTGTTTATACTACATACACAATTTAGATAATTCTAAGATACACTTTACACAATTGAAGAAATTTTTGAAGACATGTATATATATATATATATATATATATATATATATATATATATATATATATAGATTTAAATTTCAACGGTCAGTGTTATGTTGCATTATTTTTAAACCGTGTATTTGTAACGATATAAACGGGTGGTAGAACGGGATTACAGATAAAGTTGGCCTTTTTGCCCCGACTAGTCAGCGTATGGGAGTGGGTATGATGTTGATAAATTTTGCACATCCAGAATAGTAAATCGTACGTAAGTCAAAGTAGGGGATGAAGACGTAATCAGATCGGTTTAGGGCGCCAGAATGTTTGGTAGTCAAAATAAGGGACGTCGTGCCAAAATTACGAGTACATAGCGTGTCTAAACATACAAAAAACATACGCCTACCTACCCGCAATCAATCCCAGGTGTACTGGACAGCAACTCAGCAAACCACCTGAAATAGGGCTTCAAAATAGCACTACACGCCTGAAAAATAAAAGCGTGTTAATCACTCAATAATGTTACGTTACGTTACTACACCTCAGTGTAAATAATTAGGCATTATATAATAATCTTAATAAAACAAAAAAAAATTACCTTTGTTGAATGCACTCTAAATGAATCAATAATCAACTAAAAGTCAAATAAAACACTGTATATCATTAACGCTATTACTCAATAAAGAAACTGTCACTTCGTTACGTTAAAACTTAAGCTCCTAAATTACCGGTAAACTTGCAATTTGAAAAAAAAACTTTTACGTAACACAAAAGGGGTTTTCACAGAATTAAAACAATTTTATAAAACCCAAACAAAGCTGTAATAAGATAAGAAAATAATATACATAAGATAATGCGTATATACGAAAAGATAACAGCTTCTTAATTGGCGACGGGAGGTCTGGCCAGAATTCTGCGTAACGCCGTAACCTACATATTTCGTGGATTATTTAACCACACTACTTCAGGGTCAATTGCCCTTTAATACTAAGATGAAGGGTGTGAAGGCGAAGCGTCAGAATTATGATTAATTACAATAAATAAACCAAAGCAACAACTTAATTTAAAAGGTACACGACTCCGTTTTCAAACCTTCGTTAACAAAACAAATAGTTCGAGGTACACACACAAGAAATCTTGTAAATACTCAATAAAACACAATGTTATACTACCTTACTGTCTAAATTGGCACCTCTTCTGTGTTACAACAATCGAAAATAAACCAGGTGACCGATTACTGCTACTATGGATACGGAATCTTCCTAGCCTGACACAAGATGATGAGTGATAAGGTTGACTATTTGTTTTTGTACTCAAACGATTCCTTGATTGAATCTCGGTAAAATGTTATTGCATTAACTAAAAACTTCTTTTAAAATAGTTTTCTTTACACTACCAATCCAAAAGGTTATTAACTTTATTTAAATAAATATAATTTTAATATTCTGCGAAAGTTTCTTTGTGCTTCAACACGCCCTGCACGGAAATTAAGTGGCATTCCAAGAACGTTAATTTAATAAATCCGCAAAAGCGACATAAACCAATGAGGTTACAGAAGCACTAATATAACACGACGGTGATCTCTAGGTAACTTGATTACGTAAAATCGAAATCGGCACTAGGTCTAGTCCTTTGGTGATTGAACAATTTCACTTAAAATCCCTTCACAGGTTTTCTTCAAAAAGTAGATAACTACCCTCACAACACGAAAGTTCGTTCGTTAAACACCAAAAGGTCCAACATATCAACGTTCTAATCAACCCCTTAAGCCGTAACAACAAACGTCACAGTACTACTACTCGGGAGCGCTGTCAGTTTCAGAATCCCTAATTATTACCAAAAATCCATCTTGGATTTTTGAATCCCACCACTCACAAAAAAAAATCTCATTTAATTTGTTCCACCAATTAAGAAACGGAAGGAGAAGATTTGATACCCCCTACACACAAACTTCGTTTTCAACTGTAAGGACTCGATAATTTTCAAAATTCTAAACGTCAGCAGAATCAACGTGAAAAGTATCTCTGTATTTTCATTTAAGTTCAAGCAGTTAGTCGCACATTCTATCTTTATGACTCAAAACCAACATACTCAATATTAAGCTGAACCACTGCAATCACTCGACTTCTTGTCGCCAGAACGGTATCAAATACATTTACATCTACACTCTTTCTTTAAGTTACTTAATTTTACAAAACTTTCTATTAAATTTTAAGGAAATCAAACGAAATAAACATTATTTAAACTTATATACAACCAAATACAAATAAAACGTTACTCAACGTTCAATAACCTCACGAGCCATATATTGGTTCAAAAATGTACGATTTGACATATTCTAATCTAAATTTACTTATATCTAAAAAACCTTAAATTCTACACTTAAACTAAATACATGTTCGTGATCTACACGAAAAACTGAACTAGAAAACATTTATTTAAACTCAAATATCTTAATTTTAAAGGAAAATTCTTTTTCATATAGGAAATTTATGTAGTTAACCCCATTTTCATAATTTTATGTTTAAATAGCTTGTACAAAGTAAATTTCTACATGGAAATGAGGAAAACCTCCTATTATTTGCTCTAATAATTTATTCTATGCTCAAACTATTCTATAAAAACTATAAATTTGCAAAAACCTTAAAATTAAAACTTAACCTAACTTTATACAAATATACATATAATTTTCGTTTCTAACATCCAAATTACTTGAAATGTTACTCTAATAATTTGTTAAAACTGTCTTCAACATCACCAATGTTCACTTTTACAGTACTGTCTACAACTTTCTCAACTCAACAATCCATATTGTTAAACACACTTCTTTAAAATTTTTGCACAAACAGTATTTATATGTAAAATATCCATATGTAAGATTGTTGTTTATAACGTCTTTAATGTGAATAATGTACTACTTCTTCTGTTGCACTTTTTTGTACACTAATTTGTGAGTAATAACTAAACCATGTCCGCACCATAACCCTTTCTTAAGATTTTAAATCTTTCCTGAATTTTATCTAACTCGATACATGTTCTAAATATAATTATAAATCTAAACTGTGTGATGAACATCTGTAAGGTTTCCAAATTGCTAAAATACTATGAATAAATACAAGCTTATGCACTCTAATCCATGTCTTAAACTTATATCTAACCATCTCTCTCTCTCTCTCTCTCTATATATATATATATATATATATATATATATATATATATATATATATATATATATATATATTCTATTCTGAAGATATTCTACCAAATACCACACGTGCATCAAAATTAATCAGATAATCCTGGAAAAAGCGTTGTTTTCTTAAGGAAACCTCATTCGTTGGTGTTCTCTCTTGGTTAAAATAAGACCCCTCCACCTTCCAAGTCGCGGCTCTTTTAACTTTGATTATTATTTTTGCTTTTACAATGTTGCCTATTCTCGTAATGAACTTATTATAAAAGAGGTTGCATAATTATTGTAAGAAAATGTTATTAAAATTATTCAATTTCTTTTAATGTCCATTTTGTAGGTTGGAAGGTCGTGAGGAGTTCCCCACCAGATATATTTATGTTTGATAATTTAGCCTTGTCGATAATCACATTTTAATTAAAGTGATTAATATTGATTGAGTAGGGAAGAGGAGAGTTTTAGTTTCAGAGAAGATTAATCAAATCATTATTAAGAATTTTAGTATTTCAATTTTCTTTTATAAGTACTGACAAGATTTGATTGTGAGCTTAAAAGTTTCTTTATTGCTAGTAGAGCCTTAAAGTAAGTAAGACCTGCAGAATGCTGCAAAAGGTAGGTCCACGTATTTCTCTCTGTTTTAAACTAGTGCAGCTACGACTCGACTTACCGTTTAATGTAACTAAAATTGTTAGTAAAATTCACGACCCAAGCGACGAATTAGTTGGCCTTTGCGGTTGCTTACTGTGCGGTGTTTTAATGTCGTTTGAATCCGTTGCAAATTAACTGTATAAATTTTAGTTTCACAAGTATTGCTAGTACCCAGTGAGGATTAATTCAGCTTTGATTTATACTTATTTATATTAAATTCTCAGTAGGAGCACAAACTGTGCTGAATGTTAACTTCAATCATTGACTAAAAAATTTTAAGACACGCAAGTGTAATGTTAAATTGCGTTCCCAACATGCTGTCTTTTTCTAATGGAACCCCTGCTCCCACCATCTCCAAGCTTCTGACTTGTAAACTAACGACATCGTTGCAAATTTTCTGAACTGATTTCTCGACTGCACGAGTCATGACGAGACTGATTGTCATTGTCGGGTCGGCGCCATCCGTCTACATACTCATAGATAAATAAAAACCTTACATATTATAAACAGTATTGTTTCCCTAGCTATTATTATTCTTTGAAATAATATTTTTATTTCCAATATATGAAACTAAATTAATACCAAATAAATAGCTACCTGTGTATCCAATGATTATTTATAAATGTACAATATAAAGCAAAAATATAAATTGCTAACAGTCAAATCGTACCACGAATTTTATTACGAAAAATATTTAAGGGGTAATTTTTAAAAACTATATCCAGGGCGTTATACAGTTTTGTCGCATTATACGTAAAACCACATTCGAACAATGTTGTACGATGTGAAGGTATGGTAAAATTATTTACATGTCTGATATTTTTAGAGTGAATTTCATTTCTACCAAATAATTTGCGGCGCAGATATGCAGGACTGTTCGTTATAACAATTATATGTATAAAATTTAAGAAATGAAATTTCCACCTTGTTTTAAGGAGAGCCAATTTAATTCTTGCATGAAATCGCTAATATGGTCAAATTTACGTAGACCATACATAAATCTGCAACAAGTATTTTGTAGATGTTGGAGCCTGTTTCTGTTAATGTAATTTAGAAATGGGTAATAAACAGTTAAACATTATCCATAAATCGGAGAAATTAATACTTCACATAATTTTTTTCTAAACTTAAAATTATATTATTGACTTATTAGTAAATAATAATCGTAGTTTCATCTAGGCCCTTTTGATCACGTAACTTACATGATCACTAAAATTGTATTTACGATCTGAAACTAAACCTAAATTTTTAATTTTCTCCGCAAAAGGTAAGGAAGCACCGTTTTTTAAATTAAATTAGAAGAAATAATTATAAAAAATATAGAAATAATGAATAAATATATGGTAAAACGACCTTAACGAATCGATTCTGCAAGCTGCCGAAATATCAATTCCTAGGACAAGCCACAAAGTAAATCGAATACCTGTACCTTGGTGGAACCCAAAAATCGGTGAAGCTATTAAGGCCAGAAAAGTCGCTTTGAAGAAGTTTTCAAAAAACCCCACTACAGAAAACCTTATCAATTTTAAAAAACTCAGAGCAATAGCACGACGAGAGATTAAAACCTCACAAAGGTCCTCATGGCGAAGTTACGTCAGCTCATTACAAACAACAACGCCTACTACAGAGTTGTGGACTAAAATCCGTGCCATCTCCGGGAAACGTTACAATCAAAGCCTCCCAAAATTGAAAATTAATGACAATCTATTTACCGAACACGCAACAGTAGCCGAGCAACAAGCTAATCATTACCAACAGGTTAGCACTACAAATAACTACAGTGCAGATTTTAAATTTAAAATGACGACACAGCAGCCACCCTTAGATCTTACTGAAATAACCTATCAAAGCTACAACGAGCCAATTACTATAGAAGAACTCCGTATAGCTCTACACGAAGCTAAGGAAGGTGCGACTGGAATCGATGATATCCCAAACGGAATGCTGAAAAACCTACCATACTCATGTTTGCTGGATTTACTTTATACTTTCGACAAAATTTGGAACGAAGGCGAGTATCCAGAATTGTGGCAGACTGCAATGGTAGTACCTGTCTTAAAAACTAGTAAGGATCCGTTAGAACCGGACAGCTACCGTTCGATCTCTTTATGTTGCTGTATGGAAAAACTCTTAGAAAAGATTATCAATAAAAGACTGGTCAATTTAATGGAAGAAAATAACTGGACAAATCATTATCAGGCGGGATTTCGGAAAAATTATAGCACACATGATAAATTGGTGCAATTGTCAACGCCATCTATGAAAGCTTCGGAAGAAGAGAACACCTAACAGCTGTATTTGTCGACATAGAGAAGACTTATGATACAGTTTGGAGATATGCCGTATTGGAAAAGCTACATAAATGGGGGGTAAAGGGAAAATTAGCCTATACCATAAAGTCATTTCTGTATAATAGACGTTTTAAAGTGTGGGTAGGGAAAGCAGTGTCCGACGAACATATTTTAGAAAATGGAATACCTCAAGGCTCTCCACTTAGTGTAACTTTGTTTGCTATTGCGGTAAAGGATATCACAACTACACTAACACCAACAATTGGTCGCTCTATATACGTTGACGACATCACGATTTATAGGTCCGGGAAAAGAGGCGCTGCAATTAACAACGAGCTACAGAAAGCAATTAACACCATAGTGGAACAGGCACAAAAAGTAGGATTCTGGTTTTCTCACTCAAAGACAGTGTCTATGCATTTCTGCAAGCTAAGAACACCGCATTACGAGCCTAAACTTTACCTTGGAAATAAACGAATCAGAGTTGTGTCTCAAACAAAATTTCTTGGCATAATTCTTAACTCTACCCTCTCGTGGAGAAACCACATAGAATATATATACACAGTATCCAAACAAGTCTTGAATATAATAATAACACAAACTGGGGCGCAAACCGGGAAATTCTATTACGGATTTATAAAACAATGATTCTTTCAAAGATAGATTATGGATGCAATGCATACGGATCTGCATGCAAATCTCTCTTGAAGAAACTAGACACAATCCAAAATGTCTCACTAAGATACTGCATGGGGGCTTTCCCCACAAGCTCTTCATATAGTTTATGCGCTGAAGCTCGTGTTCTACCCTTAAAGTTCAGGCGCATGTGGCTGTTACAAAAATATGCTTGCAAAATCAGCATGAAGTCAACACATTTTAATTACGAGATCATCACTAAGAATGAAAATACGTGAAGGACATTAAATACGCTCATATATGTACAATTAACAAAACAAAGGATCACATTACAGATCCCATCACAAGAAGCGACCAAAAAGGAGTATATTAGAGATAAAATATTAGACCAATGGCAAAATACTTGGAATCAACAAAATAGCGCCCTTAAAGAACATCTACCTACGATCAAAAAACGCAAAAAATACCCAGCATTCTCAAGAAGGAATAGTATAGTCATTACAAGACTTCGCATAGGTCATACAAAGTTGACCCACGAACACATACTTACAGGATCACCCCGAGGAATATGCCAAACATGCAACGTACAATTAACGATCCGACATCTCTTCACTGATTGTCAAGCAGTGCAGGCACAACGAGAAATCTGTGATATAAGAGGTCCATTTCCAAAAATGCTAGTAGTAAATAAAAGAAAAATGAAAAAGTTGCTTGAATCTTTACATTTATCAGAATTACACGGAAAAATTTAACCAACAAATATGCACATATTCAGAATACGTTTTGGAACAAGTAAATAATTCATAACAGGCTAAAGGCAAAATAACCTTAGAAGTTGATGCCTAATAAATAATTAGAAAAAAAAACAACCTCTAAAAAATAAAGTTAATCTAATTAAAATTATTGTAATTCAACTATAAGAAACCAAATTATTAATTAATATAATTTCCCCTAATAAATTTAAAGAAGGAGGAGCTGCTATATTAGAAGAACATAATAAAAATCATCATAATCTTATTCTGGGTATAATATTAATTAAACCTTTCTTTAAAAACAATCTACGACTAGATAAACGTTCATATGAACAATTAGCTAAACAAAATAATCCTGATGAACATAAACAATGAGAAACTATTATTACAATTGAACCATATAAACCTCATATATTTATTGTTATTAAACCTCCTAATACTAATCTCATATGTGAAACTGATGAATATGCCATTAAAGACTTAACATCCATTTGACGTAAACAAATTAAAGAAATAATAAAACCCCCTATTAAACCAATAATTATAATAATAAAATCAAATTTTAAACCTATAATTATATAAATTTTTATAAAACGAATTAATCCATATCCCCCTAACTTTAACATTACGCCAACCAAAATTATTGACCCAGAAATTGAAGCCTCTACATGAGCCTTGGGTAACCATAAATGAACAGAATATATACGAATTTTAATTAAAAAAACAAAAATTGTACAAATATAAAAATAAATATTATTTAATGAAAAAGAAAGATAATAAATATCTAAAGTATAAAATTATCATATATATATATATATATATATATACAGTTGACTCGCGATAATCCGACAGTTATGGGACCTAGGGGGTGTCGGATTACCGAAGGTCAGTTTATTTTTACGGAATTTGGCCATATAAGTTAAGAAAATTAATTGTTGTATTATTTTGTATACTCTTCGATATCAAAGGTGTAGAATAATCAATTTAGGCATTATTTTTCACAAAAAAGAGAGATTTATTGCATATAAAATTGAAAAACACAAAACGATTAAGCGTTTACAAAAAAACTAAAGTACAGAGCGAACATTGCGCAAACTTACGGATTAAAATAGTCTGTGATTGTTTTTTGTTTTTTCTTACGTAAATAGTCTGTCATGGCTTTTTCTTGGATGTCCTTCAGCACAAAAACGTTGTTGAAGTCCAGTTCACTCTCCTCGCACCTGCGTATTAATGTGTTGGCGGCCGCCATAGCTTCATCACAGCTGACGGTATATTTTTCCTCCACGGCCTCCTCGATTGTTTCGTCTTGAACAGTGACTTGCAGTACTATCTCATCATCTGTCTCATCCGTATTTAAGTTGCCGTCTAAGACCCATGTTCTTAAGTCTTCTAAACATTCTTGTGGAACGGTGATATTACGATAAAGTGTCAGTGTGTCATCCACAACGCCATTAACTTGAGACTGTTCATCTTCGTTTTCTTTCTCTTTCAGGAGTGGATTTTCTGGCCAAATATGCTTCCACGATTTTATGAGAGTTGACGTTTTTACTTGTTGCCATGCAAATGATGCGTTAAATGACTTCAAAACAGAAGTGATGTCTGCATCGGGCTGGCTGACGATGTCCATCAGTAGGCGCTTTTTGTAATGTGCCTTCAATGTTTTTATTACATTTTGGTCCAGCGGTTGAACGACAGCAGTTGTGTTTGCTGGCAAATACATAACTTGAATGAACCCATTAGCTGTCTTAACTCTCAATTCCTCCACGGCCGGATGTCCGGGGGCGTTATCTAACAGTAAAAGGGCCTTTAACGGTAGTTTTTTTTTGTTTCAAATCTTGTTTTACTTCTGGGACAAAATTGTTGTAAAACCAGTCTCGGAAAATTTCTTGAGTGATCCACGCTCGTCCTTGATTCTTATATACCACTGGAAGAGTTTCTATCTTGGTGTTTTTAAATGCCCGCGGGTTCTTACTTTTACCTACAGCTAGCAGTTTGAACTTACGATTCCCAGCGACATTTGAACAAACCATTAAAGTGATTCTTTCTTTTAGAAGTTTTCTCCCAGACACTTTTTTCTCATCATCTGTCACAAATGTTTTTGTGGGAAGTTGTCGCCAATTTAATCCCGTTTCGTCGGCGTTGTAGACTTGATCAGGCGTAAGGCCTAATTCAGTGATTTTCGAGGTGAGGTTCTTGATAAAGTTAGGAATTTCTGACTCGTCAGCAGACAATTTCTCTCCACTCATCTGAACATAACGAATACCATGTCGCTTTTTAAAATTCTCAAACCACCCGTCACTGGCGCGGATCTTTTTTTGTAATTTCACGATAAAAGAATTTTGCTTTCTCCCTCAAAAGATTCCCAGAAATCGGAGCCTGTCGTTCCTTTGCTGTTTGAACCAAGAATAAAGAGCTTCTTCTACTTGGGGAAATTCAGCCAATCTAAGAGTTTTTCTCTTTGAGTCGTCTTCAACAGTTTTCACAAAATGTTCAATTTTTTCTTGATTTTTCAAGATGTCATAGATGGTTGGTCGCCCGATGTCATAAGCTTTAGAAATAGTTGTTGGAGTTTCACCACGGTCTAACCTCTTAATTATTTCCCATTTTTCAGAAAGAGTTAATGTTTTATGTTTACGTTTTATGGTGATTCCACTTGTACTTGCCATCACTTGACACTTAACACTTTACTGAACTAGTAAAGACAGCGAGCTACTAACAAAAGGAAGACTTGAGAATCCTGTCACAACACGAGGCGCGAAATGCGGCTAGATACGGCGTCGGATTACCGAGCGTGTCGGACTATCAAGTGTCGGACTATGGCGAGTCAACTGTATATAATATATATATATATATATATATATATATATATATATATATATATATATATATATATATATATATATATATATATACCAGCTTGAATACGTTCAGGTTGATAACCTCAACCTAAAATTAATAACAATGTTGGAATTAATCTAATTTCAAAAAAAATATATAAAAAATAAATATATTTATTGAACTAAAAGTTATAAATAATGAAAATAATATTAAAACAACAAATAAAAAATCACTATAATTTTTCTCAATATAAATTTTTCCTCTAGCTATAATTATTAAAGTACAAATTCAAATACTAAGTAAAATTATTAAATATCTTAAATAATCCCACCCAAATGTATACCTAATTGAACTATAAAAAAATGTAAAATTAAAACTAAGAAAAAATATATAAAATATAATAAAAAATAAAAACTGAATAATTCAAAAATAATTTTTTAAAAAACATAAAGGAATCATAAAAACTATTAAAAAAATAAATTTTATCATAAAATATTAAAAGACTGAAAATAATCATTGCCATAAGAACTATTAAATATTATACCAATATTTAAAAAAAAAAACGCAAAGAAACTCAGTCTATCCATTAAATAAAATTTTAATTTGTTCATTTTTAACAATTATTTTAATATTAATATGAATTGGAGCTAAACCAGTTGAAGATCCTTTCATTTTAACAGGCAAATTTTGACTACGTTATATTTCTTATTTTTTCCTCTTATACTTTTAATATCAAAATTATGAGATAAAATTATATTCAATTAAGTTAATGAACTTGTTTAAGTATATATTTTGAAAATATAATAAAGAGTTAATTTACTTTATTAACTTTACTATAATTAATTAACTAACTAATTTGAACAAAAATAAACAACATCAATCCTAAATAAAACATTAAAAAATTTAAAGAAATAGGTAAAAATCTTTTTCAAGCTAAGTATAAAGCTTGTCATATCGAAAATGAGGTAAAGTCCCCCGAGTTCAAATAAATATAAAAGAAATAAATAAAACAAACAAACAAAAAATAATTAAAAAATAATCTACCAAAAAAAATAAAAACAAATATTATTCTCATAAACAAAATTCTTGAATATTCAGCCATAAAAAGCATAGCAAATCCCCCTCTTCCATATTCATTCCAGATTTCAATTAAAAAACTATTTATTATGCTACCTTTGCACAGTTAAAATACTGCGGCTATTTAATTATCACTGAGCAGATTAGACCTTAAATTATTCACAAAAGGACATGTTTTTAATAAACAGGCAGAAAATTAATTTGCCGAATTCCTTTTTATAATCTAAAAAATCTTTTATCTTTAAAAACAAATTTACTAATTTAATCATAATAACTAATAATAAAAAATATAAAATTAATTTTTAATAAACAATTTAAAATTAATAATTAAATAATAAATAACTATTAAATTATTATCATGATTAACAATTAAAATTATACAAAATATAGATATATTAAAATTTTTTAAATTTTAAATAGAAGCTCATCCCATTAAATATTTAATATTAAAACTTAAAAATTAAAAATTAATTCTTAAATAAATAATAATAGAATTAAATTCTTTTCTTAAAAAACTAGATATATTTAAAAACGAATAAAATTTCATTTCAACTTAATTATTTTAAAATATTATATCGCATGATTAATTAGTCCTTTTAAATTCGAGAAAATCATTTAAATAATTTCAATTTAATCAACCCTGATACAATCCTAGTTTATATTTTAATTTTAATGAATTTAAGATTATCATAATAATTAATATTCAAATTTAAATTTCACCTAAAAATTCAAATATCAAATTTAATTAAATTAAAATTTAAAACCAAAAATATTCAATTAATCTATTTGTACTCGGCTAGTTATCAAAACCGGCAAATTCCAAGTGCAGAAACAATTTCAAAAATTATCAACTTATTCAAATCTACCGGTAACGTTAATAAGCCATGATCGACATGGATATTGTTTAGCTGCAAACGGAGATTTATTTGAACACTTGACCAAATAGTGGAAATGATGATTTTTTGTTATTTATTTTCCAATTTTCATAATTAATTTGTTTATTTAGATTATCATCTTCTTGTTTATAACAGACTTATTTTATTTGTGCTCCTTATTGTATTTATCCTGACACTTACATGGCTTATTAACGTTACCGGTTACGAAAAAGCCCTTAAGTTTTTCCTAATTTTCTCGAAAACGGATGAACCAAATGTAAATGCAATTGTAACATAAGAAGCAGCCTTTTTTCCTTAAGAAGTTTTACATTTGACATTTTACTGTAAAATAATTAGGGAGAAAATATTTACAATAGTTTATTTTAACATGGGAATTCCCTATGTCCAGAAATTCAAGAGACACAGTATATATATATATATATATATATATATATATATATATATATATATATATATATATATATATATATATATTATAAATAATAAAATAATAAAATATTTATATAAATAAGTTATGGTATATAACATTAAAATTAGTTACATATAATAAGTAAATTTTTATTGAGGTTAAAAAATAAAATCAACCACTTTTTTTTCTCCAAATAACTAGAAATTCTGTACCTACCCATATTCACCTGTGATTTGTTGGCCTTGAATTTAAATTGGATGCTAAAATTAATTAACTAAAAAAATTTAAGTGATTTAAATATTTAATTTTTTATCAATATTAATTATTAGAATAGAACTTGATTTCAATTTCCTCTTATTCATGAATATCTATATGAATAGGACTTGAAATTAATGTTTTATCCATTATTCCAATTTTAAATTCAAGAAAAAATAAACTTTCTTCTGAATCTTCAATTAAATAGTTTATTACACAAACTATTGTATCATCAGTAATTCTATTAGCAATTATCATAATAATAATAAGTTCGAGATTTTCATCAAAAATAAATCAAGAATCATTAATTATTTTTATTATAAATTCAAGACTTCTAATGAAAATAGGAATAACCCCGTTCCATTTTTGATTTCCAGAAGTTCTTGAAGGATTAGATTGAATAAATTGTATATTAATATTAACATGACAGAAAGTTGCCCCTATAGTCCTGTTAATACTAAATATTAAATTCAAATCTTTTATAATAATTATCATTTTAATGGCAATAATTGTAAGAGGATTAATGGCATTTAATCAAATTAGAATACGAAAAATTTTAGCATATTCATCAATTAATCATATAGGATGAATAATTGCAATAATTTATCTTCAAACAACATGAATAATTTACTTTTTAATTTATTCAATTTTTACAATCAATGTAATTTTAATTATAAAGAAAAACAAAATTTATTTTATTAATCAATTAGTTCAGAAATTAAATTTTTATTTGAAAAATGACACGCTTTACAAAAACTCAAATGATCAAAAGTTTGTAGGAGAAACCTGACGTCAAACACGCTTGCCAATTAAGAGTACATAGACACTTTCACGGCGAGAGTTAACAAGCGACTAAACATTTGAGACCCACATTACTACAAGCCCCGTCTCTAGTTGAGACCCAACTTTGGCTACGGATATTACCATACCGTTACGTATCTTAAACGATTCCTCAATCAACGCTTCAATCTAGTTGGGCGTGTTATAACCATTTTGGGAATTTTGATAACTTCATACAGTATAGTATTCTTTGTGTTCTTATTCAATGGTATAGTAGAATACATGGAATCTGATTTGAATATTAAGATTATTAATAAGGATATTGATCCACAGGAACAAATTCATTAAATTCCGGTTCATTTAACTGTTTTCTTTATGTACTATCCAGATACTATCCTACTGTCTTAACTGAGCCTGGAAAAGTACTTACGTTACTATATCTTACTAGGACTCTAATTCTAGCTGGCGCACGCTCTTCTTTCTTTTAGCTGTGATTTCGTCATCGTCCAGGACCCAAACCATCTCTACTTTGACCGGGCTACCGGAATGTCCCTAGTTTATCTTTATCGAGACTACCGGGAGGCCCATTGTTGCAGTAAGTTTGTTACTGTTTAAAGATTTTCACGTAAAAATACGGTTCGTGGACCAACAGTTGTGCTTACTATTCTCTTTAAAAATAGACAACATTGGCAACGTAATCATCCCATTTATTGTTACCAAAAATTCAAATGATGAAATATAACATTAATAATACAAATTTTAACATAATATTCCACTTTTAGAAGACCTTTGGAACCTAATAATGTTATTGTTGTACGAGTTGTAGTTATTAAAGAATAAAATTTTTAATTTTTGTAAGCAGTATCTAAGGTAGGTATGTTTAATTACTGTACACTAGCTTTAATAATAACGTTAATTAGTTTAATGTACACGTTTAGCAATTTATCTAAATTTGCTAGAACCGGAAATAACTATGTATCTTTTGTTTTCAAAGTTATATCCTTTTGTTCATTTTTTATCTAAATGACTGCAAGAAATTTATAATCCAAGTAAAATATTCGCAACAACTTTCAAAATCAGGCAAAAAATTAGTATACTGCCTGTTTTTTTTAATAACAATCAGTAGACAACTGTTAATTTTGTAATTTTAAAATTAGTAGTGTCTGAACATTGTTGTAAAGCTTAAATTATTTTAAATAAAGAATAATGAAGTAGCGTTAAAAATTTTCTAATGCATAAGCATTTAATTAGACATACCTACACAAAAATGTTAACATTAGTTAATTATTTACACGATTCCGTTTTGCCTCTGATTCTAATTAATGAATAATGGATGAACGAATAACTTATATTTTATTTCAATGTATCTGCTTAATTATAGTTTTACAATAAGAAGTATATTTAAAAGCAAACACAATAATATATTTACTCTCGTATATATCACTTAATAGTATTATTTATTGATGCTTGCAGATTTTTATCATATTTAATGCTATTGCGAAAGCGACAAGTTGAGAAATCTATTTCACAACTCAACATTGTCTTCAAAATGTACCGTCAAATGGGGTAAAGTGAATAAAAAAAATGGGGTTTTCTTCGTTTTCTTTAAAAATATGATAATGTAAAATATGAAAAAAATAATGTAGGTTTATGCACCTATTTAGAATAGCTTGAACTAAAAATTATAATTTTTTGAGTATGAGAACACCTTCTATTTTTTGGTAAAGTGTGATTCACTTTACCCACTACTTTGGGGTAAAATGAATCAGGCCTTAAAATTACATAAAAACCTACTTTAAAATACTTATGAGTAAAGTGAATCACTAAAAATTAATGAAACAGGCAAACAAAATTTTTTTCAAGAAAAAGAAACACGTCAAAAGTATCAAATCTTTATTGTTCAAATAGATCGGTCATCGGTCATCGTTATTTACTCTCGGTACTACGGGCTCTTTGCCCTCTATACGTTCGTCTTATCGTGAATCTTGATGGCATTCGTAGTTTCGATGTACCTGTAAAAAATACATTAAAATTACCAATACCTGTGTGTTGTTTGCTCGGAGAAGATCTTCACTTTTCAGCATCAGGTCTTCTTGGTGTCGTAATCCCATTACTTCGTTGGGGCGGCCGCTTAAATGATTGCGGCTTTTTCGTACCCTCTTTGGGTGCTTATCCTTTCGTTGCTCTGAGTGCCTTCACGATCTTCATTACGAGCGCGAAGTCTTCGTCTTCCAGTTCTTCTGGCGTCTGCTTTGCATTTCTTGCAGCCATCTGCGCGTAGCTAAGGCTGGCCTCGACAATTCTTGCCGGTTTCTTGACGATTGTAGGTTTGGGGGCGTTACCCTTCTTGATATTTCTGGGGTGGGCGGGGCATCCACCGTAGTTCGCAGTGTGCAACCCGGTGCAGTTGCAACACTTTGCTTCGCCCTCTTCACGGGTCTTCTTGCATTCCCTCGTGTTGTGTGCCCCCGCACACTTCACACATCTGGGTGGCGCATGGCATCCGTTGGAGGTGTGTCCGTAACGTTGGCACTGGAAGCACTGACCGTTGCCATTCTTTTTGTGGAGCGATTCCACACGTATTCTGAGGTGTTCTATCGTCTTAATGTTGAAGACCTCTTTGGCCTCTTCACTCCTTCCGAGGTGGACCAGTACCATCGCGGTTTTTCTATGTTCGCGTCCGGCGAACATGCGGCTAACCTTCTGTACCTCAAATTTGAGTTCTTCCTTGACGGTCTCTATCATCTTGTCATCTTGAGGAATGCCCTTGACAACTACCCTGATAGGTTTCGCCTCCTCTAGGAGGTACACGTTGAACTGCACGTCGGCGTCGTCCAGTGCAGCTGTTGCGATTCTGTACTCCTCCGCGGAGCTGAGGAGCACGTTGATACCATCCTTTGTGGTTCTGGTAGTTTTCGGTGTAATGCCGACAGTCTTTAGTTTCTTCATCGCCCTTGAGTAATCCTCCTGTCGGTGGAGGATTAGTGGCGGGATCCTTTCTCGTTTTGATGCGGGCATGTCCTTGCTGGAGGTTTCTGCGTCCACCCGTTGACACTTGACTCCGCCCCTCTTTGCGACGGTTTGGAGACCGTCCTCTTCTGGGCTGGTGTCTTTATTCTTCTTCGATGTAGTTGCTACAACGCTTACTTCCATCTTGGTAAGTTCTTCATTCTTCTTTGGTGCTGCTGCAGCTTCATCCTTCTTGCTGGCAACCTCTTCTGTTGGTTTAATCTTCTCCTTCCGCTTCTGTTTTTTCGACTTCGGCGGTTCTTGAATATCCTCGGACTTCTCTTCCTTTGCCTTCCCGCCTGTTGGCTTCGTCGCACCTTTCTTAGCTTCTTTTCTCGCTTGCTCGAGTTCGGCTTCTAGTTTGGCGTACTTCCGTTGTAGGCCTTCAACCATCCGCACTAACTCATTGATGCGTATCCGCTGCTGGATGATGATCTCAGCTGGCGCCTCATCTTCGAAATCGCTGTCCCCGTACATCTTGCTTTTTTCAGTACCGGATCTATGTGGCTTGAACCACACAATTCCGGTGGGAAAGATTGCTGAAATAAAAGATTAGTTACGATACTAGTCGTCCGTTCTTTTTAAGTGATAGCGCCAATAGGCGTATCGAAAAAATCTGAGCAAACTCTTTCCCAAAACACGTGTGTTCTGTTCAAGAGCTCAACACAGACTCTCTCGACTGTCCTGTCTGTTCAAATAGAAACATCATATTACACTTAATATAAAAAATATATGAACTTGAACAATTCATAAAATAAAAAAAAAACATTTATTCTAACTTTTTTAATTCATCATAGTCAATGGCAAAAATAAACTTTCCCCTTTTTACTGATTTCTGACCAAGTTTCCTAATTATTTGGTTACGAGTAATAAAACACAGGTCGGTAATTTCTGAGTAAACAAAATAGCCCTTATCAGCAGTTCCCTTTTTTCTCAGAACATTTATTTTAAACTCATTGCCACAATTTTCTATTTTGCCAACAAATAGTCTATCTCGCTTCTCAATGGGAAATTTTTCAATGATAAAATCACCAACTTTTAGTTTTATGGAAGGTTCTCTTACAACCATGTCACTCTCAGTCTCAGTCACGGACGTGTATACGACCTTGGTCTCATTAGATTTTGACGTAGAAGGCATTGGCGTACATTTCACAAGGTCGCTTTCGTTATTTTCTGAGTCGCTTGGGCCAAAGTCTTCATTGAGCTCTAAATCTCCCTCAGAGGTTTCATGGTCATCGTTTTGATTTTGATTTATCTTTTTGGATGGGCGGCCTTTTGTAGGAGTTTTTTCTATTAATGTAGATAACAAATAATCGCTTGAAATACTTTTTCCCGCTTCAATATTGATCTTTTTCCCTCTTTGTCTCGATTGAGTAGTAGTTTCTAATTTTCTAAGTGGTTTACTATTGTTTGCGTCCAAACACGTTGGTCATTTTCTGCATTGTTGATATTCCTTGAATTTTATTTAAAACTATGTTAGGATTTAGAAGCACATTTCCGCATGCCTTAAAACCTGCTATGCTATTTTCTTTAGATTTTGTTAAGTGCACAAAGGGATAATCGTATAAATTTGTGGCTAAAGTGCTGTAGCATAGATTAAGGAATTAGCCGGAAGCTCAGTCGGTCGGTTAAGCACTTGGATGCATGGGCGTTTTGGCAGGAGAAAAGATATACATAGAATTTAAAAGGGCACCACTTGATTTAATTTTATATCGCCCTCTATCAAGAAAAGAGCTACGGCACACAGGATAAAAGAGACAACCAAAATAAAATGGTGAACTAAGTCCACACTGACAAAGGACGGTTAGGAAGTTGATCGTAGATCACAGGATTAACGAAACAACTTACGACCGTTTAACACCACTTATTTAATATACCCACTGTAAAATAGCATAAATTTTATAATAATAATTAAATTTTCGTAAGTATCTAACATAAAAAATTATGGAGCGCCAACTCGCAAACATAAATACAATTCTTTCAGGAAATATTCCCAATACCTCAATCAATAATACATCAGATACAATATATCTACCAAATAAACCACCAGTAATCAACTTACCTTTCTACCAAATCTAGAAAAAAACATTATACTTAAAATTTACATAATCAGACACAATACGGTCCGGCATCTAGCGTTGACCCTAAAAAAAAGAATACCCAAACATGTATATATTTATCCGAAATTGAATACTTGTACACCGATATTCCACGAAGAGCTTTCCGTCGGACTAATCTATCAGTTTCCAATCAACCGGACGCAAATAAACCCCAAATATAAAGCGAAAATTATCACTAGATGTCTACCCTGTTGTTTACCTTATGTAAGCAAAAAAAAATTATTCAATGTAGTTACTATGAGCATTACAGACAAAGTAAGCATGAAGCGTTTAGAAAATTCAGAAAGGCTAAGTTCATTACATATTTGGCAATCACAATACAAGAATTTAATAAAGGCAACACAGATTGACACATTCATTAGTAAGCTATGGCTACAAAACAAAATTAACATGAGTAAACCCTAATTCAAACAGTTTTGTAATAAACAACTATTAAATTGTAATCAGTGAAAAGTAACAAATTTTATACAACCCCCATGATCATAAATAAATATGCAATTTGATTTACACAGTAATTGAAATAAATAACTTTTATACAACCCCAGCAGTTAGCATGATTTATGACACACCTTGTACATTTAGACTCAAATAGTAGCGTTCCGTCAGCTAAACAGCGGTTCGCTACAGCAGACAGATGGTTCTAACGGTTGAACAAACTACAGTTTGATATCAAAATAAAACTAGTACATAAAAACAGTTAGAAATGGATAGTTAAATACAAATTCTCTGCAAAGTTAAATGTAAGTATAGGAAACTTTGGAATAACCCAAATTATCTTTTACAGGTACAAATGTCTAACCTTTCTCTAACGATTACTAAGGAAATGGTTAACAGTAAAGTATAAGCATTAATTTTAGGAATAGGAGAATTGCGGAAACACACTAATACAATGTAGCAAGCACAGTAATGTAATTGTTATAAGAATTTCAGTAATGTACGGTAACGAGAGCCTCGTTATGTAGAAAAGCTAACAAAGTCACTCACCGTAGGTAAATTTTTTGTCGTTAACAAAATACTTATTGAAAATAGTCGTAGGTGTAACGTACATTTCTTCAGTTAATGCGGAAGATGCTCGGAGAAGGAGTAATCGTAAACGGTTTCAATTCAGACCCATAACTACTATTTCACACCTCGGATGAATGGTATCCAATTGTGCTGTCAGAAATGGTTTCACTATCTCTTATGGAAGCACGAAAGATGTTAATATTGAGTAAATTGTAAAGGACCAAAACCTATATAAGACAACTGTGTTAGAATTTAAATCAATACCCATATTTTTATAAGATATGATCTTTATGCTGTATTAAAATTTCAAAACATGTACACATGCATTTCAAAGTTATGTCTAGTAAATAAGAAAAGAAAGTGAGAAGCTTACCTCCTGAACGAAGCTAAGGTGTAGTAGAAACAAAAAATTAAAGCCGAACTCAAATTCAAATCCCAACAGGATTTATTTATATGGAAAAGATTAAATCCAGCAACAGGCTGTGTTAAAATTTTACTTGAAAAGTTCAATCAAATTTTAAGGAAACCTTTTCCAAATTTTACATTTGCTTCTAACTACATTAAATTTCTTTGCCAAAATGGCGTTTTCCTCTTCTCTGAAGGTACCAGAAAACAAAAAGGAAAGCCTGATTAATTTCTACCAATCCAAGAATTTAAAACGGTCACATGTTTGAAAAATTTTACTATTAAGAACGAATTTTTATTGGCAATGTTGCCATTTTCCAATAACCTATAGGATGAGTCGTAACTAAGGACCATATATTTATAAACTAAATTTACGTATCATATCCAATCCAATCTTTTCTATAATTTCTTTAAGAAGCCTTGGGAACCCTGTTTTGGAATCACTCTCTACGTTTTAGTTTCCATTTTCTAAAATTGTTCTCCAGGACAGTTTTAGACGTCTGAAGTAAGCAACATCAAGTGGCTGAAGCAAGTGGGTGGAGTTGGCGGGGAGAAGGACAAATTTAATGTTATTGATTTCACATTCTTGTATAGTGATATGACTATTCAAATTATCTCCTATTAGAACTTTTGGTCCAGATAATTTTCGAAAATAAGGAATAACAATTGTTTTAAACCAGTTTTCGAATAATTCTGAGTCAAACCATCCACTCATACTTCTATTGTATCTAGTTCCCTCAATTCCACCCTCTAGCCTTCACAAGAGTGTTTTGCCATATACACTACGTAGCGAGGAAGTAATGTTCCATCTGCAGAAATGGCAAACATAACCGTTGTACAGGATTTTGAAGAGTCAATTAATCTGTGAACATGTTTTGTACCTCTTCTGGTTACAACTTTAGATGACCATGGACTGTCGACAAAATTCGTCTCGTCATAACTTATAATATTCTGGGCCGGGACATCTGTCAATGTGACCCGCAAATTTTCGAAGTATTCTTGAATGACTTCATAAGTTAATGCTCCCCTAACCCGTTTTGTGTTTTCCGCCAATTTCACAGTAAGGTCGTTATGTCTGTTCATGAAACACTTAAACCATTCCAACCCTGGCAGGTTATCTCGAAATCTTGTTTCTGTCACTCCCAGTCTATTTAAATATTGTTGTCCATACATCTATACCTTTAAAAGGAAATCCCATTCCCACAAATTTGAGTGTTCCTTAGCCGCAGCTCCTGAGTGTCAGTAAGTACAGGCTTTCGGCCATACTTTAAGGGATGCTTTCCATGATATCTTCGTTGTATAGTGCTTAAAGGCACACCAAACTGTTCTGAGGCTTGTCTAATAGACATATTACCTCATCGAACCGCTGACACAGCCCGCTGAACATATTCCATATTGTAATTACATTTTCCTTGTGGCCCTAACTTTTTTTTGTATATTCTCGACATGCTGAAAATAAAATTTATTATTTGATCACGAAAAACAATGTTACGTGTTTAAACGGGGAGCTGGAAGAAAAAGGAAGAAGGAAAGGTATCTCGGCTCATTCACAGCTAGTGAGCACACCGAACTAGCTCAAAAATGTCGGTTCGGGCGGGGCGAGAGAAGAAGGATGTTGGATATGCCGGCGCCAAGAGCCGCTCCCCTAGATAGAGCTAAGATTCACCGCTGTCCCGACTCTTGGACAGTGGTGCAGAATGGAATGAGCAAGGATATTGTGGGAAAAAGGAAGTACAAGAGGAAATAGGAATAATAATGCTGCTGTAGTAAGAAATAAACAACTGTATATTTTATTTTTAAAACCAAAAAAGAAAACTAAATAATTGAGGATGTGTATCCAATTAATTCACAACAAAAAAAAATGTAAATAACCCAAATGTACAAAAAAAAAGTACATACCGTTCGCAAGCCAGATAGTTAGGTTCGACACCTGCGAACCAGTAATTGTTTAATTAATCCTAGAAACAAAACTTAAATAATTCCCCTTTTCAAGGGAAGGCCTTCCTTTGTATAAACTAAAAGAGAATATATTTTGACGCCTTCACAAAGCGTAAATCATTACCAAATAATTTAAAAAAAAACAAACAACTTGCGGTGGTTTACACAAAAGAAATAAATTTTTATAGTGAGCACAAATTTTATAGCTCAGAAAGCGTTTTATCTTTTAAACAATAATGGATCCAATATCATGGGAATTTAATAAATGCATAAATTTCAAGAGGGAAAGAGAGAGAAAAAAAAAGATTAATAAAATTAATGTCTACACCAATGCAATACAAACATATGTTTATATAACGGTAGTGAAGCTACTTTTACGCATCCCAATTAAAGTGATGCTGCGCACAACACAAAAATGGCAGTCAAAATAGGTACAGTTAAATGGTACTATTATAATTACAAAACAAAATGAGGAAAGAAAATAATGGTAAAAGAACAGGTAATGAAGGTCATGTGATTGTGAAGTGAAAGATTAAGGATACAGCAACAAGGATATAGTGATAACAGGTATACAAATATAGGTTAAGATATTGTTATAACAGACTAATTAGTTTAATTATTTTTAGCAGGTGCACTTTATCATTACTTATCTAAAGATTTACACAATAATTATTCAGTTAAATCTCATGTGATAATAGAAAAAGGAATGATCTAACCTTTATTTAAACAGGTAGTAATTCTGTTCAGTCGATGCAGGAGTTGTCACGATCCGGTTTTATTTTAGTTACGATTCAGAAGTTAAACCAGAATGTAGATATATGGAGGTATTAGTTGAAGTTAAATCGATGAGACTAAAAGAAGAAGATAATTCGTTGAAGTTAAAAGTAGAAGGTAATTCGTTAAAATTAAAAGGACCAGGTAATTCGTTGAAATTAAAGTAGAAGGTACTTCGTTGAAGCTAAAAGGAGAAGGTAATTAACATTATGTAAGTAAATAATCTTTATTCGTTACCCCTTAGATGGAATGGGCCAAATGCGAATCTATCGAAGTGCTTTCCTGTCTTTACGAAAGCATCAATAATTCGTGTTTTGATTAAAACGTCTTCAAACGCTAGGAGATAAGTCAATTATTACTAACAAATCAGAGAAATTCACTGGTAACTTACTCGATCTTGCCGAAGAAAATTTTTATAAAACCGCATGTAAGCGAGCAACAAAACTTGCAGATAATAATTAGAAAAGCACCAATTGTTTTATTGCAAATTATGCTTCTTGAAGATATATCCGATTATTTATATCGTATAATAATATAAGGAATTTTTCAAAAAGACATCAAAAATTTTCAGCTTGGCAAAATGGACGCCACAGGAAAGAAAGAAGACGTAATTTTTATGTTAAAGTTGTATTATTCAAAATCTATTTGTTATCAATATTTTATCTATATCATTAAATGCCCAAAAATTATAAATTGTGATTTCTCCACTAACGCCATCTAGAGAGGACTTCTAAAAGCTTGTAATATAGTTCACCTTAATTACCTATATTTTAGGAGACGTCACTGGAGGGAGTAACAATGCAGATTTTAAATGAAATATGTAAATGTGAATTTATAACGTTTGAATAACCAAAGGTACGAAAATTTATAATAGATTAATAGTAAGATTATTTAGAAATATTATGTGGTTCAAGTTATGAACAGAAACAACGTAAGCATTCCTAGAAAGAAGGTTGGAGTAAACATGTACAACTTGTACAGAAACTTAAAGTGAAATAACAAAGTAACTATTAGTAATTATCCGGTAAAAATAACCAATCATAGCCCAATTTTCAACGAAATTTGAATGATTCACTTTACCCACTAAACCGACCATTTCACAATAAAAAAGATGCCAAGCCTTAACCAAAACCATTTTAACAAAAAACATAGCAGTTTTATTTTCATTGATAACTAATCAACACATTTAGTAGATCTAAATAAATAGAAATTCAAAAGAAACACTGCTGCAAGCAATCGTTTCCAACATTTAATAAAAGTCAACAAAAGTCGTTGATCATTAAAACGTGTTTATAATACTTACACGATATTCTAAAACAGCGAAACACTCTCTATTGCACATACAGAAGTACTGGCGAAACATCCCAGGCGATATATCATTTAAATATTGTTCCTGGGAACGACGGCACCGACATTTTGTCGGAAATACCGATTGATTGATTCACTTTACCCCATATGATTCACTTTAACTCATTTGACGGTACTTGCGCACCACAGGCGTGTTTGAAACTTTACTTTACACCCGTAGCAAATGGTGTGACGCAAAAAATGTATGTAATAGTAAGTTTATATGCCAAAAACTTCTACTTGTTAAAAACAAAATCTTGTTAGATCAGAATTAATAAGATATTAATTAAACCTTACCTTTAGTTACGTTCCATATTACATATACATCTAGGTACAGTTGAATTATACGTGTTTTGTAACTGTGGTCTCGTATTAGTTGAGTTGAATGACCTATTTCCACAATGTTTGCTTTTGTAGCATGACGTTTCGGAAGCCGATTATGGTTCCATCATCAGGCCTAGTCCTGAGAAGGACTGATTGTGCACATACTAGCCTGACACGTTAACCGCTGAGCCATTGAGTAATCCAATATACAGGGACTGTCACGACGAGTTGAGCCGACATGTATATAGAAAAGTACTCAAAATATAATTTTTTAAATTTGCATATAGGGGTAATTTAACAATCCAGTTCAATTAAATTACAGCGCACCGAAGCAAACAAGAAAGTCGGAAAATATGTGAACTAAAACAATTTTATTTGAAATATTTGAAGCGGCCAGATTTTTAACCAATCACACAAAAATATTTATTTTAGTACATTCACAAATCGAATTTATACTCGAAGGGTCGACTGGATAAACGGGCCAAGTGACTGTTACACGTCCAAACCGCACTAGGCGTCGTGTATGCTTACTAATGTAAGCGGGTTGCCAAGCCAGCTAACAGGGAGATGGGCGTGGTCGAAATAATAAGTAAAATAATATGATTAATACGCTCAAACACCTTACACCTACATTCAAACAGCTCAGTCCGGGAAAATATGTCTCTAGGCGCCACCACAATCGAAACTTTGCTAAAATAATCGTCTTAAGCTGGATGTTAATTAACCCTACTTGATTGTGGAAAGTAGGATTGTGCTTACTCAGTAAACTCTTACACGAGGGTTCTAAAACAAACACTCGTCCAAAACAATTCAACTCAAACTCAAGTATATTTAGTACTACCCAGGTTATTAAAAACTTTTTGAATACACCTCGTATACCAAAACTTCCAAGATAAAATTTATCACTCAAATTCAACTGCATTCACGTAACCAACAGTTATATTTTCTACGCATCCCTCGTATACATATAAAGTTAAATTTCTACTTATTAATGAATAAATAAAGTAATGTCATCGGCTTAATAATTGTTACTCCAATATAATAATGATAAAGTGCTGCAAAACAGTCAAACGAGAATAATCCTTGAAGGTTTAATATTCCTAACATGAACGATATCTTTTAAATTTAATTTAATTTTTATAACACTTCTGAATCGTATTGACATTCGTAAATATGTAAGGTCTCAAAACTCATCTCTTTTAGTTATACTTAATGAAATTTTAATTAACAGCTGATCCGTTATTAGTGTACCGCGTTAATGAAACTAACATGAAAATGTTTGCAATCAACCTGGCAAATATAACCTTTCAGGTTGTTCATTAATCTTAAAAATCCAAAATATGCAAAGTCTACACTTAACTTGTCAAAACTAGGTCACCAATTAAGTAATCGTCACAAATGTATCTCATACCTGGCTAAATAAACAACAAAATAAAAGGTAACGTATAATATATATTGTCCGGCATAAAATAATAAACAAATGACAAAGAAACAAACACAAATATATTTACATATACCACAACAGCGTGGTTGAAAATCAAAACCATACGTCACTGTCAATACAACTTTCTGCAAAAATTCTTACTACTATACAACCCAAAACAACATAACTCGAGAACGATTATCTTTTCGCTTCTAAACTAATTAATAATTACCCAACATTACGCAAATGAACTAAACAAAGAGATATTCGTGCTTAACTGAATTTTCAAGGTCCTTAAATATAATTTTTACTTAAAATTTGTCCATTTATCCTACGCTTTTCTTTCTTCTTTCTTCCCGTAAATCAATTATTTGTAGTCCATTTGTAATCCTTAAATTGCCTGACTTTTCTTTCTTCTTTCTTCCCGTAAATCAATTATTTGTAGTCCATTTGTAATCCTTAAATTGCCTGACTGCACATAACCAGTGCTTCACAATTTCACAAACACTTATTCCTTTCTGTACTCACAAATAGTCCAATAACACGTAATAATCTGTACACGTTTGGTTGCCTTTTAATATTTCTAGCAACCTTTAGGACAGTTTAGTCCTTCCTTACACAAATAAACTTTTAATGTCACATAAAATTATCTTAACATTGGCTTAATTTACTACCAAAAATTTCGTTTACTTAAAGGTGGTCCCATAAATAATTTTAACTAAATATCGTTACAAGAACACGCGCTGCACTTAACACTATAACGTGATAACTGTTATCTTTTGTAAATCTGCTTATGCACTTTTTACTTTCTTGAAAATAAACAAACTAATTTTATCTTCAATCTCAATTTAATTAATTGTTTTATTTATGAATGTCTTATACGATTCATCCCCTCTCGGGTTACGCAGTTGTTTAAACAATGACTGCCTTCAATATTATTCACAAATATAACTCCAACTTAACCCATTCGAATTTTACAAATCACCTCGCGCGCGTGTCTCACCGAGCTCTCACCAAAAAGCAACAACCAACCACCCCCGTCAATCTCTGACTTTCCTATTTATACCTTCAGCCATCCATCCCTAAACATGTCTTCCTTCCGCGCTATATTCTCCAATAGTATTCATTCAAAATTTCATAGTCCCGACTGTTACTACCATCTGTACAAGCACGCTTATAACTACAAAATATCGCCATATTTGTTTTTACTTACAAATTTTACAATCACTTTATGAAGAAGCCATTTTTCGTCATCACAATCATTCAGTAGCCACTCTGGACCTGCGCTCGATCTCCTTCCGCAACATTTGCAAAAATAAGTACCGTCTAAGGTCTCAAATCCCATATACATACATGTATTCTCAAAACAAATTGCACAACATTACGAAAACTTTCTGAAATTAACACTTAAACATACCCAATCTTTCTCTACATATTTTCTAAAACATTCTACACTTATACTTCACATCTTCTGGCAAAGATTATTCATCTATCTTCCAACATTCCATTTCTTACAGTAGCAAAACAGTAGCAATACAGTAGCAAACATTATCGTCCCATCGACAAATTTCTTTTCACATTTACATTCATCAGAATCTATTTATTCCAACACCAATGTCTTTATAATATTCAAATACACGTATCTACATACTGAATAATATTTCTCCTAAATTTCCAGCGGCGTATCACTCACCCACATACATTATGCATATACACAAAAAAAAATTTTTTTTTCGTTCAAACTCAATACACTCGTGCTCAAAACACGTAATACACGTCATTATAACATCCTACATACAGGGTGCGTCAACGCAAAGTTGAATAAAAATTATTTTTGGTTACCCTAATGAAAAAAAATCGTACATGACCCCTTTATCCATAAAGGATTATGCAAATTTATTACTGAAAGTAATATTGAAATAGGAGTCAATGAATTTATTTATAACGTTTTTATTTTTATAAACACGAAATCAAACGAATACATTAATAATACACATTCTAGGACAATTATATCTAAAAACTTGACTTCTATTTAGTGCGCCTTTTCCTTGGCGGTTGGGGTGCTTCTGAGCTTGGTTCAACAAAAAGATCGTCGTAGAACCAACGCTGCTGTTCTGTTACGTATCTAATTTGTTCTTTGAGGTTTTCCAGTTTTTCATTACCCGTGACAGATTTTTTAATAAGTTTACCTCTTTAAATGGCTTATAAGGGTCATATGATTCTTTGTACATGTAGCTTCCAAATTTTTTGATCCTGATCCATTTTATACCGTCATGAAAATGAACTTTTTCATTTAATGTATTCTTTTTTCTGTTTATTAGGCCCATAATTGCAGCTAACTTTTCAAAGTCATAAAAGAGATGCTGCATATTATTAACCATGGAACCTTTTTTGGATGCCTGTTTTATTAAATCTCGATATTGGTCAGGCGTGTAGATTGTTTCGTTTTTTCGTAGAACTTTTTCTATTCATCCGAAATCTCGATCTGTGTCCAAATAGGTGTGTCCAACCTCAGGGAATTTGTGTTCTATAGATGTAAAAAATTTCTTTAAAATTAAAAATTGAAAAAAGCATATTATTTGAAAATTTTCATTTTGCCCGGCGCATGAGTCGGACCATATTCGTAAGTGATTTCTGGTTTTAGCTTGATCACAGTTTTGAACGAAATTCCACAAACTATTGATTACTTCAATGCTACCTCGATTTGCTATATTTTCTGTCCATGTTTGCATGTAGGGTTTTTCTCCATCTATTGATACATCATGTATACGCAAGTTATAGAACCACAACTGGGGCAAATAAAATGTGTTGGAAGTAGTTAATTTGGACAGGGGCATTGTTTGCTGAAGATCAATAATTAAATGTATGTAATATATCATTTGTGCGAGCAATTTCCCGGTCAGATTTTAATAGATCAAAGCCGCATTTAACGTTTTCCCGATGCTCTTCATTAGATTGGCCACAGTCGCATTTACTACAAGTGTCACTTTTGGGGTAACTGAATGGTAAGTTGATTGCAGTGGAAAATATATTTCTATAAGAAGTCTTCTTTATCTTATAATTTCCAGACTTATTTTCATTTTCACATTTTTGTAAATAGAGTCTGTACATAATAGACATGTTTAGTTGAGGAGCTAAATACTTCTTATAGGGATTGCTATTGCGGGAGTAATGGGAGACCTCAGCTGGAAATTTTATGCGGCCTGTTCAAGTGACGTCCACGTTGGTCAAGTGACGGTGCTGACGAGCCTGTCTGTAACTTCTTTTGAATTATTTCTATCTTTTTTTTTGCTTATTTGAAAAAGCGCACAGAAAGCAGGCTTACATACTTTAATACCGTTTATTATTTCTTTTAATTAAATAATCGTAGGCGAAATGTTTATGTTTTTTTTTTTGCCGATTAGCTGTTAGCTTAGTAGGCCTGCCAACAATACTTTTAAATAGTAGGGAATTTTTAGAGTTTATGTCCAATTGATAAAATTTATTAAAATAGATGTCGTATGTCGTTGTTAAATTCATTACTACATTTTAATCTACATTTTTCACTGCATAAATTATTATCAAATCATACTTTTTTTTCAGAAGCTTCATGTCCTTTTTGAGATAGGTACTTTTTACCTCGCGCTCTGTTAACTGCAGCTTCACGTCTTTTCCAAGCTTCTGGTTGTTTAATTCTTTTTTTTTTGGTTTATCTGGAAATAGTTTTGATTTTAGTTTTTTCGGCTTTAACATTTGATGGTGTATCATTATTGTTTTTATTTAAATCT
The DNA here is from genome assembly GCA_036346205.1 of Vesta saturnalis. NCBI lineage: Eukaryota > Metazoa > Arthropoda > Insecta > Coleoptera > Lampyridae > Vesta > Vesta saturnalis. The sequence continues at coordinate 3,545,840 of JARFJB010002120.1, forward strand.
GGGTTTTCTACTGTAGTGACTGTAATTTTGCTGGTTATTTCTCTTGAAATATTTTCAATTGCTTCCCCATTTTCAGAATTTTCACATGTACATAGAGAACTTTCATCACTTTCATTACTTTCAGGAACGTACTCGTCAGTGGAGTCTCAATCATAAGAATCTTTAGAATCTGAAATAAACAGAAATGTTTAAATAAATAAAATCAAAGTTATTTTTGTTAATAAAAGTTACCTTCATCTGATTGATCTTCGACACTTGCATTTTGACAGCTTGGTTCTGTTGATGCTGATGAGTCACAGAATAAGAAATCAGTATGGGATGTACTCCCACACAACATGTTGTCCTCAACATCAACTGAAATCGTGGAGTTGTTTTCCCCAGACAATTTTTCATTGCAAGTTCCGATATCCTCGTGCAATAAAAGTACAATAACAAAAACTTAATTACACTATTTAAGTATTTTTATTTTGTATTCCTTTTATTAAACAAAAAATGCTTGATAAATCAGATGTAACTACAACGATAGTAGCTCTACTTACCTAAACACACAGCCCCCAATAAGCAAGGAATAATAAGTACTAATAATATTTTATTATTGCGTATACCTACATACCATTTTCTATGTATTCAACTATTTCTTTGCTTTCAAGATCTTCCAGAGCCTTGTTAATCATCAATTTTCCACGAGAAAGCATTTTATGTGCGTTTGTTAATGTTATAACGTCTTAGTTCGACACAGTTTCACACCAACTTTTGAGGTTATGTATACAAATTACACAACACTACAGTCGGTAAAGACGAAAACAGGTAACCATGCCGTGTCAGCTGTGGGTTGGAAGAAGAATGAATTTTTACCACGAGACTGATTCTACTTCAATACATTTACGTTTAACGGCTATAGTATAGTTTGTTTATGGTTATGTAGTACTAAAGCCAACTAGAAAGCGACTGAAGCACTGCTAGTGCAGTGGATAAAGAAGTACACATACAAGAATTTGACTGTGAATAAAGGGGTTATATGATTTTAACTTCTTTATTTACCTTATTTTGTTAAAACAGTGTAACATAACCCCATTATTAACTGAATATATTCTGAAATATAACAGAATTTGATCGTTTGAAGGGTTTAAAAGTTTCCTTTGCACTTACACCTTTCATCCAATATAAAAAATGCAAAAACGTCACTTAGCCCCTTTATCCACTCGCCCCTTCACTTGACAGTATTGTTTGTAGTTGTGCGTTAATTTCTTTCTCATTCTCCGTTACTCGTTAGTAAAATCTGCTTTTTTCAAAGCAATATTGCTAGTTGTATTTGTAAAAATAGGTATGTATAAATATTTTAGCTAACATCTTATTTTTAATAAATTGTCTTTTACGTTAGAAATATGGAACCTAAATCGAAGAAAAGTATTCATTCTGGAGCACGAAACATTATTAGTAATGTGATTGAATTCTTTGACAGACAGAAAGCTGCTGGTGAAAAGTTTTCCTTTGGAGAAGATCATCGAACTAGCTGCTGCTGCTGTCGGTAAATCGTTACCAACTATAATGAGAAAAGGAAAAGCAGATATCTGAAAATCAGTGAATAAAATCATCTTCTTAAAAGAAACTAAGCGGAGTATCGAACAAATTAGTTTTTGATGATTGGACTTAGGCATTTTAAAAAGGACAGTTCAGGAAGTTTATACGGTCGACAAGAAAGTTACAACAATAAATATATTGGTTCATAAAATAAAGGACAGAGTAAATTATGCTGGTGGGGAAGATACGCTTCGAAAGCAGTTACTAAATGTAGGATTTAAATTTAAAAAATGCCACAATAAAAGAAAATTATTGATTGAACGCTTCGATATCGTTGTTTGGAATTCTGGCTACTTACGTAAGCTTCGAGAGAATAATCCACTGGGGGAAAACAAGAAACCGGTAACTTTTTTTGAATGAAACCTATATGCATCCTTCATATGGTGTCAGAAAGTGTTGGCAATCTGAAGACCAGCCTGGAGTATACCCCACCGATAGATTAGGTCAACGATATCTTACGGTACACGCAGGTGGTGCTTACGGATTTGTGAATAATGGTTTGTTAATATTTAAATCTAAAAGCAAATCAGGAGATTACCATGATGATATGAACCATCATAATTTTATGCAGTTGGTCGAAAAACAATTAATTCCAAATTTACCACCTAATGGTATTGTTGTAATGCATAATGTGCCACACCATAGTGTGCAAATGAAAAAACCCCCAACCCAAACTGCACGAAAGCAATATATACGTGATTGACTTGAAAGCAATGGGGTTTCTACTACCAGTGAAATGCGTAAGGCTGAATTAATAACATCTGTTAAGGCACAGAATGAAGCTAAGCGATATTATGTTGACACATTGTTGAAGAACCATGGCCATACTGTAGTAAGCTTACCACCCTATCATTGCGACTTAAATTCAATCGAGTTGATATGGAGTATCGCAAAACACAAGGTGGCAATGCATAACGTCGAGAAAAGTGGCCTTCAAATAGACAATTTAGTACGAACAGCCTTTGCCGAAATAAGCCAATCAGATTTGGAAAAGCATTGCACACACGTCGATCATATAGCCGAAGAAATGTGGCAGCGAGACGGTTTGATGGATCAAGAAGTTGAAAAATTGATTATCACAATTAATACTGGGCTATCTGACAATGACACAAACTCTGACGAAGAAGTTTCGGACAGTGAACAAAACTTTAAATTTATAATCTTTGCTTTGCATTTTGTAATAACATATTTTTTTTGTATTGGTGGGCCGAGATCTAGACAAACGTATTATTCAGTTTTTAAAATTTTTTAATAACATACATAATTTTTGAATATCTTATTTTGTAATAACGTTTATTAAATTTAATGGATTCATTTGTAGTGGATAATTATTTGGCATCAACAATGTCTTAATTAGTTCCATCTACCGAGCATTAATTTATGTCCAGAACAAAATACTTTCCATTGCCTATGAAATCAAACTTTACTTCCAGAAATTTAAAATTTTATTATAATAAAAGTTACATTTATATAACAGTTACAGTTTAATCGATTAAACATTCTTTGATTTGAGATTTTTAATTCTAAATTGTGATCTCCATTATTATTTAATCAAGAATCTATCCGTTTTTTCATACTGTTACATATTTTTTAACTGGTCTGGATTAATGTTTTGAATCACAGCTCTAATTACATTTTTTAAAAATACTAGACCTAGTATACATCTTCTTGACATGACACCAATTTCTGTAGGATGCAGTGGAGCTTGTACAAATTCACCAGGAAGCTCTCAGACCAAACCGTATATTGTATTTTATGACAATATGTAGGATAATGGCGGCCCCCTAAGGATTTTTATTAATTTCATAATTATTAATTAATTTTAAAGAATGGGACATGTATTAGATTGAAGAGAAAGCTCAACTTAACAACATTTTATTAAAAAATTAAAATAAAATATAAAAATTAAAACGTTATTCAACAAAATAATATATGCATGATGGCCACCATTAGCTCCTTCAAGTAGGGTAACGGCGTTAGGACCGGTATTTTCTCCTCAGAATACATTTACATGCAAAAGTCCAATGTAAAGGTCCACTTGTATGGCTTGTACACGATTTATGGGCCCATCCCCCACATAATGTGCAACGTATCCACAGTTCTCTGTTTTTGCCTAACTCACCACAAATAATGCATTGATTCATACCTTTATCCGAATCATCATCACCAGAGGAACATGACGTAGAAAGTTCAGCTACAACTACTGTCGGTTTACATGTCCTGCTCCGTTTGAGAGAATTCGGATAATCCTTCTTTAAGCATGTTCTTTTCGGATTTTGTATATTACTTGTCCTTTTTTTTTCTTAATTCTGTATTGTTTTTTTTTTGTTTATTTTTTTCTAACAGGGTTTTTATAGGTGTCGAGGTAAAAATTTCTGAATGTTACTTTTTTGGGGCTACTTTTTTCGTGCCTTCTGATATTTTGGAGGTTCCAGGTAAAGGCAACAATTCATCAAATGATACTTGTAGTTCGTTTGCTCTGTTTTGAGCAACAGTGTTTTCAATAGCTTTCAAAGGAGTAGGGGTCATTTCATTTTCTCTGTGAACCATTGCAATAGTTTCAATAATGTTGCTATTTACATTTCTTAAAATATTCCCAAGAGGTGTAATCTCATTTTCACGAGGTATTGTAGCCACTGTTTCAGTTTCAAAAGTAATCTGTCCTTCTGAATTTTCTTTATCACAAAATTCTTGGTTTCTGTTTTGTGAGTTTTCATTTTTATTTTCTGTGTCATTGATTTGATTGTATACAGTGTGTAAAGCTTCAGCTGGGAGATAATCATCATTTGTGACAATTTCAGGATCAACTGGAAATATTCCAGTGGCTTGAAAGCCTTTGATGGCCTTTTCAGAGAGTTGCCACTCGGCCGAATGCTTTATTAAATGGTTCAGCAATTTCACTTGTTGAAATTTTCTATCCAATATGGGATCTTAGATAATTACTGCACTCAACGTTGTACGCAGCTTTTAGCGACGAATAAAAGGAAACATCTAAAGGCTGTACGCGATGTGAAGTATTAGGAGGAATTGTTAATATATGAATTCCATTATCCCGGCAAAATGTATATGCGTTCAAAGAGCAATGAGTACTGTGGTTGTCAATTAGAAGCAGCCCAGCGTCTTCATTTGAACATTTGACTGAATTTTGAAAGTGCTGAAGCCACTCTATGAATAAATTTTCAGTGATCCAACCATTATCAGAACGTGTGTACATTGTTCCTGGTGGTCCATTTCGTTTGAGCTGTGGGTTCATTCTCTTTCGTGCATAGATAAACATAGGAGCAACATAAAGGCCTGCGGCGCTAATACAACACATCATGATAGTTGTTTTCCCTTTTTCTCCACTTGTTATAAACCCCACTCTCTTTTGTCCTTTTCCTGCAAGTATTTTACCTGGAACCTGTACGTAGTTATGTCGGTTTCGTCTACATTAAAAATCTTTGTGGGTGGAAATTAAAATTTTTCTAGCAGTTTGTGTAAATTGAAAAAAAAACAATGATACCTCTTCCTGATTAAAAGCCGAAATCCGATGAATACTTCTTGCCTCCAGCTTTCTGATTGCAACTGTTGGGTTTCTTTTAAGAAAGCCCGTCAGCCAAGCCTTTCCGGCTTCTTTCTTATTTTCGGAAAAATTATGCTTTAATTTTTTTTTCCAGCAAATTCAAATGCATATCTTTTTATTTCTTGAGCTGATAAGCCATAAAATAATTTTGACAGCTTAATACCCTGATGGACCAATGCTTTTTCGTTCTCGACGTTTAAAATTGGATTACGTCCCATCGCTGGACCTGAAGAATTTTGTTCCTTAATTCTAGTTTGAAGTGCACTTTTAGGTATGTTAAATGCCCTCTACACTTCTCGTAGACTTCTTCCATTATTCTGGATAGCATTTAAAGCAGCCTTTAAGTCCTCAGCACTCCATGCAGCCTTGAGTGCTTTTCGTGTATACTTATTTGGCATCTGCAACAAAACTAGAAAATTGTAATGCCCCCTTGCGGGTAATCGCGGCCGGCCGCGTCATCGCAAATTATCGTAAATTGAAAAACAAAATGAAAAACTAGAGAACGAACATATCAACTACAATAAATTTACTATTTACTGGAGTAATCAGAGTTTTGAAAAAGCATGAAATACGTACTTTTATAGGTCTTTGAAATGTACACTACACTGCTTGCAAAATACAAAATGCATCACAGCTCAACGGTTAGAGTCTGACTGTTCAGTTCGAATCCACACGGCTAGCAGGTTCTATGGAAGGGGTACAAATAGAGATAGCGTCAGTACTAACTTTTCCAACGCAAAAATTAAGGAGGCCGCAATTACCTCCAAGGCCGTCATTCCCTGCCTTTACCCTAAACCGTTAGATAAAACCACGCTTCTTCACTAAAAAAACATATATCTAGCATTTCGTCATTCCTCAAATTGTTATTAAACCACTCGTTTAGTTCATGTGTGTCTCATAATCATGCATTATAGTTATTTTGTATGGACGATAATGCTTTAGTGCTTTTCGACACATTCCATAACAAGCTTAAAATGCATAAAATAATTAATTATTGTCATAGTAAAAATAATAATTAAAACTTTGTACCTGTTTGTTATAATTCCCGCAAATTTTTTAGAAATACGTTCTATCCACACTCGTATATCAACCAAATATTTAGTTAAAACAGACTACGTACAGATGATTTACTTCGAAACTGAATAAATCCATTCACCATTTTCATTCTGCTGCCTATTTCGAAAATAAGATTCCAACATAAACTGGTTTTCTTGCAGAGAGTAGGACATTGCTTAATTTAAATCATTTACAGTTAGGTTAAAAGGTTACTTTTTGTTTATGCTGTACTTACTTATGTTAAACATTTTTGTAAACAATGAATCTTAACAAAAAATGTCAAATACAATGTGCTAATTTCATGGTATGGACTAAAGTTTTGATATTTCTAGTAGAAAATAATATCGTATGGACATTTATTTATGCTCTCTACGTAGTTACTTGTGTTGCGGTTTGTGAACCAATTTTCAAATATTTAAATTTACCGCCAAAATACTTCTTAACCTGAATGTACTCTGAAATAGACGACAGCGCTGGTTCAGCCTTCTCAGCTATCATGTTTGTTTCGGTCAACTGTATTTTCAGTTTTATACATCTTTCGGTTAGACTGGAAATAGACCCTAACTCTGTTATTTTAAATCTACTGTAAATTTAAATTTTAGTTTGTAAAAAGCATCCTATGTCTATACTTCACCGATTTTGAGTTATTTTATTTTTCGAAATTTTTAATAGATGCACTTGTTCACAAAAAATATAATTTCTCAAGGTACAAGTAAGCTGAGCTAAATATTTTTTAATAATGTAGAACTCACAGCTTACAGAATCTTACAAAAATAAATTAAAAAATTGTACAGGGTGTTCGAAAAATGGCGTCAAATTTTGCAAAAATTCAAAAAGTACAGTTTTTTATGTAGCAACCCTAAATTTTTACTGCAATAATGCATTCTACGCTAAAAAATAAGGAGACTTTGTGAATAAGTCCCATTCCTAAGATTTACAGTTTTTGTACAATCTTGAACATAATCAACATTTTTGGTAATTAAACTAAAAATTAACTTTTGGTTCGCTTTACTTGAAAGGAATCCACAGTAAACAAATGCTATCGGGTCAACAAACAAAATATTTGACATTTCCCACATTAAAAAGTGTTAAAGCCGCGTTAGGCTAACTGATTTAGCATTTGATTTGGCATTTGACTTAAATCAAATCGCAAATTTGATTTCACCATTTGATTTTTCAAGAATAGGACAGCATCTAGTTTCGTTTGATTTTCCGTTTGAGATCGGACGAGTGCAGGCGCGTTGTATTCCGAAGCATATTTTCGGAGGCTGAATTCGTGCAGGATCGTAGTTTTGTGAGATTCATTAAAAACCAAACTTGCACTTCCACCACCTTCGTCTCTCCTGAGTAACCACTTTCTTAACGGCATTTTTTTAATGTATCTTTCATGCAGTTGTAGCACTAATAAACTGTACAGGCTGTCCCAAATTCGAGGGCAAGCATGGGGATCTCGCTTATTATAAGAGATAGGATATAGGTTTAAATTCGGCACTTTTGCTAAATTCGATGCCGAGTAATAATCTGAAAAGAAATTTGAGCTAACTCGAATGGATTTGGTTTTATGCTCAAAAAACAAAAAATTTCGATTTTTGTTTTTCGCGTTGTACCTTATTATTAGGAATTTTCAAAATTCGATTAAACATTATTAAGCCAACTTTTTACGCACAATACTAATACGGTATTAAAAATATTATGCGACGTTTTGTTCATTCTGAACCATCACCAGGTTTATTTTTTCTTATCAGGGTTAAGACATATTTTTATGGCGTTGGATGGAGAATGTTATGCTGATTTTAGCAATATGTAACACTTCATGGTTTGATCGACTGCGAACTAAAATACTCTTAAATTATAAACTAAATATTACATTATCACGATACCCATGAATCAGACAAAACTCAGGAGTTGGCTTTTGTCATGTCATTTTCTAATTGTAAAAGGGTAATAACTGCAAGATCCTTCGTGTTAGTGCTTTAAAATTTGCAAGTTTCTTTAGAATGTTTTCAAATTCAGAAAAACGAGACATGATAAGGATATTTTATAGCTGCAATAGAAATAGTGTCAGAGCAGAACAAAGATATTTAGAGGAATATCCGGAGAGCAGCAACCAAACCAGAGATATTTTTAAAATTAGACCAAAATTTGCGAGAATTTGGATGTTTTCAGAAACCTCGAAATGCATATGGTAGCAGACTAGACAGAGATGCCGAAGAAGAAATATTACATCAGTACTATTTGTTAGTATTATACTAATATAAGAATTTCCATCACTTCACTGCTAATTTCAGCAGACATTTTTTGGTGAGTTATGACTATGTTATCCATCTTAGGTTCAAGAAAATCCTTCAACATCTACCAGAGAAATAGAGCAAACTATTGAAGTGCCAAAAGACAGTTTGCGAGTGTTAAAGCAAACCGTTATAAACCATTAAGTTGCACGTTAGTCAAACTCTTCGGCCTGGGGACGATATGAGACGTTGGATTTTTGTAACCAACAATACCAAAATGCTGGAAAATCGCAACTTTCTCAATCAAATAATTTGGACGGATGAGTGCAATTTTTCCACTAATGGAATGTTTAATCGTAATAACGAGCACTACTGGTCCGTTGAAAATCCACGAATTAACAGGCAAATGCGAGGACAAGGCCACCGGTCCTTTAATGTGCGTGTTGGAATCTGGAAGGATAGGCTCCTTGGGCCAATTATTTACGAAGGTATCCTAACGTCTCAACGCTACCTCGCATTTCTAACACACGAAATATCAGACCTTTTGGATGATGTTCCGCTAAACGAAAGATGGACTCTCTGGTGGCAAATGGACGGAGCTCCTCATAATGCTGCGATAATAAGTGAATATCTTAACGGCGAATTTCCTGATAAATGGATGGGAAATAGGGGACCACTTAAGTGGCCAGCAAGAAGTCCAGATTTAACCACTTTAACTTACTTCCTCTGGGGATATTTAAAAAATATGATTTATAAGACGCCACCGCAAAATATAGAAGAACTCCAGAATAGGGTTGTTAATGAACTTCGTCAAATTCCCAGGCGAACCATTCAAAGAAGCGTAATTGTAGAAGAAGAATTCGTTACTGTATTCAAGAAGGAGGAAACTTGTTCGAACATTTATTATAATAATTTTTGTTTGTTTGTCTGTGTAATTATTTTGTTGTTACCTATCGATAAATTTGCGTTGTCGCTATTATCACCGTGTTACATAGACCAACTTGGTTGAGTTGCTTGTTAATGTTTTTTTTTTTTAATTGTTTAAATGTTTTTATATTTTTTGGATGTTCTAACGAGTTTAACAAATTAAATAAGTAGAACTACTGTAATTATTCTTGCTGGATCCAAGAAGGCGGAATTTGTTCTTCGTATTTTTCTCATTATTTTAGTTCGCAGTCGATCAAACCATAAAGTGTTATATATTGCTAAAATCAGCATAACATTCTCCATCCAACGACATAAAAATATATCTTAACCCCATAAGAAAAAATAAACCTGATGATGGTTCAGAATAAACGAAACGTCACATAATATTTTTAATACCGTATTAGTATTGTGCGTAAAAAGGTGCCTTAATAATGTTTAATCGAATTTTGAAAATTCCTAATAATAAGGTTTGGCCAAACGCAAACCCATTATTACGAAAATCGAAATTTTTAGTTTTTGAGCATCAACCAAATCCATTCGAGTTAGCTCAAATTTCTTTTCAGGTGAATTTAATTTCTGCTTTGTTTAAATGAAAAAACAATACTGATTTAAAACCGAAATCCGATGAATACTTGTTGCCTCCGGCTTTCTGATTGCAACTGTTGGGTTCCTTTTAAGAAATCCCGTTAGCCAAACCTTTCCTGCTTCTTTCTTGTTTTCAGAAAAATTATGCTTTAATTTATTTTTGCCAACAAATTCAAATGCACATCTTTTTATTTCTTGAGCTGATAAGCCATAAAATAATTTTGACAGCTTAATAACCTGATGGGCCAATGTTTTTCGTTCTCGACCTTTAAAATTGGATTACGTCGTGTATACTTATTTGGCATCTGCAACAAAACAAGAAAATTAAAATTCCCCGTTGCGAGTAATCGCGGCCGGCGATTTCTCTATCGATGGCCGCCATTACCCTACAGGTAGTCATCGCAAATTATCGTAAATTGAAAACAAAATCAAAAACTAGAGAACGAACATAAACTACAATAAATTTACTATCTACTGGAATAATCAGAGTTTTGAAAAAGCATGAAATACGTACCTTTATAGGTCGTTGAAATTTACACTACACTATAAAAACTGCTTGCAAAATACAAAATGCCAGCTCATCGGTTAGAGTCTGACTGTTCAGTTCGAATCCACACGGCTAGCAGGTTGCATGGAAGGGGTACAAAGAGATAGCGTCACTACTAACTTTTCCAACACAAAAATTAAGGAGGCCGCAATTACCTCCAGGGCCGTCATTCCCTGCCTTTGCCCTAAACCGTTAGACAAAACCACGCCTCTTCACTAAGAATTGCATATCTAGCATTTCGTCATTCCTCAAATTGTTATTAATCCGCTCGTGTAGCTCATGTGTTCTCATAATAAATCATTATAGTTATTTTGTATGGACGATAATGCAACTTTAGTGCTTTTCGACACATTCCATAACAAGCTTAAAATGCATAATAGATATTTATGTATTAAGGGCATAATAAGAAGATTATGGCTCGAGGGAATGTTAAAAGCCCGACGCGAAGCGAGGGCTTTATATTCTTGAGAGCCATAATCTACAATTATGCCCGTGGTACATACAATGTTTTATTTTATTTTGCACAATGAAACTGGAACAAAATATTAAAAGATTCAGTATTTTCTGCAAGTTTTAAATGCAGTGAAATAAAGTCGACTGTAGGCTAATTTGTTGTTTCTAAGATACTGTGATATTGCTATTATATATCATGTCATGTGTTTGCTGTCAATCATGCTGCTTAGCATCAATGACATTTCCGTGCTATAAAGACCACATTACGCCCGCATTTGAGGCGTATAAAGAACATTATGGTGGCAAAATAAAATAAAGAACATTATGGTGGCAAAATAAAATAAAATAATTAATTATTGTCATAGTAATAATAATAATTAAAAGTTTGTACCTGTTTGTTATAATTGCCGTAATTTTTTAGAAATACGTTCTATCCACCGTATAACCACATTTCAGTTAAAACAGACTACGTGCAGATGATTTACCCTGTCAACACTGCCTACTTCGAAATGAATAAATTCATTCACCATTTTCATTCTGCTGCCTATTTCGAAAATAAGATTCTAACATAAATTGGTTTTCTTGCAGAGAGCAGGACATTGATTAATCTAAATCATTTACATTTAGGTTAAAAGGTTATTTTTAGTTTAGCTGTACTACTTATGTTAAACGTTTTTGTAAACAATGAATCTTATAGAAAGACTAATTAAACAATAATATTAAAGAAAATAAATCGAAGAATAATGGAAAACACTGAAAATAACTCTAATTCCCTAATGCATTACGCTAAAATGTCAAATAAAGCTGCTATTTCAGGTATGGACTAAAGTTTTGATATTTCTAGTAGAAAATAATATCGTCTGGACATTTATTTATGCTTCTACGTAGTTACTTGTGTAGCGGTTTGTGAACCAATTTTCAAATATTTAAATTTACCGCCAAAATATTCTTAACTTGAATGTACTCTGAAATAGACGACAGCGCTAGTTCCGCCCTTTAAGCTATCATGTTTGTTTCGGTCAACTGTATTTTCAGTTTTATACACTGGAAACTGGAAACCAAACTTGCACTACCACGACCTTCGTCTCTCCTGAGTAACCACTTTCGCGATCAAAGAGTTCTTGTTTTCTTAATGGCATTTTGTAATGTATCTTTCATGCAGTTATAGCACTAATAAACTGGACACCCCCGCATATATTTGGCACAATGTATTTTTTGTGTTTGACATACTTAATTAATTTTGAATTTAATTGATTTATCTTTACAAGATGTTTGGAAAATAACCTACAATATCTACGTCAATTTCTGTCGACTGTCATAAAACTCATGGTCAAACAGTGTAAACTGTGAAATATATTGTGTTTGACTTTTCATTTGCTGCAAATCAAAATGAAAATTCAAACGGTATGTCAAATACAAAAATCAGATAGTGTAAAGCGGCTTTAACTCGTAATTATGTTTTGTTTAGGTTTTAATAATGAAGTTTATTTTAATTTATTAGTAATAGATGGTGGTGGTGGTGGTAATCACAATTAAAGTGAAAAAGCCTCAGATTTTTTAACGTATAGTGAGCTTTGGAGAATGAACATATTAATAACCGTTGAGATATTCAAGTCTAAAAACTGAGACTGACACGACGCTCTGTTTGATAAATTCGCATTATTCTTATTGCCCTTCTTTGTATTTTAAGTTCATCTTACACGTATGAAGTATATCCTCAGAGTATTAACCCGTAACCTATATGTGATTCAATTAAACAAAAATATATCGCCCGCATAATGGTTTTTGTAACAAAAGTATTCCATTACTTTCTACTTCTCTGACGAAGTTTAGGAAGGCTATTTAGGCTGCAACATGTGACCTTTTTATTATTAAAAATAATGCAGCTAGCTTTATCCATGTTTAAAGATAGCTTATTATTATGAAACCAATTCTCTGTTTTTTTCACAGTTTCGTTAATTTTATTGTGGAGATTTATTAAACTGTTAGATTTTAGAACTACGTATCATATAGCATTAGTGCTGTTTGGAGTAAGATTTGCTGGTAGGTCGTTGATAACTATTAGGAAAGACAGAAGTCCAAATATAGATCCTTGAGGAATGCCTCTTTCACTTTTGCGCATAGTTGATATGTATGGTTTAATAATATTGTTGCTGCTATAATGTATTTCAACAATTGAGTATCTATCCTCGAGGTAGGATTGAAGTAACTGGAAAACCAATCCGCGGAAACCATATTGCTCTAGCTTATTTAATAGTATTTTCCTATCTACAATATCGAAGGCTTTAGCTAAATCCTTCATTAAACAGGCTATGTTATTATTTATATTTGTTATAATTATAACATTAAACAAGATATTTGGAATTGCGGTTTGAATAAATTTCCACGACATAAAACCATGGTGTTCTGTACAAAAATAGTTGTGTTTGATCAAAAAATCTACAAGTCTCCTTTTTATTGCTACTTCAAATATCTTTAATAATGTTGGTAGGATTGATGTTGGTCTGTAATTTGAAATGTCGCTTTTATTTTTTCTCTTATTCTTGATCAACTGTATAACTTTAGCAATTTTTAAAACACTTAAAAATTAGCCATTCGTAAACCTATAATTAATTAAATATGAGATGACAGGAGATATGACTTCAGTCACTGATTTTAAAAGTTTAACTGGAATGTCATCAATCCTTATAGAATTAGTATTCTTCAGTTTACTGATAATGTCCTTCACTTCTACCGCAGTCGTTGGTGCAAAAAAATGATGATGACTTTGATTTGATAGATTTCGGCTTATAATTATGTGTTGATGGAATACTGTCTTTTATTGATTTCTGAATATTATTGAAGTAGTTACTAAATCAAGTTGTTCATAATATGGGGTCATCTATTGTATGATCATTCCGCACTATGTGTATATTTACATGTCCGCACCGAGCTTGATTTGTTTCTTTTTTTATGATATTCGAAATGGTTCTTGATACATTACTGGAGTCATTTATAATATTATTAAAATAATTAGTTTTGGCTAGAACAATTACTTGTCTGAAGATTTAACAATAACGCTTATGATGCTTTATCAACTTTGGATCATATTGCGTTCTACATACTTTACTTAATTTACGTTTAACTTGACTAGACTTCCTTATTCCAATTGTTATGCAACAGTAAAATGAGGCCAGCCTGGGATGTGACGTGATAACTGGTGGGGGTAATGGTGGGATAGTGGGTGGGGCTAGGAGTGTGATTGAGAGTGAGGTCGGCTTCTTTTCGGGAGCCTTTTTCAACTCCTGGGCGGGGGTTTAACCCCTAATTAAGGCCTTTTGACAGTACTAAGAGCCTTTTTGGCGGTCCAACCCTCTGGATAGAAGTGTTGAGTGTCCCTAGGGTGTGGTCTAGTGGCCATTCTGGCTGAGTTAAGCAGGTGTTAACGCTAGATAAAGCCCTTATGGCTTCATTAAGGCGGGGCTAAGGTTAGCCCACACCCATCCTTTTACCTGATTGGTTGTACGTGTAATCGGCCATTTTGTTTACTTGTGTATAGACTATAGAAAGTTTTCTGTAATAGAAGTGGCTCATTCTAGCGGTATATTTTAGAACTACATACAGATCACTGTAATGGTTATGAGGGAATTTTGAAATAAGAAGCTCTAGTTCTAACTTGTGAGGTAGGGATCAGACGTCTACACCAGCTGTCGGGGCTTAATCCACTGTTACGCAACACCTATTATGGTTTTAATTATGAGTCATTTTATAAACAAAAAAGATAAAGGGTTTTAATCATTTATTATAAGTAATACTATTTTGAAGTTTGAAACTAATGAACGTTTTCTGTAATAGGGGGTAGCGTTATTGGAAATGGAAAAATGATAATTAAAATATTTTACTTACAAGATCTGCCTTAGCGGAAACACCTATGTCAAAAAGGGTCTTAGATTTATAAGCAAGCCTGAACGTCCTAAGTCGTTATTAATCTGTTTGTAATTATGATTCTTAATTAAATTTTGTTAGCCATTTCCTTTTGGCGGGAAATTTGAAATCGCCCCTTGTCAAAAGACAGAAATTAATTAAACCAATCGATCGGGCAATAAAATCAGCCCGAGCTTATCAAACCAAATCAATCAACTTCGATCTAATCAAATCAAAGGATTAGATCAATCACAATGAATCGAAGCAATTAACCAAATCAGTCAAACCAATCAACCGAAATCAAATCAAACAAGAAGCTGTGCTAACAATTCTTCATAACCTTCAGGTAACGATTCTCCCGCAGTATATACCTAGCTCCTATGAGTGACCACTTACTTTATAGATAAGGCTAACCGACACTCAGAGCTGAAACTCTTCCTGAAGGTGAGGGCACCGGCGCGGGAGAACAGTCGATCATTAGCAAACCAATCTCAATCAATTCAATCACAATCAATCAAATCATAACTTATAGTTTTCAAAAATCAGCTCACAATTCAAAAATACTGGTTTGGCTTAACTTACAGCTTGCTAAAACCAACCACAATTCGTAAATACATGAGATAGCCTTCGACATTACTGAATATACGAGCATCAAATTAGCTTGTAACACCATTGCCGGGTATTGTATACAGTGCTAAAAATATGTTTTACAGTTAGACTAGTAAAAATAGCTATACAATGACAAATATAACCAAATTCGAAATCAGACCAGTATATTATTTTATATACAAGGGTTATCTTATCGGAAATACCTCCTTCAAAAACGGCCCTAGATTTATAAACAAGCTTGAACGAACGCAATATTTCGCTTTGAAAATCGGCAATTGCCTGGGGCAAATAAGCAAGCTGACTTTTATTTCCAATTTTGATGTAAGTTGGAACAAACACCGATTTCATTTCGCAAGGCAACTATAGGACTGTTTTTTACACAACGCTTATTATTATCATTAGGCAACCATAATAATATCACTAAAATTCGGAAATACTTCTAGCAAAAAAGGACCCTAGCTTTATAAACAAACTTGAACGCACTATTTCGGTTTAAAACCGGCAAACACCCCGGAGCTAAATAGACAACTGACTTTCATTTACAATTTTGATAATTCACAAGCGTTTTGAAACTAACACCGATTTTATTTCGTAAGCCAGGTATAGGAGGACTCTATTGTCGAGTTTTGCATAAAGTGATAAAAATACGTTTTACAGTTACATCAGTAAAAATGCCTATACAACAAATATAACCAAACTTGAAATCGGTCTGTAGCAATTAAATAAAGTAATGAAACTAAGGGGTAAGGGTTAAAATAAAAACCGAGAACTTACCAGAGTTGTTGTCGATAATCGTATTGGAACAACGCCTTGACATCGTAAACAACTGCTTACAGTCACCGCACACTTACTTTAGGTGTCTTGCTTATAACTGAATAATATAAAGTGTCTTCCAGCAATCATTAATACAAAAGTAATTATTTTCGGGATATTTTCAATTATGTAACCACAATAACGTTTCACTATTTAAGTACATTTAACGTATTTGGAAAAAAATAACAGTCCTAGATTAGTAAAATCCTTATGATAGTTAAATGGATTTGGATTATATGATGACAAAAATCCCTCCAATTAGATTACACTTATTTCTAAAAGCAGAATTGTTTGTTTGCGACGTCATCTAGTGGTGTGTTTTTAAACTAGTGCGTGTTTTCTGTAATGGAAGTTGATCGTGCCTATATATAATATATATATATATATATATATATATATATATATATATATATATATATATATATATATTATATATATATATATATATATATATATATATATATATATATATATATATATCAAGGCTTTGAGAATATAAAAGCAAAATATTAAAGTTATCTATATTGGAGTCCATACCTTCGTCGTAGAAATTCAATAAAAATCCTCTTTTTGTCAGTTGGAACCCATGGCCCTCTACTCCCTTAATTTCTTTGAAGATGTACTGCTTAGATTCTGTAGCATCGAAGGAGACTTCATGTAGTTGTGTAAGATTTGAATAGTTAATGTACCGAGTGTCAATTTCGTAGTCCAAAGAGCGATGATTTTTTAACATTGTAAAAGCTTTAGTTTATTAACAAAATTCACTATTTGTGTACATAGCTCGTTTTTTCCTGTTTTATGATGAAGTGCACTGTGCAATTGGATGCTTTTGACTTTCATTATTTGGCCTGTTATAAACAAAAGGTACACTAATGAAAATTACATTAGATTTTAAACAATTTTCGATTGACGCACTGCAATAATTTAGTGGACGTCCCTGTAATATATTATTACAGCCGGCGGTGATAAATGCAAAATCTTGTTTAGTAAAATTTGTTGTCAGTTGACTTATATTACTTGATACGGAGTTCGACGAGTTTACTGTATGAAAATTGATACGCTTAAGAGTTTTCTTATCAAAATCCAGTTTTATAGAATCTGTATTTTTATGTGCTGAAACAATTTTGTTTAATTGCTAATTCTGAGTACTTAGGGTCATAAGATTACGTTTAAAGTTTTTACAATATTGGATAATTGATTAAAATTAATTTCCTGATAATAGACCCATTTCCAATTCTTAATGGTTTTCGAAGTCGGTTTAATGGTATCTATTATGTTATCATTTACTTCGGTTACAATAAAGCTGTTTTTAATTTATCTATCAACACACACTTTCTTCCTGATTTATTAATACCTTGTTTCGCAAAATGTTTCTTTAGTTCACACACTTTTATATTCTTTATTTTTGTTAACGCCGACATTCTCATTAACACTTATTTTTAATCACCCTATATAGCCTCGCTGTGGTATCTACGTCTATGCATACTGTATAAAAATATTATTTTCATTTGATTATAATAACTCAGAAACCGATTAAAACACGTCCGACTTGTACGAGCGTACGGAAAATGATGGAATGTACGGAAAATGTGGAAAAGTTATTACAAGAACTTGCGAAACGTTTTGTGCGTGGTATCCGAACCGGCCAAGTCCAACTCATAATACCCTGACGCGACTTATTTCAATTGTAAAACTTACGGCCAATTTGTTGGAAAGCTGAGAAAAAATAAACCCGTAGTTGACAATGTAGCTATTGAAAATACTGTTTTGGCATATTGGCTGAAAATTTAAGTCCAGGTGGTAGTGTAAAACGAATAAATTTTTGTGAATTTATGTTACTTCCAACCTAAGAAGTGCTCTCATTGTTGGAGCAAATAATGGTCCTCATAAATGGCACCCTCGATCGCCCGACCTGACCCCATTACATTTCTTTGTTTTGGATGCTATAATAGCTATGGTGTGTGCTACGCCACTCACAACAAAAGAAGATTGCCAGGAAAGGGTTCGAAATGCATTTCGATCCCTTTCTCCGGAAGAAAATCTGAGTGCTGCTCATACCGGTTTTTTAGAAAGAATTGAAACCTGTTTAGACGTTGGAGGCACTCAGTTCGAGCATTTATTATAATTAAACCGGAAGCTGCATAAAACAGAAAATATCTTAGCTAAACTAGATTTTTTAAATAAACCGTAACTATAAATTTTCCAAAAGTATTTTCAGTATATATATATATATATATATATATATATATATATATATATATATATATATATATATATATATATATATATATATATATATATATATATATATATATATATATATATATATAGATGGCGCAGGAAGTCATCAGGCTTATGCTTGCCGTGTTGCCAAATATTACGAAGGTATTGTCCACTTATCTAAACCACTTCTTTGTTTTTTCGGTCAAATCGAATATCGTTTGGTTTTCGAAGTCTGTATATATGTACATATTGCTCACTATGGGTGACAATGGGGAACTCATCGCTATCCTTAGTAGAATTAGTTTTCTGCATGGAAGTATGTTGTTCTAACGCATATTGCCATAAGTTCCATTATTGTGCTCATTAAAAAGTGCGTGTGTTCATTTTTAATAGGCTCACGATGCTGAAGCTTACCAATGTTTCTTCTTTGTTGGGATGGATGTTTTTGATGGTTTCGACGGAGTACTGGGTATTCTTGGTCATATATTCGGTTTTTCCTGATAACGGTGTGATGATGTCTAGCAGATAATGTGGTACAGGATTACAAGGAGAACGTGTCAAACGCATAATTGCTCTCAAAGGAATTCCTTCCATGGGGCTCTTAGATAGGCCGTACAGATGTGGAGGTGTTGTAGGATAAGGTGAGTTCTAAAAAATATCTATTAGATTACTCAGTGACTCGGCGGTTACGGTGTCGCACTAGTATGTAAAGGGTATCAAGTTCGAATTCAATTCAATTGTGAAATCAGTCCTTCCTAAGATTAAGCTCACGTAAGTAAAGTCCTCTTTCAAAACGTCGCGCTGCAAAAGAAAAATTGTGGAAATAGGCTGATCAACCCAACTAAAATTAGACCACAGTTATAGAACACATATTACAGAATTAGTCAATCAACTTTTCAGAGAGCTTGAAACATCCATGAGCAAGTTAGCACCAAACCTTTCTCTGAAAAGACCGTGATAACAATGTAATACATACCGGACTCTACATCAAATCGACTGAACGAACAAGACTTTACGAAACGCAAATATCCAAAGCACAAGGAAATTCATCAGAAGAAACTAGTACAGTTCAAGAAGGAGAAGAAAGAACCAATCAATACCAATCGCAAAAACACTGCCATACAAATTTATAAACGACTCTTGAACGAAAACGAAATGACAGTCCTGGACAAAGGCAATTATACCGAGGTATATTCTTAAAGTAGATTTAATTACCGCGGTTAAAGAAACAACAAAAAATGAGATCCTGAAGAAACTGAAGAGTACGGAAGTAAGGTTATATAGATTAATCTAGGCGAACTAAACCTTACCTCTGTAACCTAGAAAGGAGAGCGGTCATTTCCTTTGTTAATGACCCATCGATTATGATTCTCCTAGCAGACAAAATAAACTCGACTGTGGTAATGCATATGAAGATTTATGACGGTAAGATCCTACAACTACTGGACGAGGTGAGTATAAACAAAAACCTAAAACCCCACACAATCAATCGACAGACGTGTATACTAAACGCTCACAAAACACAAGAGAGAATTCTACGATTAGACTAAACTTACCTTACACTACAACACCTCCGCATCTGTACGGCCTACCTAAGATCCACATGGAAAGAATTCCTCTGAGATCAATTATGAGTTCGAGAAGTTCTCCTTGTAATCCTTTAGCACATTGTCTGCTAGACATCATCACATCGTTATCAGGAAAAACCGAATATATGACCAAGAATACCCAGTACTCCGTCGAAACCATCAAAAACATCCATCCCAACAAAGAAGAAACATTGGTAAGCTTCGGCAACGTGAGCTCATTAAAAAATGTGCCCACCGACGAACATACATGAGAGCACTTTCACGACAAGTACATACAGGTAATCTACACAAAAGCGTGAAGTTAGGCGTGGCAAGATGCTTGTACGGTAGATCAGAAGCAATAAGCTCGAAAAAAGATGAGCTAAAAAAGGAAATATAGCTAAAACACTAAAATAGCGACCCCGGTTTAACGCCTAACCTATACAGGGAAAGTGTAACCGAAAAGAATGACCTCACAGTTGTAATACCATATATACCAGTTATCCCGGACAAAATGAGAAGGATAAGCAGCAAATGCAAGGTACGTACTCCTTTCCATTCCACTAAATGCTCAGAGGAGTATTAACCAAAACCAAACCATACAACAAAAACCATAATTCTAGGAACTGTCTATACAACCTAACATGTAAATGCGGTAGATCATACAAAGAATATAATAGTTGACCACTCCAAGTGATAACTCAGTAACACAGGAATAACACCCGCAAAAGGAGAAACAGAAAAACCAAGAATCAATGAACATGTCTGGAACGAAAACCACGAAATCCATTACAGATTCTGGCAAGGGACGAGAATGTAACACGCCCAAAGCCTGAAGTAGCCAAGTACATTACATACTGGCAAAAAATCAGACAATCCAGGCTACTGTAGATCTGAAATATGTAACCCAGTAATGCGTGAAGGATTTATTTCCAATACACTTGTGCTGTAGGGTGTGCTATAAGCTACTGCGCAACTGCGATAGATTATATGCACTGCGTCCAAGATAAGGATTCTAGCCCCGAAATGGCAATAGATATAACACAGGTTAACGCGAAAAACGTTGTGTAATTAGGAGATAAATAAAATGACAAGAAAATCGATGGTGTGATTTTCGTTTTTGAGATATTGGAAAAATTTGAATATTGGAAATTCCTATTTTATTTTTTCTGCGTGCGTGCGTGCGTGCGGGCGGGCGTGCGTGCGTGCGTGCGTGCGTGCGTGCGTGGGTGTGGGTGTGCGTGTGTGCTGTGTGCGCGTGTGCGTGGTGCGTGTGTGCGTGTGTGCGTGTGTGCGTGTGTGCGTGTGTGCGTGTGTGCGTGTGTGCGTGTGTGCGTCTGTGCGTCTGTGCGTCTGTGCGTCTGTGCGTCTGTGCGTCTGTGCGTCTGTGCGTCTGTGCGTCTGTGCGTCTGTGCGTCTGTGCGTCTGTGCGTCTGTGCGTCTGTGCGTCTGTGCGTCTGTGCGTCTGTGCGACTGTGCGACTGTGCGTCTGTGCGTCTGTGCGTCTGTGCGTCTGTGCGTCTGTGCGTCTGTGCGTCTGTGCGTCTGTGCGTCTGTGTCTGTGCGTCTGTGCGTCTGTGCGTCTGTGCGTCTGTGCGTCTGTGCGTCTGTGCGTCTGTGCGTCTGTGCGTCTGTGCGTCTGTGCGTCTGTGCGTCTGTGCGTCTGTGCGTCTGTGGTCTGTGCGTCTGTGCGTCTGTGCGTCTGTGCGTCTGTGCGTCTGTGCGTCTGTGCGTCTGTGCGTCTGTGCGTCTGTGCGTCTGTGCGTCTGTGCGTATGTGCGCCTGTGCGTCTGTGCGTCTGTGCGCCTGTGCGTCTGTGCGTATGTGCGTCCGTGCGTCCGTGCGTCCGTGCGTCCGTACGTACATGCGCCCGTGCGCCGTGCGTCCGTGCGTCCGTGCGTCCGTGCGTCCGTGCGCCCGTGCGTCCGTGTGTCCGTGCGTTCGTGCGTCCGTGCGCCCGTGCGTCCGTGCGTCTGTGCGTCGTGCGTCTGTCCGTCGTGTCTGTGTCTCGTGCGTCTGTGCGTCTGTGCGTCTGTGCGTCTGTGCGTCTGTCGTCTGTGCGTCTGTGCGTCTGTGCGTCTGTGCGTCTGTGCGTCTGTGCGTCTGTGCGTCTGTGCGTCTGTGCGTCTGTGCGTCTGTGCGTCTGTCGTTGTGCTGTGCTGTCGTGTGTGCGTTGTGCGTTGTGCGTGTGTCGTGTGTGCGGTGTGTGCGTGTGTGCGTGTGTGCGTGTGTGCGTGTGTGCAGTGTGTGCGTGTGTGCAGTGTGTGCGTGTGTGGTGTGTGGAGTGTGTGTGAGTGTGTGAGTGTGTGAGTGTGTGTGAGTGTGTGAGTGTGTGAGTGTGTGTGAGTGTGGAGTGTGTGAGTGTGTGTGAGTGTGTGTGAGTGTGTGTGAGTGTGTAGTGTGTGTGAGTGTGTGTAGTGTGTGAGTGTGTGTGAGTGTGTGAGTGTGTGTGAGTGTGTGTGAGTGTGTGAGGTGTGTGAGTGTGGTGTGTGGAGTGTGTGAGTGTGTGAGTGTGTGAGTGTGTGAGTGAGTGTGAGTGTGGTGTGAGTGTGAGTGTGTGTGTGTGAGTGTGTGAGTGTGTGTGTGGTGTGAGTGTGTGAGTGTGTGAGTGTGTGTGTGAGTGTGTGTGTGTGTGTGTGTGTGTGTGTGTGTGTGGTGGTGCGTGCGTGAGTGCGTGCGTGGCGTGCGTGCGTGCGTGCGTGCGTGCGTGCATGCGTGCGTGAGTGGAGTGCGGGTGCGTGTGTGCGTGTGTGCATGTGAGCGTATGTGGTGTGCGTGTATGCATGTGTGCGTGTGCTGTGTGCGTGTGTGCATGTGCGTGTGTGCGTGTGCTGTTGTGTGTGTGTGTGTGTGTGTGTGTGTGCGTGTTTAGGCGTGTGTGTGATGTGTATGAGTGTGTGTGTGTGTGTGTGTGTGTGTGTGTGTGTGTGTCGTGTGCGTGTGCGTCTGCGTGTGCGTGTGCGTGTGCGTGTGCATGCGTTACCAATTGCTTAAAATTTCCTGCTGCGCGAGCGTTGGTTAATTTTTCTGTATTTGTCGTTGCCCTTTTCATATACAGGGTGTTATGAAATTAATGGGATACAGAACACCAGTAGATGCCTTGCAATAAGATAGATAGATTGTACCCAACATGCTTTAGTCCAAAAGTTGGTATCTATACGGTGTTTATTAGTTGTAATGAAAAACTGATTGAATGGAACAACGTAAAAACCATAGTAGCAGGTTGTTTTATGAAACAAAATCATAAGTACTCATGACATTTATCGATTTAACTGTGGCAAAAATCGTAAACGCTTCTAACGTTTTTGCCACGAAAGAAGAGAAATTTTTTAATAACACTCATTAAACGCATGAGTAAGTGTATTGAGGCCATGTTGAGAATTTGTTTTATTAGTTTTTCTTGTAATTTAACTAACAAACACCCCGTATCTCAGTAAATACCAACTTTTGATCGAAAGCGTGTTGGCTTCAACCGACTTACTTTTTTGTAGGAATCTAGTAGTGCTCTGTGTCCCATTAAATTTGGGACACCCTGTATATCTCTTTTGCGGCATTGACTACGCATCTAAGTGCGCCACGGTCGCGTATCTGCTCAATTGAGCGAACCGACGGCTTGAGTTCTGTAACCATTGTGATCTTTCACATTATCGGAACTTTGTGCATGTCACAAGTTGATATGAAAATTGTGTGGTAAAAGAAAATGTAATTGATAATTGCTGTAATCCCGTCGGGTTTTAACCGTTTTGACTTTTGTCGAACAGTGATAAATAGCCACCAAACATTTTATTATTTAAAACAACACACGTGTTTACTATTACTCCAATCATTGTAAAAACGATAGGTTTTCACAATAAATAATAGTCGTGTGATTACGTTTTCATAATACGCTGCGCAACTTACTATAGTAACGTAAACAAAATACTAGAAAAATTGGAGCATTTCTATGCATTGACCTCTCACTTTTAAATTAATAAATCTACATAAAATGCACACAAACTCAGTTTTTCTAAATACCATTTTTTAACATACTAATATATCATTTAAGACAATGGGCTTTTAGCGAAACTGACAAAGACCAACTGTAAATTTCTTCAATGCTAAGTGGTTTTCTATTAGTGAGCTTTGTTTTTTTGTATAATTTAAAAATAACCTAGTTGAAGCTCTAGCGGTTACCCAAACTTTAATTAAGACTAGTTTACGGCATATGCCATGTCATTAATGAGAATCCACATTTAAAATGCTCAGGTTTTTGTCACTTTTGTACCTGAACCCAGATAATAATTTTTAAATCCATCAACGTGCCCGATTATGGTTGCCATGCTTATTTGCAGTTTGTAAAGGCGTATAAATTAAAATTAAAAACGCATGTATTCTATTAGGTTAAATGCCGAAATTTATTGCATAATAATCCGGCTTTTAGCTACACGGAAATTCTAAGCGCGCACTCTCTACCTTTTTGCTTGCCACATTTATATAATTTCATAATTGTTTCATAAAATTTTTTCAAATCGTGATTGCAATAAAATTTACTATAAAACAAATTACAACTAAGGAAAACGTTAATAACAGTATAAATTAATTAAATGTAATTTCCACGCACATTTGCCTCTTTAAATTAGCAGTTACATGTATGCAACCAATGTTGAATAATTTTAGCACAAAGAAAATTCACGATCTAAACCACAGCTCATTTAAATTTTTTTTCTTCATTATGATTATTGTAATAGCGTATCTTGATGGAATTAATTGACTGAGGTTCTAGAGTTATCATTTATTGTAATTATTTAAATTTCTGTTTTGTTAGATACAAACATATTATTATATGTATAGATATGTATACGTGTGAAAATATGTTAATATGAACAATAAAGTTTAGTTTAATTAAAACAAAATTTTGAATTCACTCGTTTCCTAATTAAAAAACAAACTTATCTAAATAAGCGCCAAGTGTTAAAACTACAATGAATGTGAATAAAAGAATTTCAATGCTTTTATTTATCGTCTAGAATTAATAAATGATTATTGCATGAAAAGAAAATTTCACCAATTTTACTTCAAATTAAGATAATGACTCATTTAAGTACAAGAGAATGTAAGAAATCTAGGTTACCTGGCAAGTAACACCCAACAAGGGTGCGGGTCTGTGAAATTAGCATCATCTACGTTTCGTGTCAGGATAAAAATAATCTAACAAATTAATATTTTGTTAGTACAGGTTATAGTATGTACAAATTATTCGTTTATATGTAATTTCTTTTAATCATTACAATAGATACAAAATTGCGGTGCTAACCTAACACAAGCACTGCCGCTGAAATGGGTTCGAAACTAATGTATTTATTCTGTGTTTTGTAACTGTGGTTTCCTATTAGTGGAGTTAATCGGCCTATTTCCACAGTTTATGCTTTTTGAGCGCGACGTTTCGGAAGCGGACTCTGCTTACGTCATCAGGCTTAGTCCTGAGAAGGACTGTTTTCGCACTTGAGTCGAATTCATATGTTATGTATAATTTTTTCCCAAGCACTTGACTACTCTCAGATTCGAACTTGGTACCTTTCACTTACTAGTCTGACTCCTTTACCACCGAACCACTGAGTAATCCAATATATATATTTTAGAACTTATATATACTAAACTTTTTCGTGGTTGCGCAGAAGTTTATTGCGCATGTTGCGCAGTAACCTCTTGCGCAGGTGTATTGCGCATTATTGGAATCCATATGGGTTTCATTTCTACACTAGCTTGGCTTATTGGATTTTCTGCTAGTGCGATGTATGTGGCTTCTTTGAGTTTTCGACGAGTTGTGTTTTCGTCCTTTGCCACTATTTGTATGTTATCCCATTGGATGCGGTAGTCTTCGTTCCAGACGGCGATTATTCATCTTTCTGTTTCGCCCTTGCGGACGTTGTTCTGGTGTTCCTGCGTTCTCACTTTGAGTGGTCTAGTGCTCTCTCCTATGTATGCTCTGCCTCATTCGCATGGTAGGTTATATACACAATTCTTGGAATTATGACCTTCATTGTATGGTTTGGTTTTGGTTAGTATTCCTCTGAACGTTCTGGTCGATTTGAAGGCAGTGCGTATATTGTATTTGCTGGAACAAAGACCACCGCATCCAATGGGATAACATACAGATAATGGCAAAGGACGAAAACACAACTCGCCGAAAACTAAAAATAAGCCACATACATCGCACTAGCAGAAAATCCAATAAGCCAAACTAATATAGAAATGAAACTCATATGGATTCCAATAATGCGCGAAGAACTTAAGCGCAATACACCTGCGCAGGAAGTTACTGCGCAATAAACTTCCACGCAACCACGAAAACGACACACACGCATGATACACGATAGCACGACACGAAACACGTCACGACACGACACAAGACACATGGCATGACAGACGATGCCTGACACACGTCGCGATACGATACGACACTTCACACTCGACAGACCACGCACAGTTACACTACGACACAGCACGGTAACACCGATACACGAAGCACACGAACACGATGCAAACACGACACTCGGCACGACGCGATCGTACAGTCGACACGGACACGACACGGCAAATGACCCACCACGACATTCACGACTGACACACGACACTATCGCGATACACGCCACGACGCGATACGACACTTCACTCGACTGCGACGACGCACGACACGTACACTACACGACACGACAGACACACGACACGACACGACGACGACGACACGTACACGACACGACGACGACACGACACACGACGTACGACGACACGACACACGACTTACGACAGACATACGGCACACGAATTACGACAGACGATAAACGTGCACACGACACAAGGCACACGGTATCGGCACATGGCATGGTACTGATACACGTGCATCGACGGACGACGCATGAAACGACAAACGACACGACACTAGACGAGACGACAGATGACAGTACTGACTGTACGCATGTACTACGACACGACGCCGATCGGACGACCTGACATCGTGCACGTACACGCTCGACACGATCGCGCGTGGACGTACGACCGTTCGATGCTGACACATATGGTGAACGGCACGATCAATACTTACATCGATCAGACGACGCGATAAACACTGCTGACAACGTAAAAGCTCGATACACGATACAGCGATCAGCGATGTGACAGAATCGTGCTGTCGGACGATGCGACTGCGTGTCGTAGCATGACTGCGACATATATATTATATGTTATATATATATATATATATATATATATATATATATATATATATATATATATATATATATATATATATATTGTCGTCGTCGTGTCGTTTGTCGTGTGATGTCGTGTGTCGTATCGGTGTCGTGTGTCGTGTCGTGTGTGTCGTGTGCGTGTTCGTGTAGTGTCGTGTATCTGGTGTTCGTGTGTCGTGTCGTCGTGTCATCGTGCTCATGCGTGCGTGTGTCGTGTCGTGTCGTCGTGTTCGTGTGTCGTGTGTGTCGTGATCTGCGTGTGTCGTCGTGCGTGTTGTCGTGCTTGTGTGTGTCGTGTTGTCGTAGTGCGTCGGTGTCGTGTCGTGTCGTCGCGTCGTGTCATGTGGTCTGTATCGTGTCCTTCGTGTCGTCGTGCTCGTGTCGTGTGTCGTGTGTCGTGTCGTGTGTCGTGTGTCGTTGTTGTGTATGTGTCTGTCGTGTCGTCGTCTGTGTCGTGTCGTGTCGTTCGTCGTTGTCGTCGTGTCTGTGTCGTGTCGTTCGTGTGCCATGTGTGCCGTTACTGCTGTTGTCGTGCGTGTCGTGCGTGTCGTGTGTTCGTGTGTTTGTTGTGTGTTGTGTGTGTGCGTGTGTCGTGTGTCGTGCCGTGTGTGTCGTCGTCGTGTGTCGGTCGTGTCGTGTTCGTGTCATGTGTTGTGTGTGTCGTGTGTCGTGTCGTGTCGTGTCGTGTGTTGGTCGTTCGTCTGTCGTGTTATGTGTCTGTATCGTGTGCGGTGTGCCGTGTGCCTTGTGTCGTGTCGTGTGTCGTTCGTGTGTCTTGTCGTGGCGTGTCGTCGTGTTGTGTGTGTCGTGTGTGTCTGTGTCGATCTCGTTGTGTCGATCCGTGTGTGTGTCGTGTCGTGTCGTCGTGTGTCGTGTCGTGTGTCGTGTCGTGCGTGTGTCGTGTGTCGTGTGTCGTGTGTCGTCGTGTCTCGTGTCGGTGTCGTGTCGTGTCGGGTGTCGTGTTCGTGTGTGTCGTGTCGTGTCGTGCGTTCGTGTCGTCGTGTTCGTCTGTGTCTGTTTGTCGTCGTCGTGTCGTGTGTCTGTCGTGTGTGTGTCTGTGTCTTCGTGTCGTCGTGTCGTGTCGTTGTGTCGTGTCGTGTGTCGTTGTCGTGTCGTTGTCGTTGTCGTGTCGTCCGTGTGTGGTGAGTCGTGTCTTCGTGTCGTGTGTCGTGTGTCGTGTCTGTGTCGTGTCGTGTGTCGTGTGTCGTGTCGTGTCGTGTGTCGTGTGTGTATCGTGTGTCGGTGTCGTGTGTCGTCGTCGTGTGTCGTGTTGTCGTGTGTCGTCGTACGTGTCGTGTCGTGTGTCGTGTGTGTGTCGTGTCTCGTGTGCTCGTTGTCGTCGTGTGTCGTGCGTCGTGCCTGTGTCGGTGTGTCGGTGTGTGTTGTGTGTGTCGTGTGTCGTGTCGTGTTCGTGTCGTGTCGTGTGTTGTGTGTCGTGTGTCGTCGGTCGTCGGTGTCGTGTCGTGTCGTGTGTCGTGTCGTGTGTCGTGTCGTCTGTGTGTGTCTCGTCGTGTGTGTGTTCGTGTGTCGTGTCGTGTGCGTGTCGTGCGGTGTCGTGTTGTGTCGTGTCGTGTGTGTCTGTTCGTGTGTGTTGTGTCGTGTCGTGTGTTCTGTGTCGTGCGTGTCGGGTGTCGTGTGTTGTGCGTGTCGTGTCGTGTGTGTGCGTGTGTCGTGTCGTCGTGTGTGTGTCGTGTTGTGTCGTGTGTGTTTGTGTGTGGTGTCGTGTGTGTGTCGTGTTTCGTCGTGGTCCTGTATCGTGTTTCGTGTGTGTGTGCGTGTCGTGTGCTGTCGTCGTATTGTCGTGTCGTGTGTCTGTGTGTCATGTTGTGTGCTGTGTGTCTTCGTGTGTTCGTCGTTCGTGTGTGTGTGTATTGGTGTGTGTTGTTTTGTGTGTCGTTGTCGTGTCGTGTGTCGTGTGTCGTGTCGTGTGCGTGTGTTGTTGTGTCGTGTGTGTGTGTGTCGTGTGTCTGTGTCGTGTGTCGTGTGTGTGTGTCGTGTTGTGTCGTGTGTCGTGTCGTGTGTCGTGTGTCGTGTGTCGTGTGTGTGTCGGTGTGTGTGTGTTGTTGTGTTGTTCGTGTGTGTGTCGTGTCGTGTGTTGTCGTGTGTTTGGTCGTGTCGTGGTTCTGTCGTGTCGTTGTGTTTGTGTCGTGTGTTCTGTCGTCGTGTCGTGTGCGTGCCGTGTCGTGTCGTGTGTGTCGTGTCGTATGTGTGTGTCTGTGTATGTGTCGTGTCGTGTGTGCTTGTGTCGTGTGTCGTGTGTCGTTGTGTCGTGTTCGTGTGTCGTGTCGTGTGTCGTTCGTGTGTGTGTCGTGTCGTGTGTCGTGTGTGCTCGTGTCGTGTGTCGTGTCGTGTCGTGTGTCGTGTCGTGTCGTGTGTCGTGTGTGTGTCGTCGTGTCGTGTTGTACTTGCTGTCGTGTCTGTCGTGTGATGTGCCTGTGTGTGTCGTGTGTCGTGTCGTGTCGTGTCGTGCGTGTGTCATGTGTTCGTGTCTGTCTGTTGTTGTCGTGTGTCGTGTCTGCGTGTGTCGTGTCGTGTCGGTGTCTGTTTTCGTGTCGTCTGTGTGTCGTGTGTGGTGTCGTGTGTCGTGTGTCGTGTCGTGTGTCGTGTGTCGTGTGTCGTGTCGTGTCGTGTCTGTCTGTCGTGCTCGTTGCTCGTCGTGTCGTTGTCGTGTGTGTGCGTGTGTCGTGTGTCGTGTGTCGTGTCGTGTGTGTCGTGTCGTGATGTGGTCGTGTGTCGTGTCGTCGTGTGTCGTGTGTCGTGTCGTGCGTCGTCGTGTCGTCGTGTCTGTCGATCGTCGTGTGTCGTTTGTGTGTGTCGTGTCGTGTGTGTTGTGTCGTGTGTCGTGTGTGTGTGTCGTGTTCGTCGTGTCGTGTGTCGAGTGTGTCTGTGTCTGTCGTGTCGTAGTGTCGCGTAGCTGTGTCGTGCCGTGTGTCGTCGTGTGTCGTGCGTCGTGTGTCTGTCGTGTGTCGTGTGTCGTGTGTGTGTGTTGTGTGTCGTCGTGTGTCGTCGTGTCGTGTCGTGTCGTGTCGTGTCGTGTCGTGTCGTGTCGTGTGTCGTGTCATGCGTCGTGTCGTCTGCCGTGTCGTGTCGTGTCTGTTCGTGTGCGTGTATCGTGTGTCGTATCGTGTGTTGTGTGTGTTGTGTGTGTGTGTGTGTGTGTCGTTGTGTTGTCGTGTCTGTGTCGTTCGTGTCGTGTCGTGTCGTGTCGTGTGTCGTGTTGTGTCGTGTGTCGTGTGTCGTGTGTCGTGTGTCGTGTGTGTGTGTCGTGTCTGTGTGTGTCGTGTCGTGTCGTGGTGGTCGTGTCGTGTCGTGTCGTGTGTCGTCGTGTGTGTCTGTGTGTGTCGTGTCGTGTGTGTGTCGTGTCGTCGTGGTGTGTCGTGTTCGTGTGTCGTGTGCGTGTGTGCTTGTGTCGTGCGTCGATGTGGTGGTGCATGTGTCTGTTTAGTGTGTGTATCGTCTGTCGTCGGTCGTGTCATGATCGTATGTATGCCGGTGTCCGTAGCCTTGTGTCGAGTGCCGTGTGTTGTCGTAGTGTGTGTCGTGTGTCGTGTCGTGTCGTGTGTCGTGTCCGTGTGTCGTGTGTCGTGTCGTTTGTGTGTGCGTGTGTGTGTGTCGTGTCGTGTGTCGTGTGTCGTGTCGTGTCGTGTGTCGTGTGTCGTGTCGTGTCGTGTGTCGTGTGTCGTGTCGTGTGTCGTGTGTTGTGTCTGTGTCGTGTGTGTGTCGTGTGTTTGTCGTGCGTGTGTGTCGTTTGTGTGTCGTCGTTGTCGTTCGTGTCGTGTGTGGTGCGTGTCGTGTGTGTTGTTGTGTTGTCCGTGTCTGTGTGTCGTGCTTCGTGTCGTGTGTGCCTGTGTGGTCGTTGTGTGTCGTGTTGTGTCTGTGTCTGTGTCGCTGTGTGTGTTGTTGGTACGTGTGTCTGCGTGGCTGTGTCTTGTGTCGTGTGTCGTGTGTTATCGTGTGTGTTGTCTGTGTTGTGTTGTGTGTCTGTTCTGTTGTGTCGTGTTCGTTACTGTGCGTTCGTGTGTGTCGTTGTCGTGTTCGTGTGTTGTCGTGTCTTGTTGTCGTGTCATGCTTCGTGTCGTGTCTGGTCGTTTCGTGTGTCGTGTTCGTGTCTGTCGTTGTCGTCCGTTGTGTCGGTGTGTTGTCTGTGTCGTGGTCGTTTGACGTGTCTGTGTCGTCTGTCGTTGATCGTGTTTCGTTCGTCGTGTCGTCTGTCGTGTCGTTCGTGGTCGTTCGTGTGCGTGTGCGTGTCGTGTCGTGTGTCTGTCGTCGTATTCTGTGTCCGGTGTCAGTGTCGTTGTCGTTGTCTGTTTTGTCGTTGTGTGTCTGGTCGTGTGTCGTGTCGTGTTGTATCGTTGTGTCGTTGCGACGTGCTAGTATGTTGTGTCTTGATGTGTCACGTGTGTGCGTCGTGTGTCATGTTGTCGTGATGTGTGTGTCGTCGTTCGTTGTGTCTGTGTCTCTGTTCGTGTATGCATGTGTCGTTCGTGTCGTGTTCGTGTGTCTGGCTTGTCGTGTCATTGTCGTGTCAGTGTCATCTGATCGTTGTTGTCGTATTCATGTGTACGTGTGTCGTTCATGTGTCGTCGTTGTGTCGTTTCGTGTTGTGTGTCGTGTGTCGTGTGTGTGTCGTGTGTGTGTCGTGTCGTGTCGTGTTGTCGTGCCGCGTGACGTGCGTCGTGTCGGTGTCTGTGTCGGTCGTGTGTGTGTCTGTGTCGTTTCGTGTGTCGTGTGTCGTGTCTCGTGTCGTGTCTGTACCTGTGTGTCGTGTGTCGCGTGTTGAGTGTCGTGTGTCCTGTGTCGTTGTAGTTTGTCGTGTGTGTGTCTTGTGTCGTGTGGTGTCGTGTGTTTTGTGTCTTGTGTCGTGTGTGTCGTTGTGTTCGTGGTCGTGTGTCGTGTCGTGTGTGTCGTGTGTCGTTACGTGTCGTGTGTGTCGTCTGTCGTGTCGTGTGTCGTTCTGTGTTGCCTCGTGTGCCGTTGTGTCGTGTCGTGTGCTGGCTGTCGTGTCGTGTGTCGTATGTCGTGTGTCGTGCATTTAGTCGTTTGTTGCGTGACGTGTGTCGTAACGGTGTCGTGTCTGTGTCTTGTGTCGTGTGTCGTGATCGTGTGGATGTGTGTGTCGTGTGTCGTGTCGTGTGGAGCGTCACTGTGTCGTGATCGTCTGTGTTGTTGTCAGCTCTCGACTGTGCCGTGTGTGTGTCTTTGTCGAGTTTCGTGTGTCCGTGTTTGTCGTTGTGACTTGTTTCGTGAGATCGTCTGTATGATTGTGCCGATGTGCCTTGTGTCGTGCGTGTGTCGTTTTGTCGTGCCTGTATCTGTTCTTGTGTCGTGTGTCGTCTTGTGCGTCTGTCTTGTGTCTTGTATCATTGTGTCAGTCGTGTCGTGTGTCATTGGTCGTTTGTCGTGTCGTGAGTCGTGTATCGTTTGTCGTTTGTCGTGTCGTTCGTGTCGTGTCGTGTCGTGTGTCGTGTCGTGTGTCGTGTCGTGTGTCGTGTCGTGTCGTGTCGTTTTTCGTGTGTCGTGTCATGTGTCGTGTGTGTCGTGTCGTGACGTATGTCGTGTGTCGTGTATCGTGTGACGTGTGTCGTGTATCGTATGTCGTGTATCGTGTTTCGTGTGTCGTGTGCAATCTCTCGGATATGATTTTGGTGAGTACCTAGTAGATGTTGTTCAAACGGGTTGTTGGTCAAACGTTCTTCGCAAGCTCCGTTTTTTGTCCTTAGGAATTAGGTTCGTTCTTCCCTTTGTCGGCTAACTCTGTTATCATGAATCATCTTGTTTCCAGATGTTCTTCCAATAGGCTTCAATTTCTCGTTTCCGTGGTTTAGTTTTTGTCTGGTACTTTTGTCCCGTGATGCAGTTGTCTTTCTAGTGTTCTCTGAGAATAGTTTGTTTTGTCTATGTTGGCTTGACCTTTCCGAGTATCTTTTGATCCTACATGATTTGGTAGCTGTTTCTTGTTTGAGTTGTTCTACAGGTTTTTTGTGGTCTTTGTCCTTCCTGATCTTGTATTTTCCGTACAATTCCTTTTTCAGTCTGGTCATTTTGAGGGATTCCTTTACAAGTGAGAGGTCTTTCCTATTCTGTTACTTTATTTTATATTCTTGTTTTCCAGGGTGGCTCTTCATTCCATGGTTTCTTCGTTTGTTTGGTTTCGTTGTTGGAGGGAGTGTTGTGTTTTGTATTGTTGCTTCTGTGGCATAGATGAGTTTGTTATAATTTGAGATTCTCTTGAATTCGTTAGGTTGGTTGGTTAAGATTTCTTCTATGAATGCATTACTCAGTCTTGTTAGCTTGTGACTGTCGTTCAGTTTCTTCAACAGTTTCTTTTAAAATTTTTCTTCTGTTTCCATCCTCCATTATTCTTTTGGTGATTTGCTCATCACGGTCTCGATTTATGTGTTGTGCTCTCTTTATTTACTGGTTAGCAGTACTTTGGTTTCAACTGTTTCGTTTTGAATGTAACTAATGTAAATGCTTCTATCATATGTCCTCGTCAGTTGGCTCGTCTTGTTTTTCTTCTGCCTGGTCTTCTGATGCTTTATCTATTAACTTCTTTGCTTTCTATCTAATTTCGTTTAGTTTTTTTGATGTTACTTTGTTGTTGTTTAGTATAAACCTCCTTTGTATTGCCAGCGTGTTTTCATTGAGTTCGTGTGAATGATTGGTGTTTCTCTTCTTCCACATTTCGAATGTGTCTTTCAAGTTAGCAGTTCATGTTCTTTCTATGGTGTGGTAACAGCCGTAGATTATCCCTTTATATTTTTTAGGGGCCATTTTGTTCTTGTACGTCCTTTTTCTTTGGTGCGTTGAGTTTGCTCCTATTTTTGTTTGTTACCTGATGTAAGTTTAAGAGGTTCTTTGGAACATGGACGTGGTTTGGCTTTCATCTGCTGGGCTGGTCTGCGTTTGAGTTGGTTGGTTTCGGATTTACCACTGTCTATTTTGTCTTGCGTCTCGCTCTTGTTGAGTAATTCATAATGCTCCTTCTCTAGATCACCGGTGAAGAGTAGTTTGATACTTCTAGGGTGGGAAGTGTTACTGATTACTGTTGGTTTTGAACTCGCCATATATTGTTTTTCTCTTATTCTGTTGTCTTCTGTAAATATCAAAAAATGTAAGTGGCTTATTTCCAACATTTCCGGGATTTCGAGACTTGTCCCATATGTTCCACATTATCGCATTTGGTAGCAGTAGCGTCTTTGATTTTATGGGCCTCTTACCAGATAAACAGTCTTTTAAGTCCTTCTAGTATCTTCGTATGTACGGTACTACTTCTGCTCTTACTTCCATGTCTCTGGCCAGCGTATTGTGGAGATACAGGCTTACCGACCGGAACAAGCAGCTTTCGTCTCCTACAATTCATTCAACATTGTGATTCTGATTTAGTGTTGCGTACTGATGGATGTTTGAGGCATTCGCATGATGACGACGTGAGGCGCATCAAGCATCGTATCGGGCGCGGGGTCATAGGTTGTCACCACACGAAAATAGATATACCTGGGTAATTAAAGTTGCCTCTTGTCGATGGTAAAACGATCCGTTGCCCGCAGATCGTCACCGTCGAGATTCACTTGTAGAGGAACAAAAGGATAAAAGGGCCCCAGAAGCTTATATTATAACCCAGAGGTTCAACTAATCTGAAGAAAATACCTGTTCCCGCTTTAAGGAACAGAGTGACAAATAGGTACAGAAAGTTACTTACCACTCACCACGGGTAGACCAAATAAATAAATGAAGAAAATGCAGGCTCAGGAGTATATTGAACATTAAAAGGTTATAATCTGGATGCATTAACTTTTAGATTATACACTTGTCCACACTAAACGTATACATGCAAAAAAAGTTATTCCAATTGCTATAAATAATTTGTAACGTAAACCATTAGTTATAAATAATTCAATTGGATAGAAAACAAGGTATCTATAAACCTATGGCTATGTAACAATTAGTAAACTAAGAGCCAGCCATATAATTATGTACCAAGGAGAAAAAAAATGGCATGACATTGATTATTAGAACATCCACAAAAGGGCTAGCGTTTTCTAGCAATATATGTTTACTTCAATATGATTATAAAGCATTAATGTTGAAAGATCTTTCTAACAAATACTGATTTCTAAAATATCGCAACTCAAACTCGGTAAAGAAAATCAATTATAATTCAATCTTGTTTCAGTTTTACAAGCCAAGCGCAATTACTACTTAATTAATATTCCTTAAGAACAAAAATAATGCATGTCTAATGTGGGGCTGATAACCTTCAACAGTAAATATGCACAGTATATTTAAAGTGGTAGTGTGATCAAGTCTTAACTGTCATTATTAAATTTAACAAATGTCTAAACAATAAATGAGAATAAACACTTCAGAAATTTCCCCGGTTATAATGAACGTGGGTTGCATCAACTCAGTATTATTATTAAACCTAAGCTATAAGAATGAATTAAACTGAGGTCATAAAGCAATTAAGTGACTTAAATACTATGAAAAGAGAAAGTGAATGAAAAAATTAAAGTTAAGAAATTGATAACTCAAACTTGCTTCCGCACTTGGGGTAGAGGCTTAATTGAATATTCCGACCTTTACTATCCAGAAGTTGTGGTTGTACTGGGAAAAGTCTACACCAGCATTGCAAGGTGACCATAAGTCGATGCCTACCAGTAAGCGGTTTGATTGATTGTTATTTCTCCAAAAAAAATTGACAACTCCAAATGAGGAAAAAAAATCGAAGCTCTAAGATAGAAATCCCAGAAATAAATCTACAATAAATTGCCGTTCAGAATAAAGGGATAAAATAAAAAAAATCCATTTACATCTAGGGCGGTGGTTGAGATTTTAGATTTATAGAACGCCTTACTTTTTAAAATCCTTAATCCGCATATGAGCACGAAACTAATTAATTCAAGACAAAGGTAAGATAAACGAACGTAACTAGTTTTATCATTGTCAATTTCTTCTAAATCTTTTTCATAGAGATCGAAAGTAAATTCCAAAATCAAGAAACTGACGGAATAATTAAAAAAAGCGTTTATTTTTCCATTTAGCATTATGAATCAATATTCGAATTCGTCTGAATGGGCGTTTTGGTCAACTTCGGCGGTTTGGACAATTAAAATATAGATTCGGCGTTTAAGGAATTCGGCGGATGTCCAAGTCCCAATATTATTTCCACAAATGTCTCTTGGTCGCTTTTCTCAACCGTATTTTACCATCTTGGTCAGGGGCGGCGACCACATGGGTGCAAGAGGTCAATTGCACCCAAAGAAAAATGTTATGGGGTGCGTAGCACGGTTTACTCAACCGTTCGGCTCCGTCTAATATGTAAATGTAATTGGAAACAAAAAATATTCTCGGTTCGGTATTGCAATATTCGTTAACGTTATTATTTTTTTTTTTTTGTATATAGGGTTCAACTGCTATGGTCATATCCCCTTTATAACTTTTACTTACGGAAGTGATGTACCGAATTTAACTCATATTTCATTTAATATCTTGATTGCTTTTAAGAAATTGAGTACGCGCCTCACGCTCATAGTGTTGGTAAAATTTGTTATATAGTTCTCTTCCAGGTCATACCTAAGTCTCTGATCTTCATAATTTGGACATTCGTTGATTATATGTTTTATAGTCAGAGTTACCTGGCATATATGACATAATGGCGCAAGTTCTCCTTTGAGTAAATGCTGATGTGTAAGCTTAGTGTGTCCAATTCGCAAACGGAGCACCTTAACATTTTCTTCCCTTGTAACTTCTTTTAAGTCATACAATGTCTCTACTACTGGCTTGGTTGCGAACAGGTGAGTATTATATAACTCCCATCTTCTTTTTCATTGTTCTATATTTTTCTATTTTAGGTATTTTCTTAAATCCGTCAGTGTTCTATAGTTGACATGTACATGTGTTTCTAAGGTAGCATGCCTTGCCGCGGTGTCTGAGATATCGTGTCCCGGTATATCTATGTGACTTGGGACCCAGATGAACGTAAGTATCACTCCTTCGTTATTTAGATATTTTAATATTGATTGGCAAATTACGTTCATAGGGTCTGTAGAGTATATTTCTGATAGGTGATTTATTATGTTTATGCAGTCCGTTACAATAAGGAAATGTCTTGTTTCGATTAGCATGGAACAGAATAGTTCTGCTTGTCATAAAGCATATTGTTCCGCAAACTTTATTGACGCGTATTTATTTATTTTCCACGCATACGACATTCCATCAGTAGAAAAGGCACTTCCAGTGCCATTTTTATTCTTGGATCCATCGGTATATATAATTTTGTGTACAGGATATTGGTTGCATATTATTTGAAATTCGTTCGCATATTTGTCCTTTGAAGTTGTTGCTCTCTTAAATTTCATTAACTCCCCTCTTACTTCTAACCGTGATAACTACCACGGCGTATATTCAAATAGATTTGTTTCCAGAATAGTTGGCAAGGTTATATTCATTCCCGCAAGCTCTTCCCAAAATCTAACTATTGCTGGGCGAGTTATTGTTGGTCGGCTTTGATATTGCATTCTATCCATGTTTAGGATAACATTATTAGGATGGTATGGTAAAGACATAATTTTCGTCATATAGTTTAATATCATCTTCTGCCTTCTAGTCTCAAGTGCCGGAATTCCTGACTCGCAATATAAACTCTCAACGGGACTAGTCGGGAATGCGCCAATACAATACCTGATTGCTGCATTATGTACCACATTTAGCGTTGATATGAGTGATTTACGTACAGATGAGTATACAATGCATCCATAATCAATTGGTGACAGTATTAGTGCTCTGTATATTTTGATAAGTCATTTCTGCTCTGCTCCCCACTTAGTATGAGCTAACACTTTCAATATATTTAGTTTTTTTGTACATTTAACTTTTAGTTGCTCTATGTGTGGCTTCCATGTGAGTGTACTGTCGAATGTCAGACCCAAGAACTTTGCCGTTGTGGTACAATCGATAGGAATGTCTCCTAAATACAGATGCGGGTCATAGTGTGGTATTCTTCGCCTGCAGAAGTGTACACATTGGGTTTTCTCTTCGGAAAATTTCAGGCCCACATTTTTCCCGTTTTGGACTATTTGATCAATGGCAGGTTGGAGTGTACGGGATATTTCTCCGATGGTTTCTCCTGAGCAGAAGATTGCTATATCGTCAACGTAAATACATTTATGTATTTTTTCCTTTATGTTTATGGCAATATCATTAATCGCCAATGCAAAAAGGGTGCAACTAAGAGTCGAGCCCTGTGGAACTCCGTTATCGAGTGTGTTAATTTCGGAGAACGTGTTGTTGATCCTTACTCGGAACCTTCGGTTTGTTAGAAATGATTTTACTAATTCCGGCATATTCCCTCTAAGGTCAATCTGATGCATCTTTTTTAATATGCTATATCTCCATGCCATGTCGTAGGCACCCTTGATGTCAAAAAATACAGCCACTAAGTGCTCTCGCTTTCTAAATGCTTCCTGTATTGTGGTTTCAAGGTAAAGAAGGTGGTCTGTAGTGGAACGATATTTTCTAAAACCAGCTTGGTATGGTACTATGGCATTCCGATTTTCTAGGTACCATTGTAACCTGCTATTAACCATTCTCTCTAATATTTTTCCCATGCAGCAAGTCAAGTTAATCGGGCGATAGCTTGTCGGTAACAGTGGGTCCTTTCCAGGCTTTGCAATAGGTACCACAATAGCGTCTTTCCACTCATCCGGATACGTACCTTCCTTCCACAACTCATTATATATCTGTAATAAGGTGCTTTTGAACTCTGGTGTTAAGTTATTCAGCATTTTGTTGCATACTTCATCCGGTCCAGGAGCTGTATTCTTTATATTCTGCATTGCAAAATTCATCTCATCGATAGTGAAAAGTTCATTATACTCTAGATTATTGTCAGTATTGAACGATAGTTCAACTTCCCTCTCGTTTTTAGTGCAAGCAAAGGTTTGCGAGTAATTTTCATTGCTACTAGAGTTAGCGAACTGAGTGGCTAGTACGTTGCAGATCCCCATCTCATCGTCAATAACAGTATTTTTTTGCGTCTGAAGCGAGCTTATTGTATGACCTTGGTAAGTTCCGCTGATTGCTTTTATTTTCTTCCATGTGTCGCTCATGTGTGTATTCGTACTAATCGTTGATGTGTATCGGTGCCAGCTTCGACGTTTGCTTTCCAGTACGACTCGTCTACTAATTGCCCTGGCTCTTTTAAAAGCAATGTGGTTTTCTATACTAGGTTGTCGTTGATATTTCCTGAAGGCGTCTTTTTTATTTTTTATGGCCATTTTGACATCATCGTTCCACCATGGCAATGGTCTCTTTACAGGAATATCACTTGACCTAGGAATACTCACTGTTGCTGCAGTTAATATTGCGTTAGTAAAGGTTTTCACGTTAATGACATCTGGATGAACGAGGTTTTCTCGGAACGCAGACCAGTTAGCTTTCGCCGTAATGAATCTTTGGGCGATTGTTCGGTTTTGGACGATGGTGTTAGTTTGTATAACGATCGGAAAGTGGTCACTATTGTGTAGGTCATTTAGAGTACTCCATTTAAGTTGCGGTACTAGTATTGGTGATGCAAAGGTTAAGTCAATTGCATCAAACGCTCTCGACCCCGCATTATGGTATGTGGCCTCTCCTGAGTTAAGTAGAACTATATCACTTCTAGTGAGCCAGTTCCCGATAACACGCCCCTTTGGGTCATTCTTTGTAGATCCCCACAATCCATTGTGGGCGTTGAAATCTCCAACTATTATAAAAGGTGTAGGGAGTTGCTCAACTAATTCTTCTAACTGCTCGATTGCCCAATTACTGTTTGGAATGTATATGTTGCACACTGTAATCTTTATTGGTGAACTTATTTTGACAGCTACAGCTTGGAGCCGCGTTTTTAGTACCACCCTTTGAAACTGGGTATCGTTTCTTATTATTGTTGCAACACCTCCACAAGCTCTTTGTTCCCCAACGAAATCCTCTCGTTCAACAGTATAACCTTTAAGCGAGTATGATTGGTTGGGCTTGAGGTGACTTTCCTGTATGCATAACAGCACAGGATCTATCTGATGTATAAGCATTTTTATGTCCGTATGTCGTTTCACAATTCCTCTACAGTTCCACTGAACAAAACAGTTGTATAACATGAATTTTAAATATATAAATAGGTGTACGAAACATTTACATAAAATAAACAGGACAGGCATAAATATCACAGATTTAGTTATAAATTAAAGTAAGATATCACAGATATTATCACAGATTTAGCTATAAATTAAACTAAGATATCACAGATTCGTATTTGGACTAGTTTTCTGTCTCACCCCTTTGGGTGCTTGAGCCCCTAGGTTTACCCTTAGGCCACCCTTTTTTCTTTTTAGGATTTTTTGCCTCGGTTAATAATTTTTCATCTACAGACGTAACGCTCGAGTCCGTAGATTGAGATCGTATTAGCGAAGTTTTCCTTTTTGCGCCTCTCGACTCGTCTTCCATTTGTGTTTCATTTTCCGTAATCAATTCGTGAGGCAATTGGTCTTTGTTTGGAGGGTGGGATAAAAATTTCAGTGCTTGATTTGGGCTCCGGTAATGATTGCTTAATGTATCCCATTAAATCTGATGTAAGTTGTTTTATTTCCTCACTAGCTATCTTTTTTATTTCAGGAATAATGTTTAGCTGATTATAACCAGTGTTATGTGCGGCAACGCTTGAGTATGAGTTATTTGACGTTACGGCGTTGCTTGCCATACGCCTCGCTTCTGGGTATGTTACCCTCCGTGTTACTTTAATTTCTTGTATTTTTAGTTCTTGTTTATATGTTTCGCATGACTTAGAGTTTGCAGGGTGATTTCCATTGCAGTTATAACATACCACTGGCATATCACATGGATTACCTTCGTGTAGTTGCTTTCCACATACACATATTTGCGGATTTTGGCATCTTATTGTTGTATGCCCAAACTTTTGGCACCTGTAACAACGTATAGGGGGCGGAATATATGGCCTAACACTTAGAGTGTAGAACGCCGCGTATATTCTCTTGGGAAGTTGAGTAGAGTTAAATGTAAGTATGTGGTTCGGTGTGTCCACAAGTTTTCCTCCTATCTTTGTTTTTATCCTTTTCACAGTCACAACTGCTTCCCCCCTCAGCTCTTCAAGAATTTCCTGTTCACTACAGTTCAGGAAATTGCGACAATATATCACACCCTTAGAGGTATTTAACGTGTCATGTGGTTTCACTTGTATGTCAAAATCACAAAACCGCTTGATTTGCATGAGTCTTTTTGTTTGCTTGTTACTCACAGTTTTTATAAGTAGCATTCCCTTTACTTTTTTAACTTCGTCCACTTTTCCTACTAATCCATACATTACTTTCGAAATCATAAATGGGCTTATTTTGGAGAAATCTCCTTCCTTTCTTTCAATATACAGGAACCGGGGATAATCATCCTCCTTTTCGCTGCATATATTCGGGAGCGAGGGAGAATTTCCACTCTCTCTATTAATGGAAAAATTACGCTGTCCATCTTCAGCGTCCAATGCCTTGTCCAAGT
Source organism: Vesta saturnalis (assembly GCA_036346205.1). Taxonomy (NCBI): domain Eukaryota; kingdom Metazoa; phylum Arthropoda; class Insecta; order Coleoptera; family Lampyridae; genus Vesta; species Vesta saturnalis. The sequence goes on from JARFJB010002120.1 coordinate 3,587,665, forward strand.
TCACGCCAGGGTCGTCTTCAATTCCAGTGGCTTTTACATGCTCCGTGGCCTGGTTTCCTACCACGGACGCCGAGCAGCCGCTTGATAACGGTCGGGTGAGGCCTGCCCGCTCCGCCTCACTCCCGACCGGTACTGGGGACAATCCGAACCCCTGCACCGTAAGTTGTTGTCGCCCCGAAGGGCTCGAATAGTTGCAGTCCATGATCATTGCGTAGTCGTTTCCGAGTTGCATTTTAACGCTACCTGCCAGCGGGCTACAGCCTTTTTTTTAGTATTTTTTAAACTTATTTTACAGAGAACGAGAGACAACGAAAGTAAGACACAAGACCTGGGATTCCGAACAAAGACAGAAGTAATGGAGAAAAACGAACAGACGAAGACAAAACGACTTGACAAAACGACTTGAGATCTCTTTGCTTCACCACTGCTGGCAACAGTGGCTACTGAGCCTCCCCACCACGTCAAGGTGGATCTCATCGGAGAGGTTAACGTTATTGTAGAATTACCTGTAGTTAACGAGTTACAGAATACAGAGCCGTCATATTCCGGTATCGGAGGATCGCGTTGCTCTGCGCAGTAAATCATTATAGATTTTAAGAGAAGTGGGAGTTGACTCATGCAATGAGTGTGTGAGCCGTACGTAGTTCCATATTCAACCTGGTTGGGTTCGCTACGCTATCGTCGCTCCCTCGCTCGCGGTTTCGGCGTTTCACATTGTTTTGTAAGTATTGGCCTGCATTTATTTCTATATATTATATTCCGTGTCACTGACACATCGAGAATCGAGAGTTAGTTATCCGTGTGAGACGATAGCGGATAATTTTCAGAGTCTATTGCAGTGTTGTACTTGTAAGTGTAGTGACTAGTGATTAATGATTTTTTGCGCTGTTTGAGTATATGATTATTGCTTTGCTAAACAAGATATAAAACATGGACAAGTTTATAATAAGATTGCAAAAGCCAAATAATGTGGCCATCGCACGGCTAGTGTAGCAAATTCGAAAGATTCCCAATCCCAGGAAGCCTCAACTTCGGCTGCTGATTTTCGTGATCAAAAACGAAAATTCTTACCTAGTTGGAATACCAAATATCCATGGATTAAATATGATTCTACTAAAGATAAAGTGTTTTGCGACATTTGCGTGAAGGCTAGCGAAATTAAAAAACCAAACTTTGGATCTCTAGTGAAAGGGACTACAAACGCATTCAAGAGCTTTTGGGTAGACGGCTTTTCGTCATGGCATAAAGCAAATGAGAGATTCCAAACTCACGAAAAGTCACATTTACATACCGAATCTGTGACCTGTTCAGTAGCAGTAAAACACGGTGTAAATGTAATAGCGCCTTAACTCTCAAAAAAGTCGTGAAATGGAACAAGCCAGAATCATCCTGCTAAAATTTATTTCAACCCTTCAATATTTACCATCCCAAGGTCTTCCTATTAGAGGACATTCAGAAGAAAATTCCAATTATTTTCGTGTTTTAAAAATAAGATCTGAAGATGTACCAGAATTAGCTATGTGGTTGAAAAGGAATAAATATATATGGCTATCTAAACACATCGTGAATGAACTTCTAAACATCATGCCTAATAATGTTCGTACAAAGATTCTCATATTAATCAAATATTGGTATTAGATAACACTACCGATGTAAATAATCAAGAACAAGTTTCGATTTGTATTCGCTTTGTGGAAGAGGATTTACAAATTTCGGAGGTCTTCTTAAGATTTTATAAAGCTGAATCCACTACTGATTCCGCCCTATACCAAGTAATAAAAGACGTTCTTACTAGGCTTCAATTGGACATCAGTTCGTGTCGACGCCAATGTTATGATGGGGCGAGTAATGTAAGTGGACACAAAAGTGATTTGCAAACAAGAATTCTTGAAGACGAGCCAAGAGCCTTATTCGTCCACTGTCTATGCGCGTAAACATAAAAGTTCGAGATTTTTTGTCTAATATGTCCCAGTTGAAAGCTGTAACAGAGATTCTTAAAGAGAAAAGGAAGGATGGATTCAGTAGTATTTGGGAAGAGGCCTTGCAATCGGCTAAAACTCTTAATTTAAATGAACCTATTCTACCACGTATAAGAAGGATTCCCAAACGCTACGGCGAAGATACTCCTGGATTTACATTTAACACGCCGGAGGATATCAATCGGGCAATATTTTCAGAAATAATGGATCAAGCAATCAATAGTTTAGAATGTGGATTCAATACAAACACGGCGAATCATTTAAAAGAAGCTGAATTATTTATTCTGCGTCAATCTGACATATCAAAAATGATTAATTTCGTTTGATTTTGCATAGAGACATGTTGGATATTTGTAATCAACAGAGCTTACAAATAAAGTGCTTTAATGATGTTGTGAATGCAGTTAGATCAACTAGTTTACAATGTATTATAAATTTGGTTCCAGAGGTAATAAAATTTATAAAAATCATTTTAACAATACCTGTAACATCGTGCACTTCAGAACGCCCATTCTCCTCTTTACAAAGATTACACACGTACTTAAGAGCAACCATGACTCAAAACCGACTAAACTCCGTATCAATTCTTCATGTGCACAAGGAACAAAATGATTCTCTGAACCAAGACGATGTCGCTGACGAATTCATTAACAGAGCACCGATCAGGCGTAATACATTTGCCAAAAAGAAAAATGAATGTAAAACGGGATTGTTTGCATGTTCAAACTTTATTATTCTTTGTATGTTTCTCGTGTATGGTGTTGGAAAAAAATATATATATATATATATATATATATATATATATATATATATATATATATATATATATATATATATATATATATATATATTACGTATAATTTGTGTTATTATTATAAAATCTTCATTTTGCACTTGTACCCTACGAAAAATTCAAAACCCGCCGCCCCTGATCTTGGTGGTCGTCAGATATGGAACTTTATTATCGTTAATGAAACACGCGGTATACAAATCTCTGGTAGTGTAACTGTCAAGCACGGCTGATCGTCAATTAGAAGGTCCTTTCGATTCTACTTATAGAGAAAATGTGTTTTTGTACGTTGCAAATTTACAAAGAAAGAACTGACAGTTACACGTAAAGTTCATCATCATCTTCTGTGTTCCTTTCGTTTATCTTAATTTCTTCGCTTTTAATATCACGCGTAAATCCTTATTAAACACGAACTTCCCCGCGGACTCCTTTTCCTCCGCTTTTCATTTTTAGCTCCTTACCAAAAATGTATAAAACAGGTATACTTAAATAATTATTAAAGTCTAGGGGTTGAACTACCTACCAGGCGCGTCTCCAGGTGACAGATAGAGAAATGACCTTGTAAATGATCTTAAGTGATACAAGGCCAACACCGAAACATGTGCTCGTGGCTTTAAACTGTTACTGACAGCACTGACAATACGGTGTCGCGGACCAGTTCACGTGCCCGCCCAGATGTCGTGGCGTGGCTAAGGGATTGCATGGGGCTAAACGACGCCATCAGGGTTTTGGTCCTTATGAGACCAGCCATGACGACAAATCATGCATCTTCAACTTGCTTGGGATCATGCCTTGCGGGATTGAGGATGTGGGGTAACTTGACTTAACCACCCGGTACAAAAGGAGGAAACCTCATCAAAAACCTAAATCCTAAAGGGGAAAGGAGCGGCCAGATGGGATACGTGGGTGTCTAGCCCTCAAGGCGCACATAACGAAACATCGAATTGGTATAGCCTTGGTTCCAGGACCTTGGACCTACAAAGGGCAAATTAAAGGACTTGTGACAAAAGCAGGATGGCTTGCGGCTAATTTATGGGAAGCACAGCCAAAATCTTGCACTACAGCCAGAAATGACGTGAACTTATTGCCCAAATGGGACTTTTGTTACAGAGACTACAGTAGAAGAGATAAGGAATAGAGAAGAACTGGTACGTGGATCTGTACACCTACCGTACGACCAATCTGGCCCACTACCAACCCGTGATGTTACATGATTGGTGGAACACTGCCAAGGATGGGGTGGTACTATGTACTCTATTGCGCTGTCAACTTGCAACCATACGATTTGGGTAGCACGGGCGTCAATAACAGGGGTGAGTGTCTCCTAGATTTCTTGACTAGCATTAATCTAGAGCTATCCAGAGGTAAGTGATTGGTATACGATTAGGGACTGTGGCTGCTTGCAGCCTAGTTCACGAATGCCATTTATTGGATGAGCCACATCTCTCCGATCATAGATAGGTACGCTTTAACATAGGGCAAAATGTAACCGCTGCGGTCGTTTACAGAAACCCAAGGGTAACCAACTGGGATGTCTGCAGAGAGAGACTAGCTGATAAACCTGGGGACTGCCTCGATAAAGCAACGGGATTTGAGGTTATGGAATCAAGTCTCCGCACAGTCATTGTGGACTCGTACCAGGTAAGCTGTCCGATAAAACAGAGGATAACCTAGATTGTGTCTTGCTTGCACGAGGGAGTATCTCAATTAAGGGCACAGATGAGAACGCTTTTCAACCGACCGAAAAGCACCGGGAACTGGAACCTAAATAAAGCCTAACTTGCCGAGTATAATAAGGCTATAAGAAACGTCAAACGGGACTCTTGGAGAAGGTACTGGAGAGACTCAACAAATCGCTGAAGGTGACAGACTTCCAAGAGCTCTACAAAAAGAAACAGAGTTCAGAATCGGTTCCTTAGTGAAAGACGACGTGGGTATACAGAAACGGCACAATAAACCGTGGACCTTATGCTTCAATTGCACCTTCCCAGAACAAAAACCCTAGTTTAGATAGACAGAGGTAAAACAAAAATTCTGGATTCCATCTGCAGGAGGAAAAGTAGCGATTGGAAACTTACTAGTGAGGTTATTAACATAACAAACATTAGATGAGCGGTTGGAGGTTCCCTTCCATACAAATCCCCGGGAATGGATGGAATATTTTCTGCTCTACTACAACAAGGATTCGACTTGGTGTACGTGGCCAGAGCGTGGAGTGATGTCAACGTCGTTTTCATACCAAAATCTAGGCGGAATTCTCACGACTAAGCAAAGTCGGCAAAGAGGCCTGCAGAGCTAATTAACATAACACTGTACGGCGCATATCTCCAGCTACTCGAAGAAGTGAAATACCTGGGCTTACGCTACACTGAGGACTAACTTTCAAGCCACACCTTGTTACACGTCCAAACCGCACTAGGCGTCGTGTATGCTTACTAATGTAAGCGGGTTGCCAAGCCAGCTAACCGGGAGATGGGCGTGGTCGAAATAATAAGTAAAATGAATGATTAATACGCTCAAACGCCTTACACCGATATTCAAACAGCTCAGTCCGGGAAAATATGTCTCCAGGCGCCACCACAATCGAAACCTCGCTAAAATAATTGTCTTAAGCTGGGTGTTAATTAACCCTACTTGATTGTGGAAAGTAGGATTGTGCTTACTCAGTAAACTCTCACACGAGGGTTCTAAAACAAACACTCGTCCCAAACAATTCAACTCAAACTCAAATATATTTGGTACTACCCAGGTTATTAGAAACTTTTTGAATACACTTTGTATACAAAAATTTCCACAAAAAAATTTATCACTCAAATTTAACTGCATTCACGTAACCAACAGTTATATTTTCTATGTATCCCTCGTATACATATAAAGTTAAATTTCTACTTATTAATGAATAAACTATTTCTTCATTCAATGATCGATAATTAATTTTTAAAATTCTTAACCAAAATAAAATGTCATCGGCTTAATAATTGTTACTCCAATATAATAGTGATAAAGTGCTGCAAAACAGTCAAACGAGAATAATCCTTGAAGGTTTAATATTCCCAACATGAACGATATCTTTTAATTTTAATTTAATTTTTATAATAGTTCTGAATCGTATTGGACATTCGTAAATATGTAAGTTCTCAAAACTCTATCTCTTAGTACTTAATGAAATTTTTAAATCAACAGCTGATTCGTCATTAGTGTACTGCGTTAAACGAAACTAACATGAAAATTTTTGCAATCAACCTGGCAAATATGACCTTTCAGGTTGTTCATTAATCTTAAAATCCAAAATATGCAAAGTTTACATTTGAGTTGTCGAAAATTAGGTCACCAATTAAGTAAACGTCACAAATGTATCTCATAACTGGCTAAATAAACAACAGAATAAAAGTTAACGATAATATATATATTGTCCTGCATAAAATAATAAACAAATGTTTACATACACAACCGCGTGGTTGAAAACCACTGTCAATACAAATTTGCGTTTTGCAAAATTCTTACTACTAAAACAACCAATACAACATAACTCGAGACCGATTATCTTTTTCCTTCAACACTAATAAAATTCCAAACAAATTACACAACAAATACGAGTTTTTAAAATTCTTAAATGTAATTCTTACTTAAAAAAAATTGTCCATTAATCCTTGCTTTTCTTTCTTCTCTCTTCCCGTAAACCAATTATTTGTAGTCCATTTGTATTCCTTAGATTGCCTGAAGGCACATAACAAATACTTCACAATTCCACCAACACTTATTCCTTTCTGCACTCGCGATTAGTCCAACTATGCGAGGTTATTACTCCAATACGTAATAAACTGTACACGTTTGGTTGCCTCTATAAAGTTTCTCACAACCTTTAGGACAATTAAGCCCTTCCTTAACACAAATAAACTTTTAATGTCATATAAAATTACCTTAATATTGGCTCAATTTATTATGAATATTTCGTTTACTTAAAGGTGGTCCCATAAATAATTTTAACTAAATATTGTTACAAGAACACGCGCCGCACTCAACACTAAAACGTAATAACTGTTATCCTTTATAAATCTGCTTACGCACTTTTTACTTTCTTGAAAATAAACAAACTGATTTTATCTTCAATCTCAATTTAATTAATTGTTTTATTTATGAATGTCTTATACGATTCATCCCCTTTCGGGTTACGCAGTTGTTTAAACAATGACTGCCTTCAATATTATTTACAAATATAACTCCAACTCAACCCATTCTAATTTCACACTTCACCGCGCGTCTTCCACCGAGCTTTCACCAAAAGCAACAACCTAAAAGCTAAAAGCTAACGTCAATCTCTGACTTTCCTATTTATACCTTAAGCCATCCATCTTTAAACATGTCTGACTTCCGCGCTATATTCACCAATGGTATACATTCAAACTTTCTTAGTCCCGACTGATGCTACCCTCTGTACAACCACGCTCATAACTACAATACATCGCCATGTTTGTTTTTACCTGCAAATTTTACAATCACTTTATGGAGAAGCCATTTCTCGTCATCACATTCATTCAGTGGCCACTCTGGACCATTACACAACTTTCAACGTTTATCTCTCACCTGCGCTCGTCTTCCTTCCGCAACATTTGCAAAAATAAGTACCGTATAAGGTCTCAAATCCTATATACGTACACGTATTCTCAACACTGATTGCACAACATTACGAGAACTTTCTAAAATTAACAATTAAACATACCAAATCTTTCTCTACATATTTTCTAAAACATTCTACACTTATACACTCACATCTTTCGGCCAAGATTACTCCTCTATCCTCCAACATTCCATTCTTTATTAGGTAGTCAAACAGTAGCAAACATTATCGTCCCATCGACAAATTTCTCTTCACATTTACATTCGTCAGAATCTACTTATTCCAACACCAATGTCTCTATAACATTCAAATACACGTATCTACATACTGAATAATATTTCTCCTAAATTGCCAGTGGCGTAACACCCACCCACATACATTATACGTACACACAAAAAATTTTTTTTCTTGTTCAAACTCAATACACCCGTACCCAAAACACGTAATACACGTCATTATAACATCTTACATACAGGGTGCGTCAACGCAACCTTACAACCTAGAGAACATAGCAAACCCCTTGTGGGTTTGTAGAAGAACGTTCGCAAACAAGTGGGGACTATCTCTAAGAAGGACCCACAGGATATATACAGGGTGTCCCAACGATAGAGTAAAGTAAGTTTATGCTTAACTAGAATTATTTGTGTAAATATTGTATGGACCATGGGGTAGAGGTAAGAAGTGTGCATTTTTTTTCAAATATTGGAAGTTATACAGGGTGTGCCAGAAAAGCAGGACGTGAAAAAGTATGATTTTTTTAAATAGAATACCCCGTATTTGATTTTAGTTTTTAATTCTACGTGTCCATACAAACATATTTTGTCATACAAAATATTGGCTGAAAGTTTTTAGTTCTTGAGATATTCGCGTTTAAAGATTATTATGGTCATTTTCGTGGGGTTGATGAATGGGCAATAGTTCCGTTATTTCACAATAAAAAATTGATATTTCGTGTGAAAATGAGTGATATTATACTAACGTTTAGACCGAGTAGTATTTCTAATTTTCTCAACAGGGTGTTTGTTATAACCATTCAAATTTGAAAATTCTCAAATTAAAAAAATCAGTTTTTTTAATTGCACACCCTATATATTTTATTTCATTTTATTCGGGATTAAAAAATCTATCATTTTTGTCAAATATATCCTATATCTATCTTTGATAGTTTTCGAGGAATTTCGATTTTTCTCACTAGCTACGTTACATACGATACTATAACATTATTGTGGATCGTGGTAGCCATGGAAAACAATTGCGACGAAATAAAACAAACCACCTAAGCGAGAATATTAACAGTTTTTATTAATGAGAAACAGTAATTCAATAATTATTCAACATTGCGTCTTAGTAAATGCTCAAATAGACGGCCTTCTTGCTGAATACACATATTGAGCCTTTTTCTCATGTTCTGTCTCACTTCGGATAACATAAGAGGGGTCACTGTGCGACAAGCTTCGCGAATTCTATTTTCATGTTCTCCTTGTTGTAGGTTTAATAATATACACCCGATCTTTTATGTATCCCCATAGGAAAAATCCAGTGGAGTTAAATCGCATGACCTGGGTGGCCATAATATAAAGCCATTACGTCCTATCCATTTCTCCGGGTATTGCTGGTTCAAGAATTCCCTTACGTCCCGATAAAATGTGGAGGTGCACCATCCTGTTGCAACCACATATTTAGTCGTCCTTCTAAATTGATATCCTCAAGTAACACAGGCAATTCTTCACGTAAGAAATGCAAATAGCTGCGGCCCGTTAATGGATCATCAAAAAATAGGGACCGATAATTTGGTCATTAAGTATACCACACCACACATTTAGTGACCAATAATTTTGGTTTTGAACTTCTCGTACCAAAATGGATTATCAATGGCGTAATAGTGCATATTATGCCGATTTACAGCCCCATTACTTTTAAACGTCGCCTCATCGGAAAACATTATGGAGCACAAAAGTTGTTATTTAATTGCAGCCGTTGATTAATGATATTGCAGAATTCAATTCGTCTTGCAAAATCCTCTTCTCGCAATTCTTGATGAAGCTCAATGTGATAGGGATGGTACTTATACTTCAGCGTTGTTCGATTCACGTTTGATTTGGAGGTATCACATATCGTCGCTAATGTTCTAGAACTCACTTGGGGATTTTCTTGAATATTTAATAATATTTCAAGTTCTTTTTCTTCATTAGCTGCCCTTTTATTAACAACTTTACGTTTGAAGTATTTAACACTACCGCTAGAATCAAATCTATCCATCAAATTTTCCAAGCCAACAGTAGTAGGTATTCGACGTTCAGGATATTTCATTTTGTAGATTCGTTGTGCCAATAAAGGGTTTTTTCAGCCTCGCCCAACACGTATATCATATCAATTAATTCATTTGTCGAATAATCCATAATTGATACAAGAATTGATAACAAGTTAAATGCGAAAACGACAAATTTAATATGTGTTTATTTTGACAAATAGGAAACCTTTGTATCTTAGTAACGCAATTATTATTTTCCATGGCTACCAAGATCCATGCAATGCAATGTTATCGAAAATAAAGTAGCTAGTGTGAAAAATCGAAATTACTCGAAAACTATCAAAGATAGATATAGGATATATTTGACAAAAATGATAGATTTTTAATCCCGAATAAAATGAAATAAAATATATAGGGTGTGCAATTAAAAAACTGATTTTTTTAATTTGAGAATTTTCAAATTTGAATGGTTATAACAAACACCCTGTTGAGAAAATTAGAAATACTACTCGGTCTAAACGTTAGTATAATATCACTCATTTTCACACGAAATATCAATTTTTTATTGTGAAATAACGGAACAATTGTCCATTCATCAACCCCACGAAAATGACCATAATAATCTTTAAACGCGAATATCTCAAGAACTAAAAACTTTCAGCCAATCTTTTGTATGACAAAATATGTTTGTATAGACACGTAGAATTAAAAACTAAAATCAAATACGGGGTGTTCTATTTAAAAAAATCATACTTTTTCACGTCCTGCTTTTCTGGCACACCCTGTATAACTACCAATATTTAAAAAAAATGCACACTTCTTACCTCTACCCCATGGTCCATACAATATTTATACAAATAATTCTAGTTAAGCATAAACTTACATTACTCTATCGTTGGGACACCCTGTACAATGATGATCAAACCGGTTGTAACGTATGCTTCTCTTGTGTGTTTTTTTTTTTTTTAATATCGTAATGATATTACTACAATTACAATCTGATCATATATTTGATCAATGAGTAATACTGTGCAAACTTAAATTACTACCTCAAACTTAAATCTAAGGATTTTCTCACTAGCAAATCTCTTAGGTTCTAACAACTTATTTACACTAATATTAACGTGTACATTAGCACTATACTCTGCTTTTGCACTAACACAAATATTAAACTAGCTCAAAAGGTTTGGTCCTCTTGAGTCGTCTTGTCAAAACCGTGTTGTCGAGGAGCTGGATTGTCTCGACATTGACGTGGTGAAGGAGTCTCTGTTCACGACTCTTGGCAAATTTTTTAATGGTCTGATTAATGGTATCCATTCCCAGGTCTCTATGGAGGTCAGTATTCCTGAAGTACCATGGAGCGTTAACAATATTCCTCAATACTTTGCTCTGAAACCGCTCTATTATATCTAGATTGCTCTTTTGGCACAACCATAACTGGATGCCATATGTCCATACGGGCTTAAGTATTTGTTTGTACAGAGTACTTTGTTGTAAATTGACAGGGTAGAATTTCTTCCAAGTAGCCAATACATTTTCTAAATTTGATATCTAGTTCTTGCTTTTTTCTTTACGTGAGCTTTCCAGCGTAGCTTCGGTCCAGTGTCATACCCAAATATTTTGCTGTATCAGCATATGGTACATGGATATTATTTATGCTAACAGGAATATGCTGTTCTCTTTTATTCGTGAAATTAACGTGGACAGATTTAGTCTCATTCCATTTGATTCGCCATTGCTTGGTCCAACTGTAAATTTTATTTACTGCCACTTGGAGATTTATTGCTGCTTCTTCGTGATCTTTACCTACGCCCATTATGGCAGTATCGTCAGCAAAAGTGGCTATTGTATTATGTTCTAATTTAGGAATATCACTGGTGTATATTAAGTAAAGGACCGGTCCTAATACACTGCCCTGCGGCACTCCTGCTTTTATTTCCTTTAATTCAGAGTAGGCATCCTCGTATTTAACTCTGAAGGCTCTATCTGAAATATAGGACCGTAATAATTCTGCGAACTGTTTGGGCAACATCTTGTTTAATTTGTAGTTAAGTCCCTCATGCCACACCCTATCAAAAGCCTGTGCTACGTCAAGAAAGACAGTAGAACAGACTCTTTTTTCCTCATAGGACTTTTCAATTATATTTGTGATCCTGTGGATTTGGTCTATAGTCGAGTGACTCTCCCTGAAGCCAAATTGATGCCCTGGGATTATGTTGTTATCTTCTATAATTGGTTTCAATCTTTTAAGCAGTATTTTTTCATATAATTTGGAAATTACAGGCAATAACGAAATTGGCCTATAAGATGAAACTTTATTTGGTGGCTTTCCGGGTTTAGCGATCATTATCACTTCCGCTATTTTCCATATCTTAGGTACATATTTTAACCTGAATGATGCATTAATTAGATATGTAAGTTTTACGATTGCTTTACGAGGAAGCTGCTTTAGAATTTCTCCTGTAATCAAATCAAACCCAGGAGCCTTCTTTGAGTTGATATTTTCTTTTATTTCCGTTGCAATTTCTTTTGGAGTAGTGAATCGAATATCGCTTTCTTCTGTGATAGGATTCTCCCAGTTAGGAATATTTTCGCCCTCATTCGATTGGAAAGTCATTTCGAGGTGTTCGGCATATCTGTTAGCCTTTTCTACGTTACTCTTTGCCCATGTGCCGTCGGCATTTTTAATTGGTGGGTTCTGTAGAATAGGTCTTTTTAGTTGTTTGGTTGCTTTCCAGAGCGAATGGTCAGTTTTGCTATCATTTGACAGTTCACTTAGGTAGTTACAAATAGAATTATCTTTAACTTTCGGATCTCTCGTTTGAGTTGCTGTGTGGCATTGTTTAATCTAGTTTTGTCTGCTGGGATCTAGTTTGATGCCATATTCTTCTAAGTTTCCTTTTTTCGGAAATGAGTGCTCTAATTTCTCTAGGATAATTATTATCTCTAGTTCGTGAGATAATATTTGGGGTATTATCCCATGCGGCTTGTTGAATATTATTAACAAATTTCTCTGATTCACTGTCTAGCTGATCTTCATTTCTTAGCGGACATGACAATTTAATAGTTGCCTCAAGTTGAAGTTTGAAGCTCTGCCAATCAGTTTGCCTATTAGTCAATCTAGGAGGTTTTTCTTTATGTATAATACTGTCACTCAAAGTGAGGACGATGGGAGAATGGTCAGAATTCATATCCCAAGCCTCTTCCACGTTTATATAATTTACGGACATATTTCGTACTAAGAAGAAATCAATTAAGTCTGGGATTTTATTTGTGTCTGTAGGCCAATATGTTGGCTTGCCAGTTGATAATGTTATACATTTTAGTTGGTTGACCGCTTGTATAAGTTGCTTTCCTTTGTATTGTTAACCTAGATCCCCATTGGACATGCTCAGCATTGAAGTCTCCTCAATGATAAATCTATATCCGTGGTGAGTTAAAAAATCTAAATATTCCTCTTTTTTGATGGCATGTCTAGGCGGACAATAGACTGCGGTAACAATGATATCATATGTTTTGGTTTTAACATTTACTGAGGCGGCTTGAAATTCCCGTGTTTTGTATCCCATTTCTTCGTGATGATTAATTGATTCTCTGATTATAACGGCACTACCGCCTTTCGCGTCATTTTCCGGATGTATAGTGTGGTATACTTTATAACCCTTGAATTTAACATATGACTCCTTAGTAAAATGGGTCTCGGAGATGAGACATATGTCAATGCCCTCTATGTCTAGGACTGCTTGCAGTTCTTGCTGGTGTTGCAAGAGCCCGTTGGCATTCCATTCCATAATTCTAAGGTTACGTGACATTATAATTTTTGTGAAAAGCTCCGTTAGCGCTATGTTCGAGCTTGTGTGGTGACACAATGCACACCATGACCATCACACATATACTTAGCATAGTTCAGCACCAAGCTTACCTTGAAATAAGAGAGACGATGAGAACGACCCCCACTTCAGCTACAGGGATCATCTTGAACTTGCTGCTTTTACAACTTGTAACTAAGACTGGGGCGCTGAGAGGGGCATATAGACTTAAAATCCTTGAGGAGGATAAGTCATCCAGAGTAGGGCACTCTACCATCCTCGACGACATCTCCAAGACCGGCATAACAAATCTCTGGTAGTGTAACTGATCGTCAATTAGAAGGTCTGGGTTTCGATTCTACTTATAGCGAAAATGTGTTTTTGTACATTGCAAATTTACAAAGAAAGAGCTGACAGTTACACGTAAAGTTCAAACTACAAAACAGTTATGTTTAATTTAAAAATGTTTTTGGTCCCTAAACATTTTTTTTTTAAATTTTTACACAGTAATAAACATTTAGATACTTCCTGTCTATCTCTCGACATTGGTCAGTGAAGAGAGATAATTTTGTTTAACATTATATTCCATTGGGAAAGAATGTTTACACTTTTGATTATGTGAATATTCATTAAACCTTAAAATAATTATGACCCATTATTTTTAGCAATTTAGTAATATTAATGTTACGTTCTTTTTAATGTCACATCTTAGATGTAATTTTTAATAAACGGAAACAAATTATTACGTTTTATTATGTAACGTTATAATGGTAGAATTTCAATTAAAGTTTCTCATGGAACGTTTTAAGCCAAAATGATCATTTTTGATGTTTGGGTTTCTATAAGTGAATTTAACAGTGTACGTAGGTTTAACGTCTTCATCATCGGTGTGTAAAATGTCTGTATTTAACGTAGCTTGACTGTGCTATTGTCTTATTAGTGGAGCTCTTGAGAAGTTCTGGTTCGCACTAAATTAACATCTAAATACTCGAGCGTGCTCACTTTATGCCGTTTAGTGCATGGTCTGACATGATTCTATACCAAGCTCCTTCCTGCCTCTTTACTAAAGACGCTTATAAATTATATCTGCATAACTTTTCAAAGTTAGTAAGTAATCTGTGCCACGTTTCCTAATTTATGTTTTATAAAACTGCATTATAAAGTAATTTAATGAACAATTAAATATCCCCTTTTATAACTTTGACCCTTTTAAAATGCGTTCATATTTTTTTAGTCGAAACCACGCAACCAAGAAATATTTCGTGCTGGGAAATTTTTTGATAAAATCAACAATGTGTTTGCAACTGTCGTGCTCATTTAGCTGATAAGGGTTGATAATTTCTGCCCTAATTGTTTATGATTTTTATTAATAATTATAATTCTTTTCAACTACAATTAGTGTCAACTTAATAAATTCTTATTTTAATCCAAATTTGTAGAATTTTCGTCAAATACGTGGTTATAGTACGTTTGCTATAAAACCCATCCCTATGATGAGGTAAATTTTTAACGAAAACGATGATTAAGTGGGTATTACTTTTAAAATACGGCACAAAACGTGGTGCAGCTGTTAATTGAGGGAAAGAGCACACACAGCCTTGGCTTTATAGTTAAAACTAAAATTGAATTACAGAAACTGCTTATTATGACGAGTATATTTTTTGTCTTTTCGGAGTTAATTTCTGTGGTCGATTCAATACAATTATAATCCCATTACTACTAATGGATTTAATGTATTTTATTTTTTGATTAATGAGAGAGCAATTAAGCTACCTGCTGCTGCTGTTCTCATATAAATTATTTATAATAATAAATTAAATTGTTTGTTGTTGCTTTGTTAAGGACCGGATATATTAAAAGTACATATTTATGAAATAGTACGTTGGAAGTACATGAAGAAAACTACATCCGCAATCTCTCTATAATTTTGAAATTATCAACTTTAATGCTAAATTCGGCCTTTAAATAGATATAATAAAATTTAATTATAAATTGTTGTAAAATTGAGGCCAATCAATTAAAATATTTGAATGTGACCAATTTGTTTATTATAGAAATATGAAATCAGATGGATATTTTTATTTATTGTAAAAAAGCTCAAGGGTATTGTTAACCTATAATTATTTAAACTGCAGTGTATTAATTATTTCATTACACTTAAAATTGCTAAATTTACAATTACTTTCACAAACCTTAAATCAATGATTTGTTTGATTTTGAAATTGATGTACAAATGCTCAGTTAACCTTCCCCTGCTCCAAACCCTTAACTAAGAGCTTATGCATTGTGTAAAATGGGTTTTATTGATAACTTCAACGCTTAAATAAAACATAAACTATTATTAGTAAAAAAATCTGGCCGATCGACTTCGGCACAACACTTTCACATATAAGGAAACTAACTTGCAATATAATGAGATGTACTTACCGACAAAAATTATTTTTTCTTATTCACCTTATAACGGGTGTCCCAAAATTTACCCCATTTGTGCAGTAAAGTGTTGGCAACCCTGAAAAATAAACAGTTTAACAGCTGACAGTCTAGGGTTAGTAAAAATGGAGCGTTGCACGACAGAACAACGTGTTTTCATTGTTGAAGAATATCTCAAAAATAATGAAAGTTTGGCGGCCACAGTTCGAAAATTTCGTGCAAAATACGGTCGGAATGCTCATTTAACTTCGTCAACTGTGAAGAGAGTAATTGAAAAATTCAGGAAGACTGGATCTACTGGTGATGCTAAACATTCTGGTCGTCCAAAAACAAGCCGTTCAGATGTCAATATCGAAGCAGTGCGTGACAGTGTTGGTGGAAACCCTAGAACATCAATTCGACGACGTGGACAAGAACTGCAAATTTCAAGAAGCTCTCTACAGCGTATACAAAGTTCAATTAACACAAGAACTTAAGCCTAATGACCATGCCCAGCGAAGAGAGTTTGTTGAATGGATTATCGAACATCAACAAGTGGACCCTGATTTTTCGAAAAAAATCATCCTAAGCGACGAAGCACATTTTCACCTTGATGGCTTTGTTAATCGACAAAATTGCCGCATTTGGGGTTCAGAGAACACATGTGATTGTCGAAAAAAAAATGCATCCACAACGTGTCACTGTTTGGTGTGGATTTTGGGCTGGAGGCATTATTGGACCATACTTCTTCGAAAATGAGGCTGGTCAAGCAGTGACTGTTACTGGTACTCGATATCGCGACATGATAAGAGAGTTCTTTCTCCCTCAATTGGATGATATTGATGTGGAGAACATGTGGTTTCAACAAGACGGTGCCACATGCCATACAGCCCGTGAAACAATCCAATTACTGAATGAGACATTTCCTGGTCGTGTTCTCTCTCGTTTCGGTGAACAGAATTGGCCCCCTAGATCATGCGATTTAACACCATTGGATTTCTTTTTATAGGGTTATTTGAAATCAAAGGTCTACGCCAACAAGCCCACAACAATCCGTGCGTTGAAGGAGGAAATTCAACGCTGCATTACTGAAATTGGGCCACATTTATGCACAATTATCATGGAAAATTTCGACAAAAGAGTGCGTATGTGCCAGCAAAGCCGTGGAGGGCATTTGCCCGATGTGTTATTTCATACATAACCCTATTGTGTGTACTTTATGATTCATTAAAAAAATAATAATTTAAAGAAAAATAAATGTGTTTTATATTTAATTCAAATCTTGCGTAAATTTTGGGACACCCTTTATTTTGCAAATCACTCTACATTTTTACGTATTTGGATAGCATGAGAAATTAATAAAATATTAAAAAAAATTAAAATAATTTTTTTGTTATTTTCGGAAAAACCGGAAGCGCTAAAAATAATCCAATATATCACTTTGGTATCTATGTATGTCTACTATGTAATCCCTGAATTTCAAGATTTAATTTTTATTAGCAGAATAGTTAAAAGGGATTGAAATTTTTAAATTTCAAAATTCCTAACTCCGGTCCTGGATAAGATAGAAATCTCATAAAGCTCATTATATCTTCTTTATATGTGACTATAAAATATGTAAATTTGAAATCTATACGTTGATAGGTCAGTCACTATAATGTAATTCCTTCATTTCAAGATTTCATTTTTATTAGAAAAATAGTTATAAGGGATTCAAATATTTAAATTTTAAAATTCCTAACTCCGGTCCTGGATAAGATAGAAATCTCATAAAGCTCATTATATTTTCGTCATATGCGAAATATGTAAATTTAAAAGCTATACGTTGATAGGCCAATCACTACAACTTACCTACAAAATTAATTTTTCTCTTATTCACCTTACGATTTGCAAGTTACTGAAAGTTTTATGTATATGAATAGCATGAGAAATTAGCTTTAAAATACTTTAGATTTGTATTACAAACATTGATATAAAATAAAATACTTATAATTTTTGGGTTTCTATAATGGTGTATTTTAAATTATACAATCAAAACGTTTCGATAACACTTACAGTTATCTTCGTCAGTAGTAATATTTGTTGCAGTTTGAGAAACGTATAAAGCCAACTATAAAATTAAATTTTAGTAAAGAACAACTAGGTCATTAGAAATTAAATATTGTTAAACTGTCTTAAAGATGACAAATCAGAACACTCTCTACGGCGAAAGCTAACCATAAAATTTGTCAGCCAAAAAACACATTTAACAAAATTTAATCAAGTTATGATGTAAGTGTAAAGTTGTGAAAAACTTCAATTTGAAAATGATAGAAGCATTCACAAATATAAACATTACATCGATTAAAATAATCCTGTTAAATCTATCAATAAGTGCAAGTGTTATTAACAATAAAAGCATAATGCAGAACGTTTTTTGTAATGTTTAATTTTAATCTTAATTACAACTACTTATGTTAAATTATAGTGCTGTGGTAAATTAACATATAATTGGTAAAGCATTTGCTTCAAGGTCTAAGAAAAACACAGCAACAAACCTAGACATAGCAAAAGATTTTGAGATAATCAATTTTGAAAAAAGTGGAAAAATTTTAACCACATAATTTAAGGCAATATTTTATTTTTTTCAAAAATATTTACAAACCGTACGAAAGCATGTACTTTTACTTACATGCTGCGATCTTCACATTGCAAGTAGTTTTTATGGTTTCTTAGCGTCAGCGCAAGCGTCCAAATATGCTAAAATCGAAATATTGGCCGTCATTTTGAATATAAAATTTTTTAAACCACTTTGTTCGATAGAGGTTTAGGGTTACTAAATTTTTACCAAAGATAGACTTTCTGGCTCTGGCTTTGGAAATGCAACCACAAAAAAATCACCCCCATTTCGCCCCACACACAGACACACAGACACACAGACACACAGACACACAGACACACAGACACACAGACACACAGACACACAGACACACAGACACACAGACACACAGACACACAGACACACAGACACACAGACACAAAGACACACAGACACAAAGACACACAGACACACCGACACACAGACACACAGACACATACTCAAAGACACATTCACACAGACACATAGACACAAACATACAGACACACAGACACACACACAGACACACAGACACACAGACACACAGACACACAGACACACAGACACTCAGACACACAGACACACAGACACACAGGCACACAGACACACAGAGACACTGACGCACAGACACACAGACACACAGGTACACAGGCACACAGACAGACAGGTACACAGGCACACAGGTGCACAGGTACACAGACCCACAGACACACAGACACACAGACACACAGACTCACAGACACACAGACACACATGCACAGATACACACAGACACGCAGACACAATTGTCGTACCAAACAGGCGCAATCCACATTCTTTCTGCAGAGTCCTTTAGCGCGTTAGGCTGAACTTAGTCTGTTCAGGACCCCAATAATTAAAAAAATATATATTTGACACGTTAAGTATCGCTTGATTCGAAAAAAGGATGTTGTGAATTATTTATTTATTCACAAGCTATGAGACAGAAATCCTGTCCTTCGCCAGGCGTAGTAACAAAATGGCAAATATTAATAAGGTGACTAAATAATTAAAATTAAATCACTGTTGTAGACTGTATAATTTTCAACTCCTGATAATAGACCACCAAACATTGGGAAGTTCATATCCATTATCCCCGTTCGAGTTGTTAGGTTTCATAATTTCAATAGCTTGTCGAGTCTTCCATGTCAACACCAATCATTGCACACAACTCTTGTGTATGCAAATTTTATATTGTGAATGTTTAAGGCATGCTCAGCAATTGCTGATTTAGTAGAATGAAGTAAACGTGTGTCATTTGTGTTCTGTTAACCTGGTGTTAATGCTTCTTGCAGTTTCACCAACGTACAAACTTTACCAAAGAGCATGGTACTTCGTACACACATGCATTTAATGGTATTTGGTTTTAGCAAAATTCTGAAGATTTCCAATTTTAATACTGCTTTTGTAAGCGAATTTTATGTCATGTTTTTGTAATATTTTACCACACGACACGCACACGCACACGCACACACACGGACACGCACAACGCTCACGACAGCACACCACAGCACACCACACGCACAGCACACGCACACGCACACACACACACACAACAGACACACAGACACACTGGCACACAGACACACAGACTCACAGACACACTGATACACTGACACACAGACACATAGGACACAGACAGGACACAGCACACAGACACACAGGACACAGGCACACACAGGACACAGACCCACAGACACACAACACACAGACACACAGACTCACAGACACACAGACACACATGCACAGATACACACAGACACGCAGACACAATTGTCGTACCAAACAGGCGCAATCCACATTCTTTCTGCAGAGTCCTTTAGCGCGTTAGGCTGAACTTAGTCTGTTCAGGACCCCAATAATTAAAAAAATATATATTTGACACGTTAAGTATCGCTTGATTCGAAAAAAGGATGTTGTGAATTATTTATTTATTCACAAGCTATGAGACAGAAATCCTGTCCTTCGCCAGGCGTAGTAACAAAATGACAAATATTAATAAGGTGACTAAATAATTAAAATTAAATCACTGTTGTAGACTGTATAATTTTCAACTCCTGATAATAGACCACCAAACATTGGGAAGTTCATATCCATTATCCCCGTTCGAGTTGTTAGGTTTCATAATTTCAATAGCTTGTCGAGTCTTCCATGTACGCCAACACCAATCATTGCACACAACTCTTGTGTATGCAAATTTTATATTGTGAAGTGTTTAAGGCATGCTCAGCAATTGCTGATTTAGTAGAATGAAGTAAACGTGTGTCATTTGTGTTCTGTTAACCTGGTGTTAATGCTTCTTGCAGTTTCACCAACGTACAAACTTTACCACAAGAGCATGGTACTTCGTACACACCACATGCATTTAATGGTATTTGGTTTTTAGCAAAATTCTGAAGATTTCCAATTTTAATACTGCTTTTGTAAGCGAATTTTATGTCATGTTTTTGTAATATTTTACCACACGCACACGCACACGCACACGCACACGCACACGCACACGGACACGCGCACGCACACGCTCACGCACACGCACACGCACACGCACACGCACACGCACACGCACACGCACACGCACACGCACACGCACACACACACACACATACAGACACACAGACACACTGGCACACAGACACACAGACTCACAGACACACTGATACACTGACACACAGACACATAGGCACACAGACACGCAGACACGCAGACACACAGACACACAGGCACACAGACACACAGACACACAGACACACAAACACACAAACACACAGACACACAGACACACAGACACACATACACAGATACACACAGATACGCAGACACAATTGTCGTACCAAACATGCGCAATCCACATTCTTTCTGCAGAGTTCTTTAGCGCGTTAGGCTGAACTTAGTCTGTTCAAGACCCCAATAATTAAAAAAATATATATTTGACACGTTAAGTATCGCTTGATTCGAAAAAAGAATGTTGTGAATTATTTATTTATTTACAAGCTATGAGACAGAAATCCTGTCCTTCGCCAGGCGTAGTAACAAAAGGACAAATATTAATAAGGTGACTAAATAATTAAAATTAAATCACTGTTGTAGACTGTATAATTTTCAACTCCTGATAATAGACCACCAAACATTGGGAAGTTCATATCCATTATCCCCGTTCGAGTTGTTAGGTTTCATAATTTCAATAGCTTGTCGAGTCTTCCTTGTACGCCAACGCCAATCATTGCACACAACTCTTGTGTATGCAAATTTTATATTGTGCAGTGTTTAAGGCATGCTCAGCAATTGCTGATTTAGTAGAATGAAGTAAACGTGTGTCATTTGTGTTCTGTTAACCTGGTGTTAATGCTTCTTGCAGTTTCACCAACGTAAAAACTTTACCACAAGAGCATGGTACTTCGTACACACCACATGCATATAATGGTATTTGGTTTTTAGCAAAATTCTGAAGATTTCGAATTTTAATACTGCTTTTGTAAAAGAATTTTATATTATGCTTTTGTAATATTTTACCAATGTTATTCGTTGTGTTTGCAAGGAAACGTAAATTGTCAAACTTATTTGAAGTTCTAGATTTATCATCCGTGGGGCTCGTTTGCCTCGGTTGAAATGACTTTTAATTTGTCGTTTGTTGCAGTTATTGTTTATGAAGACTTTTTCAAGGTGGTTTAATTAATGTTGTAGCTTATTTAGATGTCAAATCTTTATGACATGGCTGTACAAAATTCGTATCGTACTAAACTTTTGTGCTGGATGATGGTGCGATGAAGCGTTAATAAAACAATCTGTATGAGTTAGCTAACAATATAAGGATTGTGTTAGGCTTCCACCTGGTTATCTTTCAACTAGAATATGAAGGAATGGAAGACAACCATCTTTTCCTTTCTCTATTGTAAATTTATTGTTTAAAAGGTTTAGAAACACCATTAATTCTTCTTTCTAAAAAGACTAGATAGGATAAATATCATCAACATAGCTAAGCTAATCTTTTGGTTTATTAGGTGCATTATTTAAAGCCTCTTTTTCGAAATGTTTCATAAAATAATTTGCAATCGATGGTGAAATTGGAGAACCCATGGCTACTCCATCTAACTGTTGATAATACTCGCCAAAGAATAATGTAGTTAGACAATAAATAATCTGATCTCGTTGTGGATTAAATGTCGTTCTGATATTTGTAAGATATTATTTATTAGTGCTTTTATGTCAAGACTAATTAAAAAATCATTTGGGGTTAAAGTTAATTTAATAATTCAATCAAATGTTCTGAATCCTTTATAAAGGAATTGCTCGGACCAATGAAAGGTCGAAGTAGAGTGTTTAGGTATGTAGGTAATGTGTGGATTGTGGAATTTATGGAGCTTCCAATTGGTCAAAGTTGAGTATTTGGTGTGTGTATTTTTGGCAATACATCAAATCTTGGTATTGTAGCATCTTGTAGTGTTAGTTTCTTAACTATTTCAGCTGGCAAGTTTGATTCCTTTAACCGTTTCATAGTTAATACGTTGAACTTGTTATTAGGATTGTGTGATAATTTAAGCAGAATCGTTCAGTAAACTATTAGCTTTGTTTATGTAGTCAGTTTTATCTATTAAACTAGTTGCTTGTCCTTCATCTACTGCTAAAATTGTGATCTCTTTGTTGTTACGTAATTATTTAAAGCTTGATAATCAGCAAATTAAATTTCTCTTTAGAAGTTGTGCTCTACGTAGTATTCTTGTAGTTTTAATCTTATTTCTGCTGCTTCAGGAGCTGGAAGATGGCTCATTCTCGTTTCAACATTAGAGGTGATTTCTTCAACAGGAACTTTGGAAGGAGCCACAGCAAAATCCAACCCTTTAGACAAAACCGAACGAGCAGTATCGAATGAATTACAAGAACGAAGATTAACTACAAGATTTTCAGATGTACGATTTGTAAAGTCTGTGTAAGGTGTATTTATGCTTACTTCACGCTGCTAAATCAACAATTGCTGAACATGCCTTAAACACTCTGCACAATATAAAATTTGAGGAAAATAACTTTGACTAAAGATAGAAATTGATATACAAGGAAGATTAGAGAAGCTATTGATTCCGAAACAGCCTAACAACTTGAATAGAGATAATGGATATGAACCGTCCGATACCTGGGTGTGTATTTTCAAGAACTGAAAGTTATACAGTCTACAACAGTGATTTAATTTTAATTCTCTAGTCACCTTATCAATATTTGTCAATTTGATACCTGCTTGTCGATATTTGTCACTTATGTTAAGCCTGATGAAGGGCACAGTTTATGTCTGAAAGCTTGCAAATAAATAATAATTCACGCCATTTTTTCCCAAAACAAATTGAGATCATTCTTCTATGCTCAACAGTCTGTTGTATGTTAAGGGAGGGTCTTTTATAAGCCTAATAGCTTGTTCTTCAATGCGATCAACGATATTGAGAGCGCATTGTGGAGCATCAAGCCAGAGGTGAGAATTACATTCTAGATGATGTCAACTTTGGGCCTTAGATCTGTACCAGAAGCTTATTTTATGAGCAACTGGTACCCATGATTTTAAGATACAGTTATTTCCAATATAGTAATAGAGTCTGAAAACTTAATCTTTTTTGATTGAAATGTCTATTTCAGCTATAATGTTTTGATTTGAGGTAGAAGGTGGATTACCATTATGGGTATGCTGAGATAAACTACTATGAAGAGTGCTATCGTCAGCAACGAAATTGATCAGGTTCGTCGTTGAAGATGTTGATGTATCCCAGAAAAAGTGTGGACTTCATAACTGATCCCTGTGACACGCGCGCGTTAATTCTAACTTTTTTTGAAAAAATTTGACGTCTGCGTATCAAAGACAACTGGCCTCACTGCACGCTTACGTTATCTTAATATTGAGTGTGATTCATTAAAGCTTTTCTATATAGCACCAGTCCAGGAACACTTTTGCTGGTCCATCTTGTTGAATGCTGCGAAAGGTAAGCAAGTTTTTGTTTGTTTTTGAAATTTTCTTTAGAGTACTACCGTTTGTTGTAGCCCCTTGATTAATGACTGTTCCGACATTGAGTAATGACATTTTTCTTCACTCCATACCGAGAGTAGCATTAACCCAACCTTCTTCTTTCAACAATCGGCAATTACCCTTATCTGTTACGCAAATCTTACTGCCAATAAGACCCGCAAAGTTTGGCATCCAACGTAAAGCTTGTTTTTAGAGATTTTATTGCAGTACATTTGGGAAAATTGCTTGTCTGAGTTATGATTTTTGTCGATAGTGATTATAGTTATGATAGTTTGTTGTACGTTTGTTTTACTGTTATTTAGAAGGGGGTTCGTATATTAATTTTATGATGGGTTATACAATGAATATTGATCATCGTCTAGGGAAGTCAAATGTGACAATAAGCATACGGTATTTTGCTGTCAAAAGGTGTCCCTAAATCTGTAATCGCTAAGTGCCGTCCTAAAGCATTATTGTTTACAGCATATTAAAATACCTCAGAACAGTGTGAACGATGTTAAGTGATTACGCTACATTTTATAGTATAGATGCCAGTCGTCCTTTTACACACCACAGGTACGTATATATCTTGTAAATTGTCTTGTAAAATAATGCAGTCAGGAATGCTACGGATGGTGAAACACAATTTCACATCATCTGAGCATATTAGATATTTGTAATTCAGCTCAGACTATAATTCATTAAAATATACAATAAATATCAATGGGTCTACACTTGACCCTTGTGGTACGCCGCTTTTAGCAATAAACTTTGTGGATTCTCTGCCTGTATAAGAAGCGGATAATTCTCTCTTATCTAAATAAGACCAGATTATAGACAAGACATTACCACATACGTCGTACTTATTTAAACATGTTATAAGTTTGTCATGAGTCGATCAAATATTTTATGCCAGTCTAAAGCACATCTACTCGTCTGCCATAACCTAACTCTTGTAATACAAATTAAGCAATGTTAAGCAGGTTTGTTTGAGTGTTATGCTTTTAATCAACCCATGTTGACAAGACGATATTACCTGATCGAATATATTCTGATACAATAATCTCAAAATGTTTAGAGTAATTTGAAATCAATGCAATTGGTCGATTACTAATTTGAGATCTATCCCCAGTATTGTGACAAACACAAGTTAGTTTTCAACACTCAGGAACCGCCCAGTTAATAAAATCAAGTTAAAGATATGCGTTAGAGGGAAAACAAGCACCATCTTTAAGGAAAAATTCTGGTACTTGATCTGGACTCATGGTAAGTTTGGGTACTATTTTCTTCTGATGTTCTAGTACATAATGATTATTAACTGTAAAGTTGCGTAAAACCTTATTGAAAGTGCAATGAGATGTAAACGCGAGTGACGAGGCTCTATTTGCAATTTCAAAGCAATTATCAAAACCTTCAAGTGTTTTAGTTGTGTTTTCTAATGATACATTACTTAACTTTTTACAATTTTTTTTCATTTTTTTCGATAATTCGATTTGCCTTGTATAATTCGCGTAAGCTTCATTAATTTTTAATTTTAACAATTGGGGAGATTTTTAAATTCAGATTTTGGTTAAGGGTTCAACTTCAAGTGTTTGTGCAAACTATTTTTATAATGTGTAATAAAAAAGGATCATAAATTTATAAACATAAACAGAAAGTACCTTTAATGAACGAACAGGTTGATCTTCTAGACTCGTATTTAATAGACATTGTAATGCTTCCCTATTACGGTTTTAATTCTATGATTATTATTTACGCGCCTGCTGGTTTGGTAACCCAACGGGGTTTTATTTTGCCTCGGCTTTGCTCAATCGTGTTTATAATTTATTATAAACGGGGTGTGGTTCGTCTTAAATAGTGGGCGGACACTGTCACCTTAAATAAATGTCTTAAAGCGTTTTAAAACGTATATTAAATAAATTTAACAATATAAAAAAAACTGGTATTAATAACAACTCAAAATGTATTTGTTTCTTGGTCCTGACGGCTCCTCACACTCGTTCTCCTGGTGGGCGGCTATTTACTGTGTGCGTAGTCGCTTCTGTGAACAGAGATATTATTTTAATCTACTCCTTACCTAGTAGGTAAAATTGATGTTACGGTCCTGTATTTACAGAAGCTGGTACCGTTGCTTTAAGTAGTTTTGTTCAACGGCACCAGTGCAACGACCTCGGACGGAGAAAATCGATATCGTTCTCGGCCTATACGCATGGCATAATTATTTATTCTTCAGTAACTCTGGAGCGCTGAAGCGAGTATGTCGTACTCCCAGGAAATAATACACGCGAAATGCGCGTATGCAAATGCGAGATCTCGGGACTATCTTTCTTTAATTCTAACCGGTTTGATTAGGCAATTAGATTATTTATTTAACGGAATTAATTACGGATTTCTATACTAAGTCTAATTATCTACAATCAATCAAGGGAACAAAATACTTGATATTAAAACTACTCTAAAACGACTTTAATAGGTTTAAGGTAAATATTGGATAATTTACGTACTATCTAATTTATTTACAAACGATCTCACACTAGGTGTTTGCGATGGTTATTTTGACTAACAATTTATACAACCGATTTCGGGTGTACTCTCCTGCGATTAAAGACACCGTGTACGGTTATTGTGTTTGTCTGTATGTATTGTATGTTTGAGTTTCGAGCGGGATCTCAGTAATACTCAGAAGACGTAGGGGACGGCCTGTCTTAACTGGATAGACTAAGAGAAAGGTCGCAGGTCTTTATAGCCCTGTAACAACCCTTCACCCTCAAGTGTTTCCGATGTGACGTCGGGGGTTACCCCTGCGTGGCACTCTAGGTGTTAGTGTACTTTGTATTTGCGAGTGACGTCGGGATCTACCCTTCGTGGCACTTTAGGTGTTAGTGTACTTTGTATTTACGAGTGACGTCGGGATCTACCCTTCGTGGCACTCTAGGTGTTAGTGTACTTGGTATAACTCCTGGAGACTCAGCCCGGCGTTAGTTACGTTCTGTAGTGTTTGATCGTAAATTGTCAGATTTTATAACTTTACAACTTACGTGTCTATCAATGGCAGTACAGGATTAAACTTTAGGTTGCCCGGTGCGAGGTGGTGCGCGTTATCACATTTTTTAGAAATACACGTCAGCGGTGATTAATAAATTATTCGTTGTGCAATATCGCGTAAACTTTTGAAATTTTAGATATAGGATGGTCCGCAAATAATTTATTCTAAAAAGCATACGTAAAGGACGCTGGTTCTTTACAACATTTTAAACATAGAAGGAACCTGGACATCCCGTCGAATTCCCACAAAGCTGAATCTGTACTTTAATGGTCCATAACGCCGAATATGACCACAACGCCGACGACCTATTCGCCGACTGCGCCCATTCCGCCGAATTTCATTATTGGACAATTGCGCCAAATGTGATCAAAACACCGAAAACCATTCCGCCAAATGCGCCCATTCTGTCGAATTTTAATGTTGGCCTATTACGCTGACAATAATAAAAGCGCCGAATTCTCTAAACGGCTCCATGATTATTATAGTAGGATGGCCTATAAAAAATGACGTTTTTTTATGAAAAACTTTATTTAATGATAAAATAACAAATGAAAGCTTTTATTCACTAAAGTATAAACCATTGTAAAATAATATCTTTCGCCATCTTTCTGCAAGATCTTCAATGCCACGACGGTACCATGTAGCATCTTTGGAATCAAATAATTCTCGGCATGCAGCTTCATCTTCCGCAACACTTGTAAAATGCCGTCTACGAAGAAAGTGCGCCATCGATCGGAATAAGTGATAATCGGAAGGCGCAAGATCCGGGCTATAAGCGGGATGAGGAAGAAGCTCCAAATTCAATTCCCCTATTTTTTTGAGCTTAAGCTTCAGTATGATGTCTGGCGTTGTCTTGTTGCAGAATTGCCCGTCCTCTGTTCACCAATCCAGACTAACGCTGACTTGAAGCACCATGCATCCTATCCAACTATTGACTCTAAAGGTTAGCATCAATCGTCTGCCCATCAGGAACCAACAAAGTGAATAACCCCTTCAAAATTCCACCATGCACAAAACATAACCTTCCTTTGGAACCTTTCTCGTTTGGGAACCGGCAATGCAGGCAGGTTGCCCAACAGTAATCCACTGATTTTCTGTGCTAGGATTATTGAAGTAAATCCACTTGTCATCACAAGTAACGATCCGTTTAAAGAAACGTTCATCCCAAGGATTGGAAAGCAGTTGATCACAAACGTGAACTCGCCTTTCTCCTATTGCGGGCGTTAAGTCGTGAGGAACTTCTCTATAGCGTCTATTGGCTTTTCCAAGTTGATGCAAATGGCGCCAAACTGTTTCTTTGGAATACCCAACTGACAACTTACGGGTACTTGTCGATGGATTTGCTTCAACAACATCTCGAAGTTCAGCGTTACTTAAAGAGTTGGCCGACCAGAACCTTGTTTCCTCTTGAGGCTTGTATCTCCTCCAGTAAATGTTCGAAACCAGCGCTGCACCGTAAGAATGTTTACTATTCCTTCCCCTTCCACTTCGCGTATTTTTTAACTGCAGCGGTGGCAAAAACGTTTTATTTCCAGTAATGACGCAACAGTATCAAAATTTTGCATTTTTTGTCAGTCATTTTGACATATAGAAACAAAAGAATATCAGAACAAAATTAGACGGGAACATTCGCCTGCCTGATTAGTTTTTAATACTGCATAGAATTAATATATAAAGTGTTTTCTAGATAAGAACAGAAGGGCTCAATAAGGAACTCTAAAAAACGACATTTTTTATGGGCACACTAATATTATATAAGCCAAAAATTCCGAAATCTTATAATGTAGGACTAGATTTGCATTTAGTTAACTTATATAAGTCGATGGAGTTACTGAAAGGAATAACTGAAATTTGTACGTTACGTAGGTGTATTTCACTGCGTGTGTCAAATTAAATTTCTGGTATTGTGTAGTTATCTTCCGTGTGTTAACAGACCGCGTAAGTATTTGTAGTGCAACAATTAATTAAGTGGAGGTTTATTATAGGTAGTTTGTTATTTATGTTTGTATTTTGTTATTTTGGTTAATCGTTTGCTTGTTATTGGGTTAATGCTGTTCAAAGAAATTATTTAAAAAAGAACATTATTTTTTATTTAGCGCTTTTATTCAACTCACTTTGTCTGTCTGGTGTTTCTTGCTTTGACTTTTGCGGCCAAATTTGGCCAAACATGGTCTAAATTTTTGTTTATAAGGCTAGGGCCTTGAAATGTTTGGCTTACGCTTTTGGCATAATACCATGCACCAAAATATGCGACAAGTTGAGTTTCAAGGTCAGGGGGCTGCATTGCGGCCAAATTTAGCCAAATATGGTCGAAATTTTTGTTTATAAAGCGAAGACCTTGAAATTCAGGACTTAAGATTTTAGCATAAGACCGTGCACACAAATATACGACAAGTTGAGTTCAAGATCAGGGGGCTGCGCCAGGGGAGCTATTGTATTCAGCCAAAAAAAATTAACTATTTTCCGAGCTCCTGTTGAGCTGCATTTCGGCATACATGTATATATTGGCAAAGTAAGTTCGAAATTTTTGTTTATAAAACTAGAGTCTTAAAAAATTGAGTTGCTTTGCTGGAACCTACACCCAAGCGACTAAAAGGTAGAAAATAAAAATAAGTAAAAAAACATTTTAAAAAAACGCTTTTATTTGCAAATGCATTAAAAAGAATAAAATAATTTTTTTATCTACCCAGTAACATCAAAAATGTTTGTGACCAAAAATAAAAGTGTGTGGCATACACGATATCTTATACTTATAAAAAAGCCTATCAACACCTACATTCAAACAATGAAGTGCAAGGCACCACAAAGAGCGCCCCACACTTTTATTTTTAGTCAC
Organism: Vesta saturnalis; assembly: GCA_036346205.1. Taxonomy (NCBI): domain Eukaryota; kingdom Metazoa; phylum Arthropoda; class Insecta; order Coleoptera; family Lampyridae; genus Vesta; species Vesta saturnalis. Next base: position 3,618,018 of record JARFJB010002120.1, read on the forward strand.
AAAAACTTTTGATGTTACTGGGAAGATAAAAAAATTATTTTATTCTTTTTAATGCATTTGCAAATAAAAGCGTTTTTTTTAAATGTTTTTTTACTTATTTTTTTGTTTAGGTTAAGGATGAATTCTGAATCTTCATGGTGATGGTGATTCCAGCCACTCTGACTCTGATTGTGATCCTTACTAGTGAAGATAGAGATGATAATTATATTCTCAGATCTAATGACCTGGTAAAGAGGACAATGAACATTAATGCAAGATGAAGCGGTTTTAGATGATATTGGCCAATTTTTAACTTTGATGCAATCTAACTTGGTTCTCATAAGCAAAGGCCCATTACATGTTTTAATTAATTTTGGTACTTAAAAGCATCTGACGTTTTGGCACGACCATTTTGGCGCCACCGGCTTCGGTTTTCTTGGATGTGATTTCTACATCGAAGGTCCTTATACAAATTATTGAAACTATTCTAGAAGTCCTTTTGTTAGGACGTAACCTAACATTTGCGGTTATTTAACAGATTCTTGAAGTTGGCCCAACGTCTGTGGCTCTTTTGGCAGATTTTTGCCCAAACGTCTAGGCAGGCCCTTTTGAAAGGTTTTAGAAATTGCAAAAAATCTAAGCCCGTGGGGATGATTCTTGAAATTGCCGCTGCATATAACGACCTTGTGGTAAAAAATGGCTTCACATCTATACTTCTTTTGATAAATTTGTGCTCCAACATCTAAAACTTTCCTTGGCGAGGTGATTCCTAAATTTTTTCCAACACATGAGGTCCGTTTGATAGGACCTTGCCCCACCGTCTTGAGACAAGGGGCATATCTTGAAATCGTCCTAGCATTTAAAGTCTTTTTCACAAATTCTTGCTCCAACATTTAGAAATATGGCCCTTTTGGATGATGCTTTAAAATGTCCAACACCCAAAGTCCTTTGGATAGGATAGGATTTTATAATAAGGAAGATATTCTTGGTACCGTCCTAACATATAATGTCTTTTTAACAGAATTTGCCAAAAAACTTGGAAATAAGGGTAGTCTGGTAGTATCTTAAAACAGAAATCACTAAACTCGAAGGTCCCCACATTCTTATGCAGAATGTTTTAGTTGGACAGTGAAACTAATGTTCTTTATAAAAAAAATTCCAAGTTCAAACTTAAAAGACGTGCCTGCACAAATAACGTATTTGTGTGTTTGTTCAAGTTGGCTTGTTTCTTGCCATTGTATTCTAGAGTACATTAGTATTTACTTCAAAATATGGGTCGATGTTACGAGATACTATGTGCTAGACCACCCTAGCTTTTAAATTATGTAATTAAGTGATAATTTAGTTTCTTGATATTTAAAAAAAAACTAACAATTTTCCATGCCTGTTGGCAGGCAACACACTTTACTTTGAGTACGTTTGGAGAAAAATGACAACATTGCTCAGAATATTTGAGGTTTACGCAGTTAAATTAAAAATTAAGATAAATAAAAAAAGTTTATTTGTTAAAGCTATCAGGTGACTTTCTTTTAGTCTTCCTACAGAACGTCATTTTTTGGGGGAACACGCATTTTAAGAAATCGGATATTTTGAAAAATTTTCTGTAATTATTACAATTGTGAAGTTACAATACAGCAGTGCGCTGGGTTTACATCTCAGAATGTATGCTTAAAAATCTATACTAACTGAATACTTTGGTTTCGGTTTGTTACGGATTTAAAGGGTTTCTTAATAACTACGTAGGTTCTCGTCTTGATAGGAGGCGAGTAAATCATTTTCTTTTAACAGTTAACACAGCGTTTAGGTGATTTTCCAACAAATACACTTTCTACAAGTAGCACTCAGCTCGTACCTGAAACATTTGGCTCCCTAGGTTCTCTTTTTGAGGTTTGGTGTTGTCCTTCATCGTTTCTTTAGGGTACTACTGGTGAGCGTTTCTTCCCCAATACTAAGCAATGGTCTCCGATAGCAAGTTCGAAAACAGCACAAGTGGTTACTCCACAACGGGCTCGTTCTCTCACTAAAACTACACAGGTTTAGGCCAGGTAAGGCTCTCGGGTACTTTAATATACACACAACGTCCTGGTGAATTATTTTGATTAATTCATGACGGGACCCTGGACAATCGCTTCAGTTAAATTTGTAGGTAATTTAAAAGTGGCTCGTTTCTAGACGAACTACAGTCGCAAGCATAGCATTGTTTTTCTAATCGTGAGTGCAACTACATTTAGTTGGGACTTTGAATTGTGTAACATCTAGCGAGGTTATGTACCTGTAACCGTAACTGTTTAATTGAGATTTAGTAGTGTTTAACCAATTTACACTTACTCAGGTGCTCGATTTTACAGTTGCTAATCTAGCTTCAAATTTTAAGTGTGATATGAACAGCTGTTGCATTTTTGCACATACTGCTTTGAAGTTATTACTTATTTAGATCTGAACTTTGTACTTTTAGTAATTCGATAGTTATACAGGATGTTCCACATTTCCACATATTACCATTTAATGTTTGCTTAACGAGTTAAATATTCGGTTTATGTTCTATGTTTCGCACTTGCTATGTATAAATAGTTAGGCGTTAATTGTACGTTCTAACAAGCGCTATCATAATAAGGAGGCTATTAATTATTAATGAGTGTAAGCATAGCGGCTTTCAGCCATAAGAGTTATACTACTATTTAATGTTTCACTGTGCAATTAAGAGGTGTTGGTTTGTATTTTTAAATCTTTTCTTGTAGTAGTAGTACACTACCAATTTTTTTTTATGTTGCTTGAAAACGTATGCTGTACGTTTCAGTCATTTCTGTTAATCACTTTAAAAAAATGTTCTCTCCTTAATCGTAGTCATCTGGTTGAAATATTTTGTTATTTATATCTTATTTGTGTTGTGTCTCGGTTGAATTAAAACTGATACGCCAGTTTTAAGAACTCTTCCTAAAACCACGGTTTTATTATTTATTTTACTTTTATTATGTGTTGTGTATTTAATTTTTAGGGACAACTCTGGATGTGGAACAGTGCATATAAAGATTTTGTTCATTGTATGTTAATTTATGATTTATTTTTTTTAGAGGTACCACTAGAAAGAAAGGTGAGTGTGGTACTGTTACAACGGTTATATAAATCATTGTGTAATGATAATAGTTTTCGGTTTGTTCAATAAAAAGTAGCTATCCAGATTTACGATACTAGTTGTTTTAATACTATGCGTAATGGTGACATGACCTGCTTAGCATTTGGGTGGTAATGTGTTTGATTCCCGTTACCGTCTACCTTGTATGAGATTTTTCAGGGGGTTTTCCTCATACACATGTAGCGGCATGGTCACTGCGTATATGCACACCATGTGCGGCTGCTAAGACGAATGCTGGGGTAGTATTTCCCCATCATAACCCTAACTCCGTTCCTTCCCATCCCATTCTGACCACACCCATCCTTAACCCCACCATAAATATATACGTAATGTATGTATGTACGCTGGGAATCCATGATTGTGGCTGAAGGAGCTCGGAAAGCTCTAGCAGCCCGCCTTTCCCCTTGGGAAAGGGCGCTTTTCCTTTTTTTTTAATATTATTACCCTTTATAGCTGCTATAATTATATACCTATACTAGTAGACTTTGTAGAGATTTAGTTAACTAGCTTTTGTATATAATCAAAGGTTTGGGTTATTAATTTTTTTTCAAAAATTAAACCGATTTGTGTTAAACTACCAGTAGTTGTTATCTTTGTTACTGCATATTAGTATTTAATTCCTAACCGGGCATATTCCGGTTATTCCTGTTCCTGGACTGCGTCTGCTATAATTTTTTTTAACTGTAACGTACATCTTGTGTCGTAGCCTTTTTCTTGGTCTAAGGGCGATATAAATATAAATCGAGTGGTGCCCTTATATAATTTTATGTTTTTACGCCCGCCACATTCCCCCGCATCCCAGTACCTAACCGACCGACTGAGATTTCAGCTTTATTCCCTATTAGTTGTTACGGCACACCCGTTACTTTTATAAAGGCCATGCCATTGTACACGTAACAAAAAGCACATGAACAAACTCTTAAACGCTAACAAAGAAACATGCAACAGTGATACACGCAAACGACCCAACGACCAAACTAAAGAAAGTAAGCAAGGTATTTAACGTGTAAACGAGAACCTAAGTACGCTTGCCATGTGTAAGCTAGTGTTCAATCAACACCAAAAAGCAAGCCATTATACAAACGTCATCCAAATAGGTATGCATTTTAAATCTGACCTAGATATTTATTTGGTGATTATATAATAAGCATAAGTCACTGTTTTTCTTGTAATTTCCATGTAATAAGTATGAGTCGTTTTAATGGCATTGCCTTAAGAGAGTATTAGCCACTCACGTATTTTCAAATAATTTCAATTGTTTTAAACTATATTGGGGCACAAATTTATCAAAACAAGCTTACATGTTGGAGCCATTGTAACGTGTCAATTCTTAGTTATCGTTACCTTAATTTGTTTTCAATTCTTGTTTATGGTTACCTTAATTTAAGTTTTGAATTTGTATTATTATTGGTTAATATATTTACATTACGTTGGTATCCTTTTTCTTTCAATAATTAAATTTTGGTATTTGTTAATATTTTCTCTCCAGTATACATAATTACGACTACCTCTGTATATATGTTATGATCTAAGTTTTGTGCACAAATGCGAACTCAAGGCGCTTAATTCATTTTCTTTCCGTTTCTTCTCCCGTCCAGTTTAGTACGTTATATTCTTTAAGTGTTGCTTGCCTTGTATAAGTTATGTAAGGCTTCTAATTAAATTTTTGTAAATATTATATTTAATAGGGTACAATGGTACGACTCTACATTAAGGAAACCGCTTGGGTTAAGAAAAAGCTGAAATTTTAATCAATTTTGTACTTTCAAAGGCGAGGTGGTGACGTCATGAAGTTACATAAAATGGCGTGTATAATATGCAATTTTATCTTGAAGGATTAATAATAGAGGTACCTTTGGTTTGTGCCGATATCGCATGTCGTTAGTACACCTGCTGTTGATTTACCTGCTTTTGTAGTTTTTCCATCATTGGTATGTGGAAGAAATGAAAATTACCTTACATATATGGTCTACAGTTCGTATATTGGTATGTTATTGACAAATGGAAATTACCTTTATCGTATGTTTATCTTACGAATGGAAATGAAATCCTCCTACTACAGTGCACTTTAAGGCGAAGTTAATATATTTATTTAGAGTGCAAGAAAAGTAAGTAAGAAGTATCCTTTTATGCAAAGTATGTTTTAGCAAACAAATTAGTTAGTCTTATCTTGATACGGTTATAAAGGAAAAACATTTGAGTTCATAACCTATCGTACTGTACTATTTGTTGACGTAGGTCACGTTTTATTATTAAATACAGTGTTGATCATATTTCATTTTGAATTTTAAGTAAATATAGGTTACAAGCTTGTATAGTATTCAATTTAGTAATTTTAGTATCGTAAATCTTTTCGTGAAGTATCGTTTTAGTTATTTCATGCTGATACTAATCAAATATTTTGCTTTATTAAATATACATATAAATACAGTTATTTAAAGTTTATTCGGACCTATTATGCTATTAAGGTACAACTTTCTCAATTTTTGTTGTATTTTAATTATTAACCCTATAAATTGAGTGGCGTCCAATAAACAAATGCTTAATGCTGATTACACTTACGCCTCCCTTACGGCCTGTTTAAAAGGAGTTTTCAATTAAAGCAATTTAGCTTTACAATATACCGATAAATCACTCCTAATTTTTTATTTGTTATGCCATATTTTACCAAAAGAACCTTACATTCTGAGGAAATTTCAAGAATCATCCTTTAGGGCTTAGATTTTGTGTAATTCCACAAATATGTCAAAAGGGTCTTCCTAGGCGTTTGGACAAGAATCTATTAAAAGGGCTATCGCTGTTTGGCCAACTTTAGGCATTTGGTAAATAACCTCAGATTTTATGGCCTACGACCTACCAAAATAGCCTTACCCGATAAGACAGTTTCAATAATTTGTATAAGCACCTTAGATGTAGAAACTAGATTGAAAAAAATCGTAGGTGGTTGAAAATAGAATTATTTCAAACATTTAATGGATTTTTGCTTAAAACTATGTTAATACTCATTGAGGTTTCATGAAATTTAGAATTTTCGCTTAACCGCTTCATCTTGCATTATTGATCATTGTTCTTTTGATTTTAGATCTGGAAATATAATTATCATCTCCATCATCACTAATAGAGTCAGTATCAGAGTCAGAGTTGACAGTTATTAGAATCAATATTGCCGTAAAGATTTAGAAGGCGTTTTTCTTGTTCATAATCCATTTTTCGCCTGCAAATTAATATTTCTTTGATTTAATTTTTTTGTAAATACACTTTCATAACGCACAAATCTTATTTTTCCTTACGGTAGATTTATTTTTAACTCCATTGACATTTATAAGTTATTTAATCGCAATTAATAAAAAAAAGCTGGTGACGACATCTAGTTTTGGGCGTAATGAACCATCATTAAATTTCGACAGAAAGGGCGCATGTGGCGCAATAGTCTTTGGCGTTTTGCTCACAATTGGCGTTATGGCCCAATATTGAAATTTGGGGGAATGGGCGAAGTTGACAAAATGGTCGTCGGTATTGTGGGCACTAAAATATAGATTTGGCGTTTTGGGAATTCGCCGATAATTATACATATGCATTCAAACATGTAGGTAAATAAATATTTATATAAAACATTTTATAATTATGTTTGATGCATTTGTGGTATGAAACCCGCAGTATCTTCCTTTTTTCTCACAATAAATAAGGAAAAGTGTTAGAAACGAAACATTTACATGTAACACTCACCTTGGCCATGCTGATACGAAGAACTTTTTATGGCATTTAATACACAAGGTATTGCTTTCTCATACAATCCTGTATAAAGAGAAAGCTATGTAATCGGTTTAAATTTTCAAAAATTCTTTAGCGTGTGCCTACCTGTGTCTGCGTG
>JARFJB010002120.1:3630000-3670000 GCA_036346205.1 Vesta saturnalis
TTTTTCTTATATTTTTCTTTTCAATAACCTCTTTGTTACTGTTGAGGGTAGTGAATGTCAGTTGTAGCTGGTTCAGTGGTTTATTCCTTTCCAGTTCTGCTTTGTAATTTTCTTCGAAGTATATCTTTATCCTTTGGTAGTGTTTTATCAGATTATTTCGCACAGTATTGGATTGACAAGTTAATTTTGCAAATAATTCTTGATCTGACATCCACTTATTTGTTTTCATAAAGTGTGACATTTTTTTCAATCCGAGATCCGACCAAGTCTTTACAAACAGCGGTGGTTTCTCTTTCGGAATTAACGTGCACTCTGTGACTGGGATATTTTTAATGTCGTTTAGTCCTCTTGGGAATTTTTACACTTATATGTAGGAATGCATTGCCGATCTAAGGATTGTACAAATGGTGAAACTCTGCTACCTGCTTGTTCGTGTGTTACTATAAAAAACCACTCCCAAAAAGCTCCGTATATGTTGGATGATCTAATTATTGTTTTAAGCGTAGTTTTCCACTTATTATTCTTTTTGCTTAACAACAATTCCTTGACGATCAATAAGCGAAACGCTATTAATCTTGTTCGCAATTGAACAAGTCCTATTCCTCCTAGTTTCACCGGTAAACATAAATCCTTTTCCTTACACCAGTGTTTTCCCGTCCACATAAACCTCACTAGCATTCCCTGGAGCTCTTCTATATGACTGTCCTTTATTGGCAAAACTTGGAACGTGTGCCATAGTTTTGGAGCAATTGATTTATTGACAATTACTTTTCGTGCTGCCATGGATAGTGAGGTTGTTTCTCTTTTCCATCTTGCTAATGAGTTCTTTAACTTTTCCTTTAGTTCCATGAATGCTAAATCCGCGTCCTTTTCTTGGTTTTCAGAGAACTTTATACCGAGAATTTTGGTATGCGTATTGGTCCATTGATATCAAGCGGCGCATCACTTCTGTTTTCCACCTCCTGTCCAGAATCCCACCGTTTTTCTGTGTTTAGTTGTGAACCTGATTGTTTCGCGAATATTTCGTAATTCATTTCAAGCACTTTAAAATCAGTTTCTTTAGAGATGAATACCGAGATATCGTCTGCATACGCGCTGACCACCACTTCTGTATTATCAGTAATGAGTGATACGCCTGCTAATGACTGTCTGCATAATGATAGGAACGGTTCTAATGACACGGAATACAAGAAGCCGGATAAAGGACAACCTTGCGTATACCTCTTTGTATTGGGATTTCACTTGTTAACAACGAATTTACTCGTACTTGACAAACTGCATTTTATAGATTGTTTTACGGCATTGATAAAGTATTCTCCAAAATTCATTTTTTCTAAAACATGAAACAGATAGTCGTGGTTAACTCCGTCAAACGCTGATTTTTGGTCGAGGTTTATGACGGCTAATGGAAGATTGTCTCGATTTGCATAAAAAATAGTATCTCTGTGTAAATGTAACGTGTCGTAGATAGTTCGTGCTGGTACACTGTAGCTCTGATCAGTGTCAACAATGGTGCTGACGACTAAAGAAATCCTTGAAGATAAGGCCATTGCTAATATTTTGTAGTCCGTTGTTAAAATTGATACTGGTCTCCAATTATCCAATGCCTTCAAATCACCTTTTTTCGGAATGAGGTTGATTATCGCTTTAGTCATTGTTCAATCTGCAATTGAACATGAACTTCGGGCCCGGCAGGATGTTTAATCTTGCAGATTAAACAGGGTATTTTAATAATGTTAATAATTTTAGTAATTTTATATTTAGTAATAAGTTGAGTAATAATAGAATTAACAAATGTAAAACGAATCGTAAGCAAAACTGAATATAGAGCAGGTTAATTATTGCGACAATTGTGCTGATACAAAAGTGTGTAAGGTTGAAATTACACATATACTATGTGCATTATAACTAGTAAGCACAAAAAGGCGCTTAAATGAATAAAACATGACCTACTAACTAGGTCAAACAATAAAACACGTCATGTAAAAAGTTGTATATAAAGTGTAAATAGTATCAAATAAATCAGTCTTTGAATGAATCTCATTTTGTTCAATTACTCAACAGGGTTGTGAGGTCTAGTCTACAATTGATACGAGTGACGGCGTATCCCTCACATTAAACCCCAAATAATCATTCTCTTTAATCAGAGAATTGAACAGTCATTGATCTGAGTATGTGTGGCTGTGTGATGTGTGTGTATGTGCGCGCGTGTGTGTGTGTGTGTGTGTGTGCGCGTGTGTGTGCGTGTGTGTTTGTGTGTGTGTGTGTGTGTGTGTGTGTGTGTGTGTGTGAGTGCGATATGAAATTTGGCACAAAAATTCTTTGCCATAAAATCTAGGTCAAGTTCGTTAATGAATATAGTCCAACCAGTGGCGAGGCATTTTTAGAGATTTAGAAAATTAAAAAAATTCATTGCTTCAAATTTTAAGTTACAAAATGAAAAAAACAAAGTAATACTTTTTTATATAATTTCAAAATAAAAAAAGGGAAACATGTCGCGCACCGTTTTTAGGGTGCAATATTGTGCATTTTTTAATTTATGTACCGATTTTTTTGAAAGTCGGGTATTGTGGGTTTTTAAGATTGCTAAGTATAAATCATTTGTCAAAATTAAAAAATTAAAAATGGCGTAAAAAAAATGGGGGCTATCGTGCTTAAAAGTTGATTTGACTCAAATTTTTGAAGTTGCTTATTACAAATGTTTGGTCTGAATTTGTTTATGTATATATATATATATATATATATATATATATATATATATATATATATATATATATATATATATATATAGAACGCATTATGCAGATTATTTGGCAGCGGTTTCTACCATTTCTATTCATTTTGTCCTAATTAGACCATTTCAAACATGCAGATGCTTTTGATTAAACGCAGCGTTAAATTAACTTTATATAATAAAGGTATTTGTGTCATTGAGCTAAAAATACCATCTCAGTTGCGTACAAACGTACTGACTGGTACTTATTGCTGATTCAATTTTCGGGGCAATACAACGTCTTACTTGTACGTGTAAAACAATACATAATTCAAATCACTTATGAGAAAATGATTTACACGGATCTCATACAGGAATAACGTAAAGAGAAAGTATTGTATCTGAAACAAAATAAAATGTTTATAATCAGAGCGTTAACTTTTATCACGTTAATTAATTACAAAAATTACTTTTAATGTATTTTAAAGTTTAGCTTTTAAATGTCGACATAGTATAGAAACTTACCTATTGTGTAACATCAATTTATATGTAAATCATATTTTAATAATGATGTTATTTTTTATTGTTTTTCATTATTCTAACTTTATGTACTAGACGAACGTACAATATTCGTTGTTATACATGTAAAACAATTAAATTCAACATTGTATGCGCTCTCTTGTCTTGGCAAGAACACTTTGTCTTAATAAAATATCGTCTTTATTCGCATTGTGAGTTTATAATTGTTTCATACACTGTTAAGAACAGTGTCTTCTCTCTTTTAGAATGCTTGAATACAGTTAGTTTTAGGACATTTAATTTATGTATATCTATTTTTTCTAAATTATATCGATAAATATCTAATAAACCTAAGAAAATTATAAAGTTTAATTGACATGTTAGTATTACAATTGATTAAGTAAACATAAAGTGTGTGGAAAATTTGGCTGTATGGGAAACCGTTTTAGATACAGGGTTGGTTAAGTTAGGAAAGTTTTAGACAACCCTATCACAAATTTAAATACGCTTAACGTTAATTTATGTCTTGTCATTTTAGAGATAATGGTAAAAAAAATAAAATGGTGCTATTTTGCCGGCAGCTCGTAAATGAGTATTACGGTTTTTTGGTTAATACAATATTAGGGCAATTTTATAAGAAGAATTTAATAAAGGCTTCATTTGTTTTCGAGATATTTATATAAACTTTTTATTTTCTTACAGACACCATATTGGATTTTTACATTTTTGGAAAAAGCTCTTTAAGACCTTTTCGGTCATGTATCACAAGTTTAGGTTAATAGTTTCCTTAAGCTTTCAAATTCGAAATTATTTTTTTTTTTTTTTTTTTTTTTTTGTATAGGGTTTAACTACTACGGTCATATCCCCTTTAATATTAGTAGATAGACATACAGTGCGGTTCAAAGTTGATCATATACACCTACTTCTTTTAAATAGTTGATTGTGTTTTTTATGTTTTCAGCGTCACACAGATTTTCTATGTAGTTGACCTTTAAATTGTATTTCGATCTTTGTAGGCCGTAACCTGGACATTCTTGTAATATATGCCTTATTGTAAGGGTTACCTGGCATTGTTCGCACATTGGGGGTATTCCATCGTCAAGTAGGTACTGGTGTGTAATCTTAGTATGACCTATTCTCATACGATGAATTTTTACGTTGACCTCTCTGGGAGTATGACGCAACTCAAATAACTTTCCAACCTGAGGCTTTATTATAGCAAGGTGTGTATTTTGTGTTGTCCATCTTTGTTGCCAGTTTTAATACTTTTATTTTTAAGATATGTTGTCAGGTTCGTTGGATCAAGTTGATTTACGTCTACTTGAAGTTCTGAGATCACCCTCTTTGCTGCTTTATCTACTAGGTCGTTTCCTGGAATACCTACGTGACTAGGAACCCAGATGATGGTAGTTTAACTCTTTCCATCGTTAGGGACTTTATAGCAGACTGACATATTAACGTCATAGGATCTAAGGAATATATTTGTTTGATACTATTAACGCTATTCATGCTATCTGTGATTAGTAAAAAGTGTTCCGTTACCACATCCATTGAACAATATAAGATTGCCTGCCATATGGCATATTGCTCTGCAAAATTTATTGATGCATCGTTGTTTAATTTCCATGAATGCGATACCTCATCAACATATATCGCGCTGCCAACGCCTTTCTCAGACATAGACCCGTCTGTATAAATAATTTTGTGAGAGGGATACTGATCACATATGTTTTGAAACTCCTGTATATAGACATTGTTTGGGGTAGTTTCTTTTTTATGCTTTGCCAGATCTGTCCTTATTTCGACATATGGTGCCTTCCAAGGTATGAACTCAAATTGCCTCGTCTCCAATACCATCGGTAGTGTCACACCCATGCGCACTATCTGTTCCCAAAATCTGATACCTGCTGGACGGGTAATAGTAGGTTGCTTTTGATATTGATCCTTATCTGTGTTCAATATAATTTTGTTGGGATGGTGTGGTATCGACATAATTTTGACCATGTACTTCGCCATTAACTGGTTCCTTTCGAAATTATTGTTTTTTTCTTAGTAGGCTTTGATTACGCGTGACCGCCATCATGAAACAAAAGAATACCTTGTGCTATTATTCCATTTCCTTAAGCTTAAATAGGCTTGTTTATTTAAAAATTGACAATTTTAAATTTCTAGTTAAGAAGTTCCTATTTATTATTATGCTTACACTAACTATCTAATTACCTAATAATTAAATACAACTTTAATAAAATTAATATAACTACTATAGAACAAAAATCTAATAAACGAATTAACATTAAAAAGATAATAAATTAACCCTGCTGTTACCTTCGGGTCTATATGACCCGAAATCAAATTGTTGTTTAGATAACTTTTTTGTTTATTAATATCTAAACTTCGTAGTTAATAACTTTTTATTTCTAATCCATTGAAGAATGAGGTAGCTTGTTTGTTTTAATAATTTTTTTAACATGATTGTTACATTGGTGTAATATGTTAGTAAGACGTATAAATTTGTATTTCCAATTATTTTAAATTGAAATTTGAGGATAGATAATATGCATATCATCACATGCTGGTTCAAATGTACCTACCTATGCGAGTAACTACAGCATTTTCGGCAGGTCTGTAGCCGCGTGTGCAAGTCGAAACAGGAACAGACTTGCAACTTGCAGCAGGTATAAATATCATATCGCAGTATGCAACCGACAGTTTTGTTTGTTACATTGCAGAGTAAAGTGCGGTTAGTTGTACGTACTACTAGTTCTTCTAAAGTGCTGAAATAACAATAATGGCAAAAAGATATCTTAGTGGTGAACACTTAGAAAAACTTATTGATAATTTGAGTGACATTAGTGACGATGAAGCTTCTGAAGAGGAAGATCATATTAATGAAGATAGTGATTATGAAGTCAGACGATGATTATTTCGACGATGCTGGACGGACAAATCCTACGCAATTAATACCACCTGCTCAATCGGTTCAATCTAAAGATAATGCCATGACTTGGATGTTAGATACATTTCCTCAATCAGGGCGTGCAAGTGCAAACATCATAAAAGTCGCTCCAGGTCCTACTAGATACAGCAATGCACGAGTCCAAGATGTAAAATCTACATTTCAGCTATTTTTCAGTAGTTCTCTAGAAAAGATGATTTTGAAAATGACTAACATCGAAGGTCATAGAGTGTACGGTGACAAGTGGCAAGAATTAGATGGCATTACGTTGCAGGCGTATATAGGTTTGCTACTATTAGGAGGAGTTTACATATCGCATGATGAATCTACCAGAAGTTTGTGGAATGCAGAAACAGGCAGACCTTTGTTTTCGCGCTTCAATGTCGTTGGAACGTTTTTATTATATATCACGCGTGTTACGGTTTGATAACAAAGGAGATCGTCAAGAAAGAAGACTACGGGATAAGTTGTCTCCTATTAGAGAATTTTGGGACAAATGGGCTGAAATACTACCAAAATTGTACAATCCTGGGCAAAACGTAACTGTGGACGATCAGCTGGTTGCATTTAAAGGTCGTTGTCCATTCAAGGAGTATATACCAAGCAAGCCAGCAAAATGTGGCATCAAAATATGGACGCTTTGTGATAGTGCAAGTTCTTATGCTTTAGCAGTTCAAGTATATACGGGAAAACCACCTGGGGAAAAGCCTGAGAAGGATCAGGAGCTGAAAGTAGTTTTAGACCTTACTTATGGACTAAGAAGTCAGAATGTAACTTGTGACAATTTCTTTACATCGTATAAATTAGGTCAAATGCTTCTTAAAAGAAATCTTACTATGTTAGGGACTGTCAGGAAAAGCAAGCCTGAGCTACCTATCATGGAAGTAAATAACGTTGTGCATAGTTCCAAATTTTATTTTACTAAAGATACCGCAGTTGTGTCTTATATTCCAAAAAAATACAAGAAGGTCATTCTAATGAGTACGTTTCATAACCAGAAACAAATAAGCGACAGAGAAGACAAAAAACCACAAATTATACTTGATTATAATTCTACAAAGGAGCAGTTGATACATTAGATCAGCTAATCGGTGCATACACATGCAAACGAAAAACAAATCGATGGCCCATAATCTTATTTTACAACATTTTAGATACCAGTGCCTATAATGCTTTCGTCTTATGGCGCGAAATAAATCCAGACTGGAATAAAAATGTTTTGTTCAAAAGAAGACTGTTTTGGAACAACTGGGCAAACAATTGGTAAATCCTTACATTTTGTCCAGAAAACATCTTCCCCGTAATAAACAAGCAGCTGCAATTGTAACAGCTATTCAACAACTATTGGTGGAAAATTCTACCACACAACTATCAACAAAATCAAACGAGCACGGTGCAAATTTTGCCCTTCTAAATGTGATAACAAAACTAATATGACTTGCATTAAGTGTAAAAAATATTTGTGTAAAGAACACGTGACCTATTGTTGTCCCGACTGTAAGAAGTAGTGGATAATATCAATTATTAGACATTTTTTATTCCGTTTTCTTTTTTTTATTTAAATTTGGTTGAATTTATTGTAAGTTTCACGTTTCATATAAAAAACATTGCATTAGAGAAATAAAGTTAATAAATGTATAACAATTGTTGTTATTTTGGTTTTAATTCATATTTCAGGAGTTCGGGGCATTATGACCCGAAGGAGCACAAGTGTATAGTCTTGTCGAGGAGAACGGCAGGATTAACATACATGACTTCCTCCGTCTTTTCATACTATCACACTTTCCACATCTTTTTCCCTGTCTTCCAATTCCTGGTGATGTTAAGGCGGAGACTATTCATACAACTGTGTGGGTGTGTGGTGTGTGTGTGTGTGTGTGTTGTGTGTGTGTGTGTGTGTGTGTGTGTGGTGGTATGAAATTTGGCACAAAATTCTTTACCATAAAATCTAGGTCAAGTTCGTTAATGAATATAGTCCAACCAGTGGCGAGGCATTTTAGAGATTTAGAAAATTAAAAAATTCATTGCTTCAAATTTTAAGTTACAAAATGAAAAAACAAAGTAATACTTTTTTATATAATTTCAAAATAAAAAAAGGGAAACATGTCGCGCACCGTTCTTAGGGTGCAATATTGTGCATTTTTTAATTTATATACCGATTTTTTTGAAAGTCGGGTATTGTGGGTTTTTAAGATTGCTAAGTATAAATCATTTGTCAAAATTAAAAAATTAAAAATGGCGTAACAAAAATGGGGGCTATCGTGCTTAAAAGTTGATTTGACTCAAATTCAGGTATTGTGGGCTTTGAAGTTGCTTATTACAAATGTTTGGTCTGAATTTGTATATATATATATATATATATATATATATATATATATATAAGAACGCATTATGGCAGATTATTTGGCAGGTTTCTACCATTTCTATTCATTTTGTCCTAATTAGACCATTTCAAACATGCAGATGCTTTTGATTAAACGCAGCGTTAAATTAACTTTTATATAATAAAGGTATTTGTGTCATTGAGCTAAAAAATACCATCTCAGTTGCGTACAAACGTACTGACTGGTACTTATTGCTGATTCAATTTTCGGGGCAATACAACGTCTTACTTGTACGTGTAAAACAATACATAATTCAAATCACTTATGAGAAAATGATTTACACGGATCTCATACAGGAATAACGTAAAGAGAAAGTATTGTATCTGAAACAAAATAAAATGTTTATAATCAGAGCGTTAACTTTTATCACGTTAATTAATTACAAAAATTACTTTTAATGTATTTTAAAGTTTAGCTTTTAAATGTCGACATAGCATAGAAACTTACCTATTGTGTAACATCAATTTATATGTAAATCATATTTTAATAATGATGTTATTTTTTATTGTTTTTCATTATTCTAACTTTATGTACTAGACGAACGTACAATATTCGTTGTTATACATGTAAAACAATTAAATTCAACATTGTATGCGCTCTCTTGTCTTGGCAAGAACACTTTGTCTTAATAAAATATCGTCTTTATTCGCATTGTGAGTTTATAATTGTTTCATACACTGTTAAGAACAGTATCTTCTCTCTTTTAGAATGCTTGAATACAGTTAGTTTTAGGACATTTGATTTATGTATATCTATTTTTTCTAAATTATATCGATAAATATCTAATAAACCTAAGAAAATTATAAAGTTTAATTGACATGTTAGTATTGCAGTTAATTAAGTAAACATAAAGTGTATGGAAAATTTGGCTGTTTGTGAAACCGTTTTAGATACAGGGTTGGTTAAGTTAGGAAAGTTTTAGACAACCCTATTACAAATTTAAATACGCTTTAACGTTTGATTTATCTCTTGTGATTTTAGCGATAATGGTAAAAAAAATAAAATGGTGCTATTTTACCTGCAGCTCGTAAATGAGTATTATGGTTTTTTTATTAATACATTATTAGGGCCATTTTATAAGAAGAATTTAATAAAGAGAAAAGTAATTACCTGGCTTCATTTGTTTTCGAGATATTCATGTGAACTTTTTATTTTCTTACAGACACCATATTGGATTTTTACATTTTTGGAAAAAGCTCTTCAAGACCTTCTCGGTCATGTATCACAAGTTTAGGTTAATAGTTTCCTTAAGCTTTCAAATTCGAAATTATTGGTTTTTTTCTTAGTAGGCTTTGATTACGCGTGACCGCCATCATGGAACCAAAAAATACCTCGTGCTATTAGTCCATTTCCCTAAGTTTAAATAGGCTCATTTGTTTAAAAATTAACAATTTTACATTTCTAGTTAAGAAGTTCCTATTTATTATTATGCTTACACTAACTATCTAATTACCTAATAATTAAACAGAACTTTAATAAAATTAATATAACTATATAACAAAAATCTAATAAACAAATTAACATTAAAAAGATAATAAATTAACACACATTCCTCCCTCCGTTTTTTCATACTTTCACACTTTCCACATCTTGTTCCCTGTCTTCCAATTCCTGGTGATGTTAAGGCGGAGATTATCCATACAACCCATTTTTAACGTATTCCCATAAACAAAAATTGGGAGGTATCTATGACCTCACCGTCTAAGCAGTGTAACTGTTATTGGAGATAATATCTTCGCCAAAAGCGATTCTATAGTATTGTGGGCCGGACAGCCATCTTATTGGAACCAAATGGTGGGTCGTTCATTTGGTGAAACAGCACTCCTAACAACAGCAAAATTTGTTTCTGCAATAGTCGCACACACCACATTAAACCCAAATCTGGTTTATAGATCCTATTCATAAAAAATTATTTGGATTCTCTGTTTGCCAGAAATTATAATTCTAAAAAGTATATATTGGATTACTCAGTGGCTCGTCGGTTAAGGTGTCAAAACTTGTAAGTGAAAGGTACCACGTTCGAATCTGAGAGTGGTCAAGTGCTTGGAAATATCTTAATAGGTGAATTGTGGAAACAACGAATAACTTACAATTAAACAAAGGACACCGAAGCGGATAACATAGGCATAGGTGATGGGGAGGTTTTCAGCCCACCACCGTCCTCATACTGGAATAAAAACGGCACTGGAAGCGCAAGGTTTACCTCCGTACAGTAGCTGAACCTTTCAGGCAAATTAAAGAGGTTCGACCCAACTCATTACCTTGAGCTAGATGGAATCGATAATGGTAAATTGCAGTATACAAACCGGCGACAGCGAAGAGGAAATGACAGAAGTGTGGGAACTGAAAGTAATAATATCTGAACCAAACTCATGAAAAACTGAAAGACAAGGAGGGGGCCGAAAATGTATGGAAAAGATTGAGGAGACAAAATCACACCTTAAAGAAGGATGACTGGGACGTGGCGTACTACCTAGGAAGCAACGCAGATATGGAAAGCGGGATAACGAGCACCGCCAGACGATGATTTCCAACACTAAGCAAACTGCTGCATACAAAAACAGCAGAATACTACGGAATACCTAATTAACAATACTTACATCTACCACAATAAGCAACTACTGGTATATATGTATTTAAACTAAGGATTGGAAGCTAAAACGATTCACAAGTCTATCAGACATATAAAGATCTACACCCAATAACCACAATGAAAGGTGGGAAACACTGGCAATTATAATTGCGGATACGGACAAAGAAAATCTCCATACCAAAGTAATAGAATATTTGTTCAACGATGAACAATCGGAGATGCTAGTCGAAGTGCATATAATCACGCATATTCCAATAAAGGAGAAGGATGTGGTAAAGAAACCCTTTTGGGAAACGGTAATTACTACAAGTGGAAAAGTAGTAAAAGGAAATAAGGCCCTGATGCAAATAATATCTAGAACACCGACTAGACGTCTTAAAGAAACGGGAGGATGAGAACTAACCAAAAACGAAATTATTAACAAATGCAAAAAGGGGGAGACTCTTGAAGTACAAATCAAAAGCCAATAAGAATAAGGTAATAATAATAAAGGACCTAAGTAAATACGTGACAATACAGACAATAAAATAGGCACTAATAGAGACAACCGACAAAATATAGACGTTCAGATTAGAACTACAAATCAAGGAGGAATGATCGTACGAGTTCTTTTCCGGAGAAACGAGAGCGGGAAACAGTTAAAAAGGGGAAAACACCAATCGGTTGGACATCGTGCCGAGTAGAAGAGATGCTACAAATGCCAACGATTCTGCCATAAAACTGAGAACAGCAGTATACCTAGATGCCCATGATGTGGCATTACGGAGCATAGAGTAACATAATCTAGGGAGGAGGTATGCCCTACATCTGTAACGGACAACACAGGGCAGACTCTTTGGTTTGTAAGAATTACCGCGAGGCGGTTGCAACGATAAGAGAAAGTCACAATCCAAACGTGAGAACGACAGAAAGGAAGGAGGAAAAAAATATGGATAGAGAAGCAAACGGAGAGACCTACAGTGAATCCCTCCCCGACACTTATTGGAATAGGGGTAGAAAGTACCGCGATATAACCTCGAAGTTAACTGCGATATTAATTGTGATATTTTGATTCGTACAGATGCATTGTGAAACTGTGATGTTTTGGGATACGTTTATGTGAGATAAGTTGTAGCTATGATATTATCGCCATGGCTATAAATATTCTGCCAATCAATGAAAGTAGAAGTCGTACATCAAGAGATCTCGCGCTAAAACGGCAACAAAAGAAAAATGTGATTTTGTAATAGTAAGCGTACCTAATCGCACTATTGTAAATGTGTATATAAAGGTCAACAAATGAACCGCGATAATTAAACTAGTTATGTCTCTACTCAATTGTATAAAATTAAAAGGTTTTTAGAAGGTCAGTGTTACGTATATGTGAATAAACCTGATTGGTCTGATATCAGTATCTGTCAGTCCGAACTGTGATATTGCTCAAATTAAACATCTCAATAAATTGACAAATCTACTGAGAGGACTAGGGAGAGATGTAATGATCTCAGGTGATTTTAAGGTCAAAAATAGTTACAGGGGTGAGGGATTAAGTAATGAAAGGAGTAAGCTACTGCTGGAATGGGCCAACTCATGGAATTTATATGTATTAATCGACGGGGAGAAAACCACGCTAGTTAGAACGAATGGTCTCTCATTTATAGACGTTACTCTGATCAGTAGCAATGAAAGGACATCGGTGCTATTTACTAGACATTGAAACGTATAGTCACCATAAATCTATAAAGGTAGAGATTAGCGACCAAGACCAAAGATGTCGTGGGTATATGGAAGCTTCATCCCTGAAGAGTTCACAAAATATTTCCGAACACTTACCCAAAACAAGTACAACACATCTGTCGAAGGAATGGTAGGTAGAATAAGGGAGGCGTATAGAAAGAGAACCGTTAGTATTACAGGGGACTAAAACTATAAGACCCCATATTGGTGGTGCAATAAAGTCACCTCTTTGATAGAAGACTATCATAAAAAGAGGGGGAAACAGCAAAGGGCGATGTACGAAACAGAGTAGAAAGCTATACTTTAACATGAATACAAAACCACGAAAAAGGCGGTAAAATATAAAATATGCAACCTTAAAAAAAGCACTGGCAAGACCTTTGCGACAAATTAATGGCACATATCTTCGGAGACGCTTATAATACAATAAGGAGTCGGCGTAAAGCCCCCCCAACCCGAAGAGTGACTCTAGTAGGAAACCAAAAAATAAAATCCTTTAGAGAACTCTTCATCACAAGAAGTAAAGAGAAGGTAGAAACGAGAAATGTGGAAGAAGCTACAGTTTTAGCCATTTACACTGGCGTTACTAGAAGCGGCAATAAAAAAGTTAAGACGAAGAAAAGCCCCGGGACCAAACGGTATTTTACCAGAGATAATGAAAACCTTAGCGGATGACAACAAGCTATACTTTGTGGAACTATATAATAAATGCCTTGAAGCAAACGACTTCCCCCAACCAATGGAAAAAAGCAAAATTAATATTAATAGGGAATCCAAAGAGATACTACCAATAGAACATAATGCGATACACCCAAATAGTATGGGTTTACCAAACAGAGACAATACACAGGGTTCTAGAGGTAGTAGAAGGGCGTCAAAGACCAAGAATATGGAATGTGTTTATATTAATTGACGTCAAAAACGCATTCAATACAGCCTCTTGGTAACTAATTATTAAAACTTTGAAAAAGAAGCACGTAACAGATTACCTTATCAACGTAGTGAGATCCTATCTTAGTAACGAAAGTGTAGCGATCGAACGTGGAGTAAGTGAAATAGCTACGTGTACAGATTGGAGTAGAGCTTTGCGTATTAAAAGGTGCGAATAAGAATTAATTTAATGCCAGAAAGTAATGGTATTGAGAGTGGCTGAGGCCCAATGCAACTCCTCAACAGAGGCGATCCAGGTAATTTCAGGATTACACCCAATAGACCAACAGATCTCAAAGCAGAGACAACAATTGGAGTAGACTGACTCCTGAAAATATTATTAACGCCATGACCGCGATAAAAATTAGGATGGATAGCAATAGCCAGCAATACGTAACGGATTGAGACCTAAGGCGAAGAAAGCCCTCAACAGAGGCGATCCAGGTAATTTCAGGATTACACCCAATAGAGCTACAGATCTCAAAGCAGAGACAACAATTGGAGAACACTGACTCCTGAAAATATTATTAACGCCATGACCGCGATAAAAAAAAGGATGGATAGCAATAGAGCAATACGTAACGACGATAATGAAACCTAAGAAGAGAAGAAAGGAAAAAAATGTAAAAACAAATACAGTACGGGAGTTAAGGAAAGAACCTATTAAAATACCAGAATGGCCCACTACCACCTCACTCCCCGAAAGTCTCATTATGGGTATTACCAGAGGGGGAAGAGCATAGGCGAAGAGGGAGAAGGGTTTTAGTGGGCGAGAGTCCCACAGAAATTCCGCAATAGTACCAAACGGAGTTGTCTATTAGGATTTCCTAATTGCTTAAAGACAAAAAGTAAATGAATTCGACTTAAGTGCGAATCAATCCTTCACAGGACTAATCCTGACGACGAAAGCAGATCCCGCTTCCAAAAAGTCGCTTTACAAAGCAGTAATTTTAGTCCTTGAGATGTTCCACTATCATCGCATTTCTTGCTTTATTAATTGTTGTATAAGCTTTGGGTTCTCGTTTAAAAAGTATCCAAGTTCGTAACTGAAAATCTAAAATGTCTTTGGTTCGCTAGTGTTGCTCCGAAAGTTGCTCTTCATATACATGTACTGAAGTTTTGTATTCCTTCAGCTTTATAATAGAGTTGAATCACATCTAAATTTTATTCATTAGAATAATTAACAGCCATACTAAGTACTTGGAAAAACCTTTGACTTAGTAGAGAGAAATAAGTTACCCAGTTTAACATTATTGAAGAATTTTTAGTTAACCCATTAATGCCCAGAATTATTTTGCTTAAAAATTTCATTATAACAATTGTTATTAATTTTATTAAATACATAAATAAAAATCGTTCATTGATTCAAAACTCATATTGGATGTAGGATCAGGATAGAATACCCATAGAATCAGACGATGTCACATATTTAGGCTCTATACCATACCTTAACAATATCTTTGAATCAATCTACACAGTATTTAAAACCTGCCAATACAATCTTGCTCAAAATGTAACTAACAACCTTACTAATGAAATCGGTAACAATAAAGATACTAGACATAAAATAGATAAATCAGGGGTGTATAGATTAAAATGCCAGGATTGTAACGCTATATACATAGGCATGACTAGCCGTAACGTGAGGGTGAGTGAACACGTAACAGCTATAAAAACTAAGAACGTACTCAACAACAAATCTAACTTTGCTACACACATTCTAGAGTCAAATCATAATTTTAATCATAATACTGCCTCGAATTTTGGCGAATGCAGTACCATCTTGACGTTGCTCACCCTAATGATTAAGGTTAACTTCCAACATAACCACCACGTTTTTCTTTTACGAATTATATTAATTATTTGTACATTGACACTATCTGTGTGAGGTGGTTTCATAGTCCACAAATAATTATTGAGGTATGTTTAGAGGTTATTAGATAAGTTACATGTTGTGTAAATTATTGTGTTTTTAGCATTTAAGCTTTGATAATGGTCTTCCTTTTTGTATTAGACTGAAACATATGTAAGCATCAACATACTTAGTGAATAAAATTGGATGAGAGACTAAGGGTTCATTTATATTCACATAAATAAAAAGTTTCCCTCGAGTAGGATTTGAACCTACGACCTGTACTTTGCTAGAGTACCGCGTTAACCAACTGCGCTATCGAAGTACAAACCCCAATCGATGTAAATTTTGTCTTGATGTATGTAGAACTGACGTAAATTCTAAATTTAATGAGATAACAATCAAATTACTTATATTAATGGAATGTGAGCCTGCAATGTCGCAAGGATTCACACATACGAAATCAACTTGAAGTTTTTTTGTAAAACTCCTTTACAACAATTTAAGCAAAAATATTTAGACTGTAGTTTAGGATATTTGGCATGGGTCGTTAACGACCGCTTGGGCTTCAGTAGTTCAATTTTGGTAGAAACTGAAACAATGTGTGTGTAATGATATTTATTTAAAAATTATTAAAAATTTCTTTTTACAAAAACAAAAAATTATTATAAATGAAAAGCTTCAAAGCATTGTCGTGCAGTGAGACATTACATACATCACATGACTTGGTCGCCTTATTACTAGAAACTTGACATCTGCGTCTGCTTTTCTGGGTGAAATTGATATGTAGTGCGCTAGCATTTCTGGGTTTCTTATGTATGCCCTTTTTGATCCTGGTGTTAGATTTCTTTTGCCATACTTCACAAGTAGTGCTTGATAGAGTTTTTTTCGGAATAACAAGTTGTCATCGGCACAAACATCAAAAAGTCAAAATACTATGGGTGTATACCATTTTTTCCTCGAAATGAGATACGATATTTAAAAACATCATTACCCAGTTGATCTACATCGCCCATATAGGAATTGTATTAATCAACTACGGAAGGCTGAGAAATATTAACCTTACTCCACACAATATCAATTGCATTTCGTGACTGGGTCAATTCCAAACTCATTGGATAATAACATGACAACACTATTATCTTTCCAGCAAATCCCAACGATATTATTTTTAGCAATCAGTGCGCTACACATAGCTCCTCGTTCAAGTTATTCCATTATTGAAGTTTCTATTAGCTTACATTTCTGCAGTTCTATTTTCGCGAAAAGTGCCAGTAGGCCAAAATGCGATTAGTCCCAACTTTCAAATAAGTTTTCCAGAAGTAAAGAAATTATCGAAGGACAAATATATATTTTGATCCTGAAAGTTGGTTTTTAAAATATTGGAAAAATGAGACACTGCTCATTTTCCTAAGCCCATTCCTTTAACTCCATTCATATTTTTCCCTTTTCCTTAGGTAAATTTGAAGTAAACGGTATCCGAACTTGATAAATTGCTTGCATCCAAGTATGCCGTAATAGGGTATCATACATTCATCTATAGACACGTTACTATCTATAGGTGCACAACGAATAAACTGAGCATTCACGTCATCAATAAGATATTGAATTTTACCAAGTTTGCAACCAAGCGGCAAATGATCATTATCAGCAGCATGTAAGTGGCGGAAAATCTCCTCAAATCGATTTCTATGCATAGAATTTCACACTAAATCGTTGTGAACATCTTCGGCAGTTTCCCAATACATTTGTCTCCGAGGTAATGACGAGTATCCACTCAAAACTAAGATTCCTAGAAATGTGTACAGGGTGGCCAACTAAGAATGCGAGGTACTGTATCTGGGACACTATCCATCGTAGAGGCTTGCGCAAAAAAAAACCTGGAAGATATTTTTAAGTTTCTGAAATGGCCGATAGGGGGCGTAACTGGAATCTTGAATCTAAAGAAGTGATGTTTCTGTGAATTCTGCTATATTAACCTAATAAAAAATAACTGATATTTGAAGTCGAGGATAATCTGAACTTCTTTGTTTTGCACTTTTTGACGTATATCTAAAAATAAAGTGGTGGGGGGTACTCAAAGGTTTCCTTAAATAACCCCCTGTATCTTCGAATCGGTTAAGCCGATTTTAACAAACTTGGGCGCGTTAAAATGAGCTATTCTTGAGCTACAAATGTTATAATATTTGAAGTTTTGTTAGTTTCACATGTCGTCGCTAAAGGGCTTTGTTCGACATTCCGACAGAAATGGTTAATTTTCGCAAAAAAATTAAATGCATTGGTATGACTTTTTTCATGAACAAGTAGCTAAATGATGCATAAACAAGCTCGCGAAACCCGCATCTCGATATCTTGTTCCTAACCTAAAATATCGGCCAAAGAAAACTTTATACGAAAATCCCTTTTTTTTAACTATATTTTTCGGAATTGTTCCTATTATGTAAGTTGTGGCCCTAAAAAGGACCGATTTAAAGGAAGGTTGGACGAGGAAGTCTGTTTCCATGGCCTCCGCGATCGCCGGACTGAACTTGCCTCGATTTTTATTTATGGGGGCGCTTAAAGGACATCGTGTTTCGGACTCAACCTACTACTAGAGAAGATATGAAAAACTGGATACGTAACGCATTACGTAACATACCGAGAGTCGAAATTGAAGCTGCAGTTTTGTCTAGTCATGAGAGGCTTCAGCAATGCATAGAGCGTAATGGTCAGCATTTACGGGGGCATTAAAAACCTTCCTCCTTTAAATCGGTCCTTTTTAGGGCCACAACTTACACAATAGAAACAATTCCAGAAAAATATAGTTAAAAAAAATAAAAATTTTAGGGATTTTCGTATGAAGCTTTCTTTGGCCGATATTTTAGGTTAGGAACAAGATATCGAGATGCGGTTTTCGAGAGCTTGTTTAGGCATCATTTAGCTACTTGTTCATGAAAAAAGGTCATACCAAAGCATTTAATTTTTTTGCGAAAATTAACCGTTTCTGTCGGAATGTCGAACAAAGCCTTCTAGCGACGACATATAAAACTAACAAAACTTCAATTATTTTAACATTTGTAGCCCAAGAGAAGCCCTTTTCAACGCGCCCAAGTTTGTTAAGATCGGGTTAGCCTTTCGAAGATACGCGGGGTGATTTAAGGAAACCTTTGGATACCCCCCACCACTTTATGTTTATAGTTACTTTTTTATAGCAAAATTCACAGAAACATCACTTTTTTTCAAGATTGCAGTTACGCCTCCTAGCGGCCATTTCAGAAACATGAAGATATTTTCGAGGTTTTTGTATTGGCCGTTAGTAATAACTTTTTTTTCGGCAAGCCTCTACTATGTATAGTTTCCCAGATGCAGTACCTCGCATTCTTAGTTGGCCACCCCGTACATCTTATCGGCTTCAGTTCAAAATCTGCTTTGTTTTTCTTTACGGCGTTCATGCAGGTAAACCGCACTTTTAACAATATTCGGAGTCAAGAAAAGTTCAAAAACCTCCAAAGGAGGACTGTGCCCAGACATTGTCAACAGACAAATTTTACGTACTGTTTATCTGCTTTTTGCAAATCGTCTTCAGCTTGTCATCGGAAAGATTCGGTAGTCGCTATTCCTTTCATCTGTACTGGCTCTTGAGTAGGTTCAATACTTTTGGAATGGATAAATTTGCCTTTTGCTTTTCCTTTCTTTGGGTACTTGCATTTCTGTAGGTTCTTTGTTTTCAGGCAAGTCGGTCGATGTATTCGAATCAGAAAGGTTATTATTATAAAAAATTCAGCCTCAGCTGTGAGGGACACAGACAATTTGGATCGTGGCATTCCTCATCCTCTGATTCTTTCGCATTTTCTTCTCCGCCGTCAGGTGGTAAAATAACAATACAATCCGGCGTTTGGTAAACTGTTTCAATATTTTCGATTTGTTCTAAAAGCTACCACGCTGCGGTAAGAGGTCGTTTCCTGAAAGGAAAGTAACTGTTAAGGCCAATGGGTCGTTAATGGCGCAGTCGAATCTTAGTGGGCTTTACTTGGCAACTATGTAAAATCGAGTGAAATAAACATAACCTATACTTACAACATTGTCTTCTTGACCTACCAATTTCGATCTGATATCATTGCATACGGTAAATAGCTTAGTGAAATAGTCACTAACAAGAAATAAATAAATTACAGCCGGTGTGTTTTGTGTCAACCACGCGCCACTTCCTCGTTAGGAATCAGAAGGTAAAGTTTGATACCGAGTATTTTTTACATATAAACCAGTTTTAACAGTAAATGTATGATCGGTTGTTAACGACCCCTTGGGTATTGTTAGGTTTATAGTTTTTTACAAATTTAAACTTATGTATTCAAGTCGGTGGAAGGCTTTTTGCATATGTTACGTTTTCTGAAAAGGGAAGGAGATTGCAAAACATAGAGGGTGTTCAGTTTAAAATAACAAAGTTGTCCCATATCCGGAAATGGGCCATTTTATTTGCGGTAAAACAAAAGCCAGTAACACATCGGCAATAGTTTCAAAAAGAGATTTCCGAAAATCCAAACCATTCTGTGAAAACCGCACCTTGCTAACTTCTCCCATTATAACGTTTTTCAAGATCAAAGTAGGCCTAAATATGGCCGGCTGAAACACAAATATGTTAAATATTCATTATGGGAGTCCTTGTACGATAAGATTGGTAGCGCTGTTCAAATGGTTTTTGTGTCACGAGCCGGCTAAGATTCTTTTACTGTAAATAATACAGCTTTCAACTCTTCTTGGAGTGTAAAGGTACCATATGGTTAAATTCAATTTACTCTTGACAACAAATCAACGATTATAGTGAAACTGGGCATTTTGAAAGCACTTCTAATTATCTGTCTAAAAGTTCCTTAATCATAAAACTTGTATGTGCCATAGTTAGGAGTAATTTCAGTTATTTGCCGAAATACACCTAATCATATTCAGTGCCCTTTGAGATTGTTTCATGTTATGTTATACACAAACAAAAGATTTCAATAAATTGGCCCAAACAGTGATAGGCTTCAAGATTTGGTTTTTTGTAGGAGAAATGCAATAAGCAAACGAATGGTTTCAGTACAAACAAAATATACTTACACAGATTTCACTTTGATCATAAGCATGAATACAATGAGGTGCAAGTTAAATTTTTTGACAGACAATCGCAAACGTTTACTACATATGGTATTTTGCAGTTACATGTTGAACTTACTTCGGCAATTGTTGACATTACAGGAATGTCTCTCCTCCCGTTCTCAATTTTTCATCTGTACCCATCGTATCTGGAGCATTTATACACGGCAAATGAACCGACGTCCAGATGCTAGATTCGTGTATGACACGTTTGCAACTTTGGTGGAGTGCATTCTCAGTAGGCGGTATCATCTCAGGATTTTGATTATTGTGACAAAAGATAAGCTTTCGTGTTTGGTTAATTGTTTTAGAGTAGTCCCCGTACATGGTAACTATGCATTCTTCTAGTTACCTGAATTTCTCGTCGATTTCTATAATGGAAAACGGCGCATTAATTAGTTTGCACATTGTTTTTGGTACATTATAGGGACACTTTCCACGCACTGAAAGTAAGTCTCTTAAGCTTTCCTCTAAAAAGTGACGTATCGGAATCTATCAGCTATGAGATTATTTTGACGCACAGAGTACAGGAAGTATTGTGTTGTACAAGAACGCATTTTTGATAAAAGTATGAACTTGAGTTTGTAAAAGAGGCTTTTTTGTGTTCATAATGAAAGTTTGAAGTAAATGTTACACCACTGGAATTTTTCGTGAAGCGTTGAACATATGTATATATATATATATATATATATATATATATATATATATATATATATATATACAAGCGAAAATCACTCACTCACTGATAACCATCGCACAGCCGAAACGGCTCGACGGATCTACTTCAAATTTTGAAAGGGCCTTCCTTTCGTGCCCTAGGCGTCGAATAAGGTTTTTCGAAATTCGGTCCGTAAGTGCCAAAAAACGTCAAAAAAAAAAGGATTTTCTGACTAAAACGGCGCCCCGCGTCCGAAATATCAACTCGATCGAAAAAATCTCGGAGAGGTCGATGTTTATTTTCAGTCTGCCGTCTTCTCCGACGGCCAAAAAAATTTTACAGTGGCGTGCGGCCGGGTGTGGGTGTCCTAACTGATATATTAACCCTGAATCGTTGGTCCTAAAGACACGACATTTGGAGGGTGTGTTCTTTGTGAAGTGTAGGTATCCACTAAGAAAGGGTATTTCGAAATTCCACTACTAAGAGGGTGAACTGGGGAGTTGAATTCTTTTGTGAAGCTTTTTATTCTATGGGTCGATTGACTCGAAAATTGATACACATATTCTTCAATTAAAATTATAAGACGTCTATCACGTATTCTATTTTTTGATACGACGCGTAATTTAGCTGCCAAAAAATTCTTAAGGTATAATTTAAGTGTTAGTTCAAATTTTTTCATCCGAATAACGATTCATTTTATTAGAAAAAGTGCAGACTAACTTTTTAAAGAAAATTTAATTTTACAGAACTTTTCTTTATAAACTTTCTTAATATAATGCAAGGTAACTCTAAAAAATAATTAAATATGAATGAAAATGGTTAAACTGTATTATTGATATTTTATATAAGCGAGCGGCTTTGAAATTTTTTTTAGTTAACATGTCCATCTGAAATGAAGTTCCAAACGTCATTCTGACATAGATTATAGTTTTTGTTTTTACCATGTTGCCTGTTTTCGTTATAAACGTATGAGAGGTTGCAATTTGTTATAATTTTTACCTTAAGTATAGAAGGTTATGTAACCGACTTTTTAAGTTAGCATCTATACTTGAAATCAAATAAGAATAAAGTAGAGGGCGCTTGAATTAAAGTTATGTTTACACTGCTATAATGTATATATGGCGGCAAAATAATAACACGCAAGTCATTATCCAAGTTTGGTGACGAATTCATTCACTTAATCTACTCACTTGGCAACAACAGTTTCAATCACTGATGTATTCAAAGTTGCTGTATACCGCAACGAAGCACGGGTATTCCGCTAGTACTATATAAAAGCATATTTAAACGTTGTATAAAGAATGAGAATTATTATTTTAGTAAAACCCCTATTGAGACAATAATGAGTGCCATTGTTCATGGCTACTGTATTTTCAGGAATTCAGCTTCAAAATTGCTAAGAATGAGTAGCGTGAGCAAATTAATGGTATGTTATTACGGTATACAATAAACATACATGTATATTTTACTTGTATAAACGGGTTAGAATTTCGCAATGGAAAATTTTATGTATGAATCAAGAACAAATGAAATTTACTGAATTTTGCGGAAGGAGACTTTGCGCATATATGAGACGTTCATGAAAATTAGATTATAGGTCTAAGTATTGTGTTGAGTGAATGTGAATGCCGAATTTGTATAGTCCAGAAAGTTAATGCAATTTTATAATGGTATAGATAGATGGGCCAAATTTTACGTTGATTCCTTTTCAGATTGTGCCGACAAAGGCACATGACGTTTAAACCCCTCTAAGAGTGATTGGCGCAATAGACTTTGGCCACATCTAGCAAGATTGACGTTGAAGTTACAAAGCTGGAAAAGTCATAAGGTGAGAAGGTCCTTAATTGCGAACCCTCAGATTAAAAAGTCGCGTGCGTGGGTTTATTATTTTTGTCATGGAGAACATAACGATCCTTGCTAATTTACATTGTACAAATTTTCGATGCAGTGAATCCATTATTTTTTACTACTAAAAATATTTTTGGGGATGAAATAATAAACAAGTTCACAAATGAAATAATTAATGTTAGTTGGAAGTAGTTCTAGACCTTTGCAAAAATGTATCTATAAAAATTAGTTTAATTATCCTAAATCTTTACGGGCAATTTAGTGCATTTTCTTTTGTAATTCATGCTAAAGCAAATATTATTTCGATTTATTGAGTATAGAAGTATTTGCAGTAATAAACACAATTGGTGTCTAACAACCGCAAATCTAGTTTATAGCTGTGGATTCATACCTAATGTTCCTTACGGCCTGTTAATAAAATAGATTACAATTATTATTAGATTATAATATAATTAGAATAGATTACAATTTTTTATAATAAACAGAAACTTTCCTGTCACAGTCGTTACATAAAAATGTTTTATTTGTTCCGTAGAATGACTGACATACGACTTATTTGTATTTGGTCATATTAAGAAACCAAGTAAGATAATAGATTTGATTATTTTTTCAACAAAGCCGAAACAAGTAATACCAGCTATTAGTGAAACTGACAACGGCTATGATGAGGTGAAGTGTTCATTCTTTGTACCACAATTACAAGTTAAAATTGAGAGTAATTCACAAATGGTACTGCTGGATAGAAAATTCTGTTAGTGTAATAGCAGAAAAAGTTTTCAATACCATTAAAGCCAATAATCCTGAAATTCCGGTTATTCCGGTATGACTGCAGTGGTATGAAAAATTAAGAAGCTATTTGCTCATACTGAAGTATGAGAGAAAGGACAGCAAGTGTTTTTTTGATAGCGAACTGCTTGAGTCTGCCATATACAACTGGAACTGATTGGTTGACACGCCACAGGGCAATAATCTACGTAGCGGAAAGGATACTAACGCTTAGCGGTACAGACAGCACCGATATAGAATTTACTAGAATGGAGGTTGTGTGACAGAGGAAGCACCAATGTATGAAGACAGATTCAATGAGGAGTTATGACAGGTTTTAAATGAATAGGAGAAACAGAAGAAAACAGAAATCAAATGCTAACCAGCGGTCACATATACCAGTGTACGAGTGTATGACAGCTTTGCCATACCATGATGTGTTTTCACAATACATGTGGTGACACCAAATGCTTACCGTTAATGCGATATTCTCAACCGTAACAAGCAACGAGAAAATAATTAACGAAACATAAGTAAGGAATCTATTAATGTAGCAATGAGCGATAAAGTGGTGCACGTTTACAGACTGAGGCTGTAAGAAGAGTGTGAAAAGGATTCAAATGCACCAAATACTGACACAGAGTCGCAGAAGACCAGATTGAGAGCACAGGCGGAGCAGAAACAACACTACTGTGAATATCAATTATGGATATTTAGGTTGGTCCCTTAAACTGAGCAGAAATATCTAATATAGTTCCAACGCATAAATTGCTGCAATATAATGTGCTTCCTATGTGCCGATAGAATAAGAAGGAAATCAAATAAAACGGAATCGATCTCTTCTTAAATAAAGTGAAAGCATCTGTATGTGAACTATAAACGGACTTCAGAGTAACTGTGAGTAGTGTAAAAATTACAAAGCAAGCAAAACGCTTCGCCATCAAGCCCGAGTTTTTTTACACCCACAATATTTATAGTTCCGCGATTTGTTTAATTAATGCTATTTGTTCAAAAGCAAATGTTGCGTGTCTATCGAATTGTTTGTAAATGGCTCACCGCACATCGTAATCTTGTTAATACAATTTTGTTCGCCAATGAGTGTACATTTACTCGATACGGCATTTATACTCCCATTTTTTTGCAACTTTACAGTCCCCGTGAAACCACAGATCAGAATTTTTTCAACATCATTTTACGGTTATTGTATGAACTCTTCATATCTGGCAACTAAGAATCATGTTATCTCCTCTCCTAAATGTTTCCTTCGTGGTTCGTAAAGCAGACCATTACAAACAGGCCAAATCTTTTGCTTTATCTGATGGCTTTCTAAAGGACAGGAAGATGGTAATTCCTAAGGAATAACGCTGCAGGGTCCAATCTTAATATTACTCTTTGCTACTGTCGGACATTGCGGCCTAACCAATACTGTGCCTCGAATCTCTTGCTACTTTTCTGGACAGCCTTACGTGTCGACGAATTTTGGTATATGCTAAGCTGTTCCAGGCTTCTTTTATCCAACTGCAGTTTCTACACATCCTTGGGCTGACCTGCTAGGTTCGCTACCCAGATCGTCCTAGTGTCATCCTTTTATTCTTGTTGTGGCAGATT
This sequence comes from Vesta saturnalis, assembly GCA_036346205.1. Taxonomy (NCBI): domain Eukaryota; kingdom Metazoa; phylum Arthropoda; class Insecta; order Coleoptera; family Lampyridae; genus Vesta; species Vesta saturnalis. The sequence continues at coordinate 3,655,655 of JARFJB010002120.1, forward strand.
ATTTTACCAAATCTCCTTGCTTCTTTCCTCTCCGGCCAATGCTGTCTTTCGAATCGTCGAAAAACAAGTCTTTTTATTTTTCGTTTCATATTACATTACCACTGATAGCGGAGTAGAAATTTGAAGCACTTCGCTTTTTGTGAACCTCAACAGATGTTATATCGCGATCTTGGCCCTGATCCTGCTAACCTTACCTCTCCTCTTCTATATCCTGACCGTAATAAATCTCCTACTAGTGCCACTTAATTATATGACTGACTTCGCTCAGATATTATCAAACGGTCGAGAAGTTCTTCTTTGTGTATGCAGAACTGTGACAATTTTCGTCTCAAATATGTACGCTACTGAATCGGTGATTCCGTTTGGGATAACAGTGGGAAAACTCTACCTAATAACGATAATTAGCTATAATTGGTAAAACGGTTTCAAAAGTCAATATCTTTGTATGTCATGAATTACAAATACTGATTTCTATAGTTTTATGCGAATATTAAGAAACAAGTTGTATCATTTTCTTTTTGTACAACTTGATTAAGTAACGGTAAGTTTTGAAAGACAATCGGTGTTAATAAAGGTAAGTAAAATTCATCAATAAATTAAGCTTTGAGAAATTTCACATTTAGTGATGTAGTTTATAAAACTAGCAAAGTTAAAGAGTTTTTATTCACGAGAACTATTTTTAACCTCAAACGAAGCTGGAAGTGAAATTCGATTTGACTCTCCGAAACGCACCTTTCCAACTCAAGCTTTTCATTTCAGAACTCCTATCAGAGAAATAATCAGCAATTTTTTTAAAAAATTGCAATTTAAAAAGCAATTGAACATTGTGAAACAAATATACTGAAATTAAAAATGTTTATTAATTTTATTTACTACATAAATAGTTTACCTCGTGTAGGATTTGAACCTACGACAAGTACTTTGCTAGGGTACCGCTGAGCTTCCGAGATACAAGCCCTAATCGATGTAAATTTTGTCTTTATGTATGTAGAACTGATGTAAATTCTAAATATAATGAGAATACAGTCAAATTACTTATATTAATGGAATGTAAGTATGCAGTATGGCAAGGATTCACACATACCAAAGCAACTTTACTAATATTAAATTATTATAAATTTTGTTATGAACGAATAAGTTCAAAAGTAAATATGTAATTAAAAATTATTATTAATTTTATTAAATACATAAATACAAAGTTTACTTCGAGCAGGATTTTAACCTACAACATGTAATTTGCTGGAGTAATTAAAATTAACTACATATTTACTCATGAACTTATTCGTGCATAACAAAACTGATAATAATTAAACAAATTCAAAGGTGTGTACGACGGCATTGAATAATTGAATCGAAGAGTAACAAAGCCACCAATGACATTTATAAATAGCCATTGTATATATTATGTATATTTTTTTTATAATTCGTTTATTTTTTTGTTAAATAAGAGAGGTTTTGGTTCTTGTCCCATGCACAGTACTAAAATCTTGATGAAGAAGCATTTGAGAACCATGTTCATATACGTTACCTTGCGGTACACCCTGTATAATTTTATTGGAAGATACAAGGATCACGTGAATAGTTCTCGTCCTGACACAGAGATGGCGATCCAATCAGGAAAAATTTATGTTTTCTGCCTGGGTGCACGTGATATTAGTTCGTATGACAAGTTTTAACTTGTTCTCTCAAGTAGTTTGTTTACACGAATTTTTGCAGTAGACGTCTTACGTGTTTTTCGTTAAAATGGATAAATTGGAATATCGTGCGGTCATAAAATTCTTCGTTTTGTATGGATTATCTCTTAATGCAATTCATCCGAAGTTGACAAAAGTTTGTAGGGACTCTGCTCCTTCCATGCCAACCGTTAAAAAGTGGGTAGCTGAATTTAAACGTGATTGACCATCCCTCGAAGATGGCCCAGGTGACGACCAAAAACCGCAACCACACCAGAAACTATTGAAAAAGTGCATGATATCGTGTTAGACGATAAGTGAGTAAAGGTGAGTGAGATAACTGAGGCTGTGGGGATATGGGAAGAAAATGTGCGAAACATCTTCACAAGGAATTAGGGATGCCAAAGCTCTCCGCAAGATGGGTGACGTATTTGCTGAATGCCGATCAAAAGCAAATAGGCAAACGATTTTCCCAGCAATCTTTGGACCGATTCAACGATGATCCAACTGATTTTGTGCGGCGATTTGTCACAATGAATGAGACATGGGTCTACCACTACACGCCAGAAACGAAACAGCAGTTCAATCAGTGGGTGGAAGCCGGTGGTGTAACACCAAAGAAAGCAAAATCGCTTCTGCCGAAATGGTCATGACCAGTGTTTTCGGGATGCGAACAATTACAGGCGAATATTAATCCAACCTTCTTGACCAGCTGGATGCCAAAATTCGCGAGAAGAGGCACAAGTGTGCGTTGGTGATGGGAAAACTACGGGATTTGAGGTACAATTTGCTCGGCCATCGGCCCTATACTCCTGATTTGGCACCCTCAGACTTCCATATGTTTCCAAACTTAAAGAAATTTGTTTCTGGTAAGCGCTTTGCATCCAATGAAGAAGTTGAGAGGGCCGTAGATGAAGTTGAGAGGGCCGTAGATGAATATTTTTACAACCTTCCAGACTCTCACTTCCGGGAAGGAATACTGATGTTGGAGGAACGCTGGGTCAAGTGTGCTTATATCCAGGGAGATTGCGTAGAAAAATAAAATCATCTTTTAACTGAAAGTCGCAGACCGAGAATTTTTCACCTTACCCTCGTATGGAAATATTAGTACACTAGATGCAGGTGCGTTTTAACCTATGTACGAACCCGAGCACTACCGTGGGCCCCGCCTGTTCGGGGTCACTGAATAACATTTTTTACCAAAAAAAATATGTTGTTTTTTAAGGTCATATCATAATTTTCTATTACATTTATTTTGCTACATATACCGGGTGTCCAAAGCGTCACACGACGGAAGATTGTGGTTTCGCTATTGATTTTTCATTGAAATCATTTATACAAAAGTTATATGGTTCCAATACGTGCACAACTTGAAAATATTTTAGCACCTACAGGGTGATTCGTAAAAGTAGGGGGGTAACAACTTTTTTATTTTAAATAAAACACCCTGTATATCATTACATTTTTGGATAGCTTAATGAATAAGCTTTTTAACGATGTGTACATTTGTACATATAAAATGTAACGTTGCCAAGTTATTTAACAAAAAAATTTTTTTTCTTGAATCTAAGGTTAGCAATAAAAATTAATTCTTGGTTTATTATTTAAGTTGAGACAAATTATTTTAGGGATATAAATATATAATTAAGCTAGGTATATGCTTTGAAAGGGTGTAAACGTTTTATTGATATATTAAATAGTGGAGAGAAGGCTCCGTGTGAAACTTGAACATGTTCAACGTACATCAATTCTCTTATTTCAAATGGAACACCCTGTATATTTTGATATAGGCGAATAGTACTCTTAAAGATCTATCTTTTGTCTAAATACATTGATACCACTCAAATTTATAGTTTTTAAAATATTTTTGTATAATTATTTTACAACGTAACGATTTAATAGAATGCCATGATTTAAAAACAATAAAACAAAATTTTAATATTAAAAATTAGTATTAATTTTTTTAAATACATAAATAAAAAGTTTGCCTCGAGTAGGATTAGAAGCTACGACCTGTACTCTGCAGGTACCGCGCTCACCAACTGCGCTATCGAGATTCAAGCCCCAATCGATGTAAATTTTGTCTTTATGTATGTAGAACTGATGTAAATTCTAAATATAAATAAAAACATTTTAATATGTCAATTAAGTGTACTACATTTGTATTTAAAAGAAAACTTGAATTAAACGAAGTTAACTCTAAATTTTAAATGAAATATACGAATAACGAATTAATTCAAATGATTTACATAATAGGAAAATCCCAAGGTAACTGTTCACTTCTTTCTAGAATTTATAAACTAAAATTTCCCGATGCCCGTTGTCCAAATGAACGAGTTCTTGAAAACTTAAAAAGTAGATTTGAGGAAACAGGATCCATTGCATATAGAAAGATCAATTGTCCAAAACCTGTGAACAACGAGAAAACTCAACAAGTGTTGCTTCAAGCTATAAAAGTAGTACGGGGACACTATCCCCATCACTTTTTTACGTCACAAGCCCGCCCTTTCGCTTTTTATATGCGCATTTTCCACCTTATTTTTACTCGCTTACGTGTAGGACGTATTTTTCACCCTATTTTTACACACCCCGTGTGACACCTATTTTCCACCCTTTTCTTTTCAGGCCTTTTCAACCCTAATTATTTTTCTCGCTTACGTATAGGACGTGTATTTTCACCCCTATTTTTACACACCCACGTGTAGGACGTGTTTTTCACCCTATTTTATGACAGCTCACGTATAGGACGCGTAGTTTCAACCCTTATGGTTTCTTTTCGAGGTCAACCGTAATTTTTGCACATGTTCACGTAAGGGCTGGTCTTGGTGCTGGGGCTGGACCTGAACCTAGGTGTTGGACTTGGAGTTGGTCTTAGGGTTATTTTGATTGTCATCTAATTAAGGTCCTTCTGACTATATTAATAGCAGTTCCCCTGGAGGTTAGGCAAATACACACGCATACAATGTTGGAAATTGCATAATTAATAAAATATTATTATTAAAATTATCGATCCTATTGCTTTAAAATGGTCAAATGCTATCGGATGATATTTTACCTATACGAGAAAAACGTTGTATTTCTAATAAGGAGGTTCTTGTAAGACACGTGTAGGGCTTCGCAACTTGTTCTCAGGCCTTCGCCCCTGACCGGAGATGGTGTGGGAACCTACCCGTATAAGACAAGTGTAGAGCATGGCCTCTATCGTGGCTCCCTCGATGCAATTGTAAGAGGGTTCTAACTTAATCTTACAGCTGTAGGCGTTCGCCCCATCATACAAAATTGTATTCTAATAAGGAGGTTCTTGTAAGACAAGACTTGTATCAGGGTCTCCGCCCTGGCCCCTTTGGGTAAAAATTGATTTTAGCGCCAGTGTATAGACTAATGAACATTTTCTATAATAGAAGCTGATAATGCACACCTCTCTCTTGCTCTATCTTGTTTCTTCCTCCCCTCTCCCTCTTTCACACACACGCACGTAGGCACGGACGCACAGCACGCACGCACACACGAACGCACGCACGCACCCAGCCACACACCCACACGCACCCGACCGCCCGCACGCACACACACACGCACGCGCACGCACGCGCACGCGTACGCGCACGCGCACGCTCACACGCACGCACGCACGCACGCACGTGCACGCACGCACACGTACGCACGCTCGCACGCACGCACGCACGCACGCACGCACACACACACACACACACACACACACACACAACATAAAGCATCATTGCATTAGGGTAGAAATTATTTATTATTTTACGTCATATTTAATTAGGCTTTAATGTATTCAGCTTGAACTGTAATCTGGTTTCCGCAAACTGTAAGACATAATTTCAGTTGATTGATTGAGATGGTGATCGAGCATGTTTTGTTTGAGATTGATTAATTAATTGATTTGTGTGTGTGTGTGTGTGTGTGTGTGTGTGTGTGTGTGTGTGTGTGAAGGAGAGAGAGGGAGGAAGAAACAAGATAGAGCAAGAGAGAGTGCATTATCAGCATCTATTATAGAAAATGTTCATTAGTCTATACACTGGCGCTAAATCAATTTTTACTCAAAGGGCCAGGGCGAGACCCTGGTACAAGTCTTGTCTTACAAGAACCTCCTTATTAGAATACAATTTTGTATGATGGGGCTAAGGCCTACAGCTGTAAGATTAAGTTAGAACACTCATACAATTGCACCGAGGGCCACGATAGATGCTAAGCTCTACATTTGTCTTACAAGGTTAGATTTCACACCATCTCCGGTCATGGGGCGAAGGTCCGAGAACAAGTTGCGAAGCCCTACGCGTGTCTTACAAGAACCTCCTTATTAGAAATACAACGTTTTCTCGTATAGGTAAAAGATCATCCAATGGCATTTGACCATTTTAAAGCAATAGGATCGATAATTTTAATAATAATATCTTATTAATTATGCAATTTCCAACATTGTATGCGTGCATTTGCCTAACCTCCAGGGCACTGCTATTAATATAGTCAGATGGACCTTAATGGTGACAATCAAAATAACCCTAAGACCAACTCCAAGTCCAAGACCTAGGTCCAGGTCCAGCCCCAGCACCAAGACCAGCCTTACGTGAGCATGTGCAAAAAGACTCTAATTAGGGTTGACCTCGAAACTAAACCAGAAGGGTTGAAAATACGCGTCCTATACGTGAGCTGTCATAAAATAGTGGTGAAAAACACGTCCTACACGTGGGTGTGTAAAAATAGGGGTGAAAATCACGTCCTATACGTAAGCGAGTAAATATAATTAGGGTTGAAAAGGCCTCCGAAAAGAAAGGTGGAAAATAGGTTTCACACGGGTGTGTAAAGATAGGGTGAAAAATACGTCCTACACGTAAGCGAGTAAAAATAAGGGTGGAAAATGCCATTGGGCATATAAAAAGTGAAAGGGCTGTGACGTAAAAAAGTGGTGGATAGTGTCCCGTACTACTTATAAAAGAAAACCATCAAATAAGTATTATAAAAATTGCAGTGGAACATAATTTACAGAAATCAACAATACACAATATAATTAATGAACCCATACAAGATCCAACTCCAGGCATTGGATGAACATGAGTTTGAAAATAGATTAAATTATTGTCGTTGGGGATTGCAACAATCACATAATTTTTTAATGGTTATGATGACAGACTTTTCATAACAATTATTTTATAAGTAGACAAATTCACGTATAATTAGATACAGTAACAATCAACATCGATGGAGTCTCAATGTTTGGGCTGGTATTATTGGAAACAGATTATTAGGACCCTATTTTATGGAAAACAATTTAAATGCAGTAAATTATTTAAATTTATTTTGAACCAACGTGCTACCACGGATTGAAAAGAACATCCCATTCGCTAATGAGGAAATATGATTACAACAGGATGGCGATCCTGCATATTCGGCTCCTGATGTGACGGAGTTTAAATCAGCAATTTCCTGGTTGTTGGATAGTTCGGTATGGACCTATCAGATGGCCAGATAGATCACCCGATCTGACTTTCATAGACTATTTTTTATGGCGCTACATTGCAAATGAAGTTTATAGTAGAACATCGCCGACTACTGCAGAAAATATGAGAGAAAGAAATCAACAAGCGTTTCGTAATGTAACCCAACAAGTGTTGCATAATTTACAACGTTCCTACAGACAACGATTGAATGAGTGCATTGAGAAAAGAGGAGGGTTGTTTGAACCTTATTTATAATTTTTTTAAGTGCACATTTGCATGTGTTTGACTTACCTACTGCTTGTTCTTGTTAATATTTGTTTATTATTTCAATATTATATTGTTTAGTTTATTGTTAAAGATATTTAAGAAATTAATTATTACTATCACTAATCTGGTATTGTGACTTGAAATCATGGCACTGTATTAAATCGTTACGTTATAAAATAATTACAGAAAAATTAAAAAATTGAAATATTTTAAAAACTGTAAATTTTAGCGGTATCGATATGTTTAGATAAAAGTTAGGTCTTTAAAAGTACTATTCGCACATATCCAAATGTACAGAGTGTCCCATTTGAAATAAGAGAATTGATGTACGTTGAACATACTAAAGTTTCACACAGAGCATATACCTAGCTTAATTATATCCCTGAACTAATTTGGATAATAAACCAAGCATTAATTTTATTGCTAACCTTTCATTCAGGAAAAAATACATTTTGTTAAATAACTTGGCAACGTTGCGTTTATATGTACAAATGCTTATTCATTAGGCTATCCAAAAATGTAATGATATACAGGGTGTTCCATTTAAAATAAAAAGTTGATACCCCCACTACTTTTACGAATCACCCTGTAGGTGCTAAAATATTTCTAGGTTGTGCACATATTGGAACCATGTAACTTTTATATAAATGATTTTAATGAAAAATCAACAGCGAAGCCACAATCTTCCGTCGCGTGACGCTTTGGACACCCGTATACATTTATTGAATAACACTTTAACACTTTAGATATTGCACAGGGAAATATAAAGTTCTTACGATGGCTTTGGTTAGATTTGAATGTAAAGTGTCTAATTATCACTTAATGGTATAATAAACATAAATTAAGTAAGAACATCCACTGATTAGAAAATGGCCAAATATGACTTAATGTTTTAAATTTGGTGTAAGTAGTAATTAAATATACTTAATAAACTGAATAGTATTCGAAAAATTTTAATTCTCACATTTTGTTGCGAAAACAAGTGATTAATACAAACAATTAATATAAATATGTGTGTTGCAATATTAAAAGCGAGCAATTTAAAAAAGCGAGAATATTACATAATTTGCAACGATAATCTATATTGTTTCAAAGCGTGAAGTTTAGGTATTGTCTAATTGCGTTATTATTATATTTTGTAGAGAAAGTCCGTTATGAGAGTGTTCAGATTACAAACGAGTCAGTTAACAAATAACACGCCAGTTCTGATACATATTTATAAGTTGAGAAACCATTATTATAGCATCCATCAGTTCGTTTTGGTTTGTTAATCGCGTGTATTGTTATGAACGCTCGCTTATTTTAATTACTGAATATTATAGCAATTATGTTGGACAAATACAAAAAAAAAAAAGTGAAAACTTCAATAATGCAAAATTGGAACAAACGTTATTTCTCATTCTGAAATTATTTCGTTCTTATCAAAAATGAATCTAATAGGTGGTACATGTATTTTAAAATGCTTAATCATCTAATCTGGGTTTTATCTAAATTCACCCCGCACTAAATAAATAATTATCTACCGAACAATCCATTGTTGCGAACAATGAAAAACGTATTGTGGAAATTTCAGCCTAAGTTATATCTATAATAAAGGTGTAGCGCAAGGATTAATAAGTGGACCTACACAACGGTGGGCACTCATGCTTGACTCTCATAAAAGGGGGCTAAATTTCAGCTTAATTGTTACTGTGACACCATCTGTTTCCTTTCGTACCGAAGTGGTAACAATCAGATTAGGTTGCCTACTACTTACTTTATCTAATAATCATTTGCGTGTATGTATTATTTTCGTGGTTGCCTTATTTTTAATACGGATATCTCGCAAGTATATTTATGGGAAAATAAATTGCTAGTATTTTTAGGGTTGTTAAATTTGAATAATGCTTTGCTACGTTTCAATACAGGAAGCTATTTGTAGCTATTCAATGCAAAAGTAGATTTTACCCAATTATTATTTCAAATTTCATTACCAGTAGTAAATGTTTAATAATCCTAAAGTTTACTTACCACAACACCCTTCACACGCAATTAAGTAGGTATAATTCAGGCCGAACGTGCTCAAAATCTCTAAAATTACTAACTTCAGCCGCTTTCAAAATCTAACGTTTTTAAATTAAGCATCCCTTTTTAAAGAAATCTAATGTGGCAAGGCTTCAATTTAATGTGTTAGGCTCAACTTATTTCAAACATACCTTGAACACATTAGCATCTGTCTATTTCTTTGAAGTATTAGATAATAGGAATGTATCAATAATTAATGAAATATTCGGAAACGCAAACTTTCACGATTATCACCCATCATTGTACTAATTTTTCATACGCATTTAAACGTTTCGACAACAATCACGGTTATCGTCCCCTGCAAATGGAAATGATTGTAAAAACATAATTAGCATGTCAAATAAATGTATGAAATCTGAAAACGCAATTACGGAACCCAATTTTATTACAGTAAAGATCTTTAATAGATTAAACATTATGAAACCGGCTTGAAAATTATTCAGAACAAACCAACGCTAACAATGCAAAACGCAAATTTAACAAAATTTAATCAAATCATAACGTAAGTTTGAAGTTGTGAAACACTTTAATTTGAAAGTGGTAAAAGTATTCACGGCTAAAAATTTAACATGCCTATTAAACATGTAGTAAAATGATAACAAATTCCAACAAGGAAATAATTTTCCGTTACTATTTAAGGGTTGTAAGCGTGATGATACAGAGTAATCCAATAAACGTGCGTCGGTCAATAATTAATAAATCGTTTATGTGATCTGAGCTACAACCCAAAATTATTGTCAAGAATACATAGTGTACCAAAATGGAATACACTAATTTTTTATGTGAAAATGTAGCCTCTGTAGGTTCTATTCGATATTAACCCTTTAACGCATCACGATTCATATATGACCAAGTTGATCAATTCTGTAACTACATGCCGGATCATATCTTGTACAAACGTAGCTAAGCGATGCGACAAAAATGGCCTCACTTTATTAGATTTTGCGGTCTGTGGAAGCGCTGCAAGTTTGTATTAGTTGGTTGGCTGTGTACGCAGTAAATTCGCCAATTTGACCTGTGTTTATTTGCAACAACAACAGAATTATCTTACGGGAAAAATTATCACGTGACTTCTTATTGAATAAAAAAGATTTTCAGGTAAGACATGGACTACTACAGCAAATAAAGCGCCAAGAGTCAATAAAATAGTGTGTGCCTTATATGGCACAACATGAAATTTAGAAATTGGAATTATTCTTTTACAGACTTCAATTATGGCTTGTAAATTATTTTATGGCAACTTGAGGAATGTGAATTTGCCGCTTGATGGTCATCATTCCCGAAACAGACATTTTCTCTGAAGACCACTTGTCTGAAGATAATCTGCCTCTGCCTGAGATAAGAAACAGGATGCGTAAAAACACAAAGACTCCAAGTTCCACTACATCCGCATCGAAAACCGCCAAACCTAATTGGATCAGGGGAAATCTGAAGAAAATTGAAGAACAAATAAGATTCAAACGCAGTAAAAATTTGCCGGGCGAAATCTTAAATCTAAATCTTGTGAAATTCATTACCGATCAAACAAGCTTGCATGCAGTCCAACAACGTCCAAATAAACCAGCAAATGTTAAGGAAGAAGAAAATGAAGAGTTTATAGGAATTTGCCTATATACGAGGCAGGTTCAATAAATACACGTTCGAGCGGTAGTACATATAAGCAGTTTATTTAAACTAAACAAAATTGACATTACTTCACAGACACGCATCCCACTGCCTCACAAGATGTTGTATGATGGTATCGTACCATTCCTCTGGCAGTTGATGGAACCATGTCAAAACTGCGTGCTGGACTTCAGCGTCCGACTGGAATCGCTTTCCCTCGAGTGTCTTCTTCAATGGTCCAAAGACATGGAAGCCACGGGGTGACAGGTCCGGGCCGTAAGGGGCCCGCGCTGTCTGTGGCGTGATCATGTTAGCGATATGCGGACGGGCGTTATCGTAAAGGAGGATCGCGCCTCGAAATTATAAAATATACTTAACAAAACAAGGGATCCTCACATTAGGCACTGTAAGAATAAAACGCGTTACAGGATGTAACATGCCAAAAGAAACAGATATGAAAAGAGAAGGAAGACGGTCCTTAGTAGAGAAACTTACAACTATAGAAGATACAGAAATATATGTTGTGTCTTGGTATGATATTAAAGTCGTGACGACCATGTCTACATATGCTGGAAGTGAACAGGTTGGTGGAAAAAACACAGTTTTTTAATACCGACAACTCCCATAAGATGGTTGCTTGCCCCCACAGTGTTTTTGTGGATAATAGCTATATGGGAGGGGTTGATTTTTAGTTTCAATGTTGGGTTTTTATCACATAATAATCAGATCTCAGAAATGGTATTTGAGAATCTTCTTCCACTTTTTAGACATGTGCTCGGTAAATAGTTGGTTGCTGTTTAGGAGAGCAGGAACATTCTTTGTCCCTACTGGATTTCAAACTTGCAATATCTCACACACTACCCTTTGCCCGAAAACCTTTGAGAAAGACTGCAGGAAGACCATCGAACGATGTACAACAATCATATAAAATAAAAAAGAAAATAAGGCCTACCAAAGAAATTCCCCAACAGGATGTTCAGTGGGATGGTGTAGGCTATTTACACGAATGCGAAAATAACAGGTGAAGATGTAAGCTTCCCGGTTGCACGGCAAAATCATTTACATTCTGCTGTAACTGTAAAATTCCGCTGCGTTCCATATATGACACAAGCCCGTTTTTTGTAAAATAAACGTCAAAATTCCTTAAATATTTTTAAAATTATTTTTCCTAGCAAAAAATAAATTCTTCTGATTATCGTAAATTCTTTAGACCAAAATAAAAAGTTATGCAGTAAAGCGTTAAACCACAAGTTTGTAAGATTGTCAAATGCAGTGTCGCCGAGCTATGATGAATTTAGTGAAAATATACCCTCTTCAAACTGTTATATCTCTGCCATTATTCGTCAATTACTCTGAAAATTTTACGTGTGACTTAATATTGGCCTCGTTCATCGACTTGCTTTTGGATTCTACCATAGACGGTGGCCAAAATGTCTTCCATTTCGCTTCTATTTTAATTGAATTTCTTAAATACAACATTATTTCGCCGTTGGAAAGTTTAAAGAGTGCTCATTCATAAGGTATATCCGAAAAATTGCAGGCATCATGGCATAAGAAACAATTGCTACTCATTGGCATAACAATGCATCTAATTTTATACCCCACGCAAATACCGTATTAACTTAAAATATTTGGAAAATGGGCTCTTAGTTCATCATTATATAGTGTTACATGATCAAACTGCAGTAGGCGTTGTGCACGCCTACCGAGGTAAGCGCGTTGCCAAACCAACTGCTGTGGAAATAGGCAGGTTTGATATAAGGCGTAAAATGATTGAGATTTATTATCAAACACCTTACACTTGCCACAAATCAACAAATAACATTCAATCCAGGAAATATTGCCTCGAGACGCCGCCAAAATCGTAAATTTTTATAAAATAGTCCTAGACGAGGTGTAAAGTTAATCCTACCTGACTGTGGAAGATAGATTTGAAGCCTACTCAATAAAACCAAACACAACTCAAGTTTAAACACACGTTCACTTTAACAGAGTGCGTTAAATTTTGTCTCAGAGATCTTAATACACGTAGATTCAATTTGGAAAGAATTTAGAAGCGCAATTACCCTTAATAAATTTATTCAAAGCTTAATAAAATTCTGAAGCATACGAGTCGTCATATTCTCATTAATCGCATATTCATAAAACGTTATCTTGGTACTTTCTAATTAACCCCCATATACACATAGATTAGTGTTTATAACTATCACAAAAATCTGAAAAAAATGAATGTCACCCAATTTAGAAAAATAATACTTCGGCTTATTAATTTTTTACCACATAACCATTAATTCGTATTTTCAAGACGTTCATAAATCATATATTTTCTATCAAATATTGTTTGAAACTATTCTCCTTAAAATGTATTTAAACACTCGCCAGCATGAATGAATCGTGCTAATTTATACCTATAATTTCTTCTTAATAAATATCTTTTTATCAGTATTATGTATTTAATGACTGTCAATTAATGCAAAATAAGTAAATTTTTGTAATAGTTTTGACTCAAATCAACCAATTCTTAGATCAATCATTTAGCCAAAATATCAAAAGATTGATTACTGTTAAATGATGTAATCAGGTTAGTAATTCTTTACAAAGAAACAATGAACTCTTATAATATTGATTTTAAGACCCTAGACTAATAAATTACAATTTATATAGATAAAGAAAAAGTTAACTAATGGGTCTCTATTGGGCAAGTTTTCAAAAGATATTGCTTCCAAGGAGTACACAGAAGAGAAACTAATTTGTATAGATTAAAAAATCCCTAAATCTTATAATCTAACGGATAATAATGGTAATGTACATTACCCTTAATGCCTGAACTGAACCTTGCAATATAAGCAATGACACCTCTAAAAATAATCTAGCTTCTAACATTCAGAAATCTAGAATTATCCTTACATAAAAATTCCGCAGTCCTGTATGCGGCATAATGGGTTTATTTTATATATATAATATATTTATATAATATATTAATATTAATATTAATATATAATTTATAATATTAATATATAATATAATATATAATATATAATATATAATATATAATATATAATATATAATATATAAATATAATATATAATATATAATATATAATATATATATATATAATATATAATATATAATATATAATATATAATATATAAATAATATAATATATAATATATAATATATAATATATATATATAATATATAATATATAATATATAATATATAATATATATATATAATATATAATATATAATATATAATATATATATATATATATATAT
>JARFJB010002120.1:3672500-3705000 GCA_036346205.1 Vesta saturnalis
TTTGCAAGCTTTTGTGTTTTCGTGTTTGCGTGTATTCGCGTTTGAGTGCTTGCGTTGTTGCATGTTGTTTGCGCTTTGTGATGTGCCTGTTTTATAACTGTGTTTAAACATCAGCTTGTCTGTTTTGTTGTCTTGTGCTTGTGCTTGTGCTTGTGCTTTTGTGCGTGCTTGTGCTTGTGCTTGTGCTTGTGCTTGTGCTTGTGCTTTGTGCTTGTGCTTGCTTGGTTTTGCTTGTGCTTGTGCTTGTGCTTGGCAGTGCGGCTTATGCTTGTGTTTGTATTTGACTTGTCCTTGTGCTTATGTTTGTGTATGCTTTGCTGTGCTTATGTGGTTGTGATTTGCTTGTGCTTGTGCTTGTGCTCGTGCTCGTACTCGTGCTCGTTTTGCTCGTGCTCGTGCTCTCGTGCTCGTGCTCGTGCTCGTGCTCGTGCTCGTGCTCGTGCTCGTGCTCGTGCACGTGCCGTGCTCGGCTGGGCTCGTGGTCGTGCTCGTGCTCGTACTCGTGCTCGTGCTTTGATTTGTAAGAGGAGACGTTAAAGAGCAGGAAACAGGAGAACGGAGAAACGAGGAAAACAGGAGAACGAGAAAACAGGAGAGACGAGAAAGGGACGAGAGAAACGAGAGAGAACGAATGAGGCAGGGAGAACGAGGAGACAGGGACGGAGAGACAGGAGAGACAGAGGAAGGAGAGACAGAGAGGACAGGAGACAGGAAGGACAGAGAGAGACGAGAGAGAGGAGACGAGACAGGACAGAGACAGAGAGAGACAGAAACAGAGAGACAGGAGAGAACGAGGAGAGACAGGAGAACAGAGAGAGACAGAGACGAGGAGGAAGGAGAGAAGACGAGAGAGACGAGGAGAGACAGGAGAGACAGAGAGGACGAGAGAGACAGAGACGGAGAGACAGGAGGAAGGAGAGAAGGAGAAGACAAGAGACAGACGGAGGAAGAGACGAGAGAGACAGAGAGACAAGACAGGAGAGAGAGACAGGAGAGACAAGAAGAGACAGAGAGGACAGAGAGACGAGAGAGACGAGAGACAGGAGAGAGACGAGAGAGGACGAGAGAAAGAGACAGGAGAGACAGGAGACAGAGAGACAGACGAGGAGACAGGAGAAGAGACAGGAAGACAGAGAGACAGGAGACAGGAGACAGAGGAGAGACAGACAGAGAGACAGGAGACAGAGAGAGACAGAGAGACGAGAGAGACAGGAGAGACAGGAGACAGAGACGAGGAGAGAGAGAGACAGGAGAGACAGAGAGGACGAGAGAGACAGGAGACAGACAGGAGAGAGAGAGACAGGAGACAGAGGAGAGACAGGAGAGCAGAGACAGAGACAGGAGACAGGAGAGACAGGAGACAGAGACAGAGAGAACAGGAGAGACAGGAGACGAGAGAAGGGAGAGACAGAGAGGAGAGACGAAGAGACGAGAGAGACGAGGAGAGACAGGAGAGACGAGAGGAGACAGAGAGAGGAGGAGCGAAGGGAGGACAGGAAGACAGGAGACAGAGGAGCAAGAGAGAGGAGAGAGGAGGGAGACAGGAGAGAGAGACAGGAGGACAGGAGACAGAGCGAGAGACAGGAGAGACAGGAGAAAGAAGGAGACAGACAGGAGAGAGACAGAGACAGGAGAGACAGAAGACAGAGACGAGAGAGAGACAAGGGAGAGACGAGGAGCAGAGACAGAGACAAGGAGAGAGAGACAGGAGAGGAGACGAGGGACAGAGGACGGAGACGAGAGAGCAGAGAGAACGGAGAGAAGAGACAGAGAGAGAGGACAGGAGAGACGAGAGAGAGACAGAGAAGAGACAGAGAGAGACAGGGAAGACAGAGAGGACAGGAGAGGAGACAGAGGAGACGAGAGAGAAAGAGGACGAGAGAGACGAGGAGAGACAGAGAGACAGAGAGAGACAGGAGGACGAAGAGAGAGAGAAGGAGGACGAGAGACAGAGAGAGACAGAGAGAGACAGAGGAGAGAGACGAGAGACGAAGGAGAAGAGAGAGACAGGAGAGAGAGGAGAGAGACAGAGAGAAGAGAGACAGAGGAGACAGGAGACAGGAGAGACAGAGAGAGAGGGAGAGACAGAGAGGACAGGAGAGACAGAGAGGACGAGAGAGACAGGAGGACAGAGGAGAGAGGAGAACAGAAGAGAGGACAGAGAGAGACAGGAGGACAGAGAGAGAGAGAGAGGGGAGAGAGAGACGAGGAGGAAGGAGAGAGAGAGACGAGGAGAGAGAGACAGGAGACAGGAGGAGGAGACAGAGATCAAAGGAAGACAGAGAGACAGAGGACAGGAGAGACAGGAGGACAAGAGAGAGGAGAGACAGAGACAGGAGGAGGAGGACAGGAGGAGAGAGACGAGGAGACAGAGGAGACGAGAGAGGACAGAGGACAGAGAGGACGAGACAGGAGACAGAGGAGACGAGAAGAGAGGAGGACAGGAGGACAGGAGGACAGAGAGGGAGAGAGAGACGAGGAACAGGAGAGACGAGGAGACAGGAGAGACAGGAGAGACAGGAGACAGACAGGAGACAGAGAGAGGACGAGAGAGAGAGACAGAGACAGGAGACAGAGAGACGAGGAGGACAGGAGAGACGAGAGAGACAGAGACGAGGAGGACGAGAGACAGAGAGACAGGAGGACAGGAGAGGAGAGACAGAGAGACAGAGAGACAGGGGACAGGAGACAGAGACAGAGAGACAGAGGAGAAGACAAGAGACAGGAGGACGAGAGACGAGAGACGAGGAGAACAGAGGACGAGATGCAGAGACGAGACGAGAGAGACAGAGAGGACAGGAGAGCAGAGACAGAGGAGACGAGGAGAGAGACAGGAGACGAGGAGGACAGAGAGGACAAGAGAGGACAGGAGGACAGAGAGGACAGAGAGACAGAATGAAGAAGACAGAGCAGAGACAGAGGAGGACGAGGAGGACAGGGGACAGGAGACGAGAGGACGAGAGACGAGAACAGAGAGACAGAGAGACAGGAGAGAGGACGAGGAGGACAGGAGAGACAGGAGGACAGAGAGGACAGGAGACAGAAGAGAGACGGAGACAGGAGGACAGGAGGACAGAGAGGACAGAGAGGAAGAGAAGAGAGACAGAGACAGAGAGGAGAGAGACAGAGGACAGGAGACAGACGAGAGACAGAGACAGGAGACGAGACGAGAGAAGAACAGGAAAGAGGAGACAGAGACAGAGAGACAGAGAGAGACAGAAGAGAGAGACAGAGGCAGGACAGACGAGAGACAGAGACGAGAGGACGAGAGAGACGAGGAGACAGGAGGACAGAGAGAGAGACAGGGACAGAGACAGAGGAGGAAGAGACAGAGGACGAGAAAGGAGGGACGAGAGACAGAGACAAGAAGTAGGCGAGAGACGAGAGAGACAGACAGACAGGAGGACAGGAAGGGAGAGGACAGGATGGGGACGAAGATAAGGGAAGTGGGAGAGGAGAGAGAAACGAGAGGAGTGAGAGAAACAAGAGAAAGGAGAGAAACGAGAAGAACGAGAAAAACGAGATAAACGAGAGGAGCGAGAGAAACGAGAGGAACGCGAGAAACGAGTGAAACTAGGGGGTTGATGGGGAGGAGAGACGAGAGGAAGAAAAGGAGAGTGAGAAAGAAACAGGAATATCAGGAAAGACGGGCACAATCAACTTCTATTACAGAAAAGATTCGCTAGTTTAGCAATACCCCACTAGGAGTTTTTTATTAAATTACAGTTAGTAAAAACAACACACATGCGCTCATTCATTAGCACTGTGTAACGAGGTTGTACGTAGGTAATAAGATAAAATGAAATACAGGGGAGTCAAGCTAATCATGCCTCGAACTAAATGAGCAAACAAATACACATCTAACTAAGTCTTTAAATCTGTCTGATAATGCTTAATGAAAATTGTTTTATTGAGAACTAAAGTTCTACCAAATTACTTTTTTTATCCGCAAACGTCACAAAAGTGACACTATTATGACTTAATGTCAAAGGTAAAAGTTTTACTTTTCAGACATGGAGTAAAAGTTGTACTTTTGTGCCTAGGCATTTTTATTTTTGCCAAATGTGCTTATTAAATATGCGTTGTTATGGTTTCATTACTTGCAAATCGTCCTGATTATCTTATTCTTTTACGTTTACGGATAAAAAAGTATATGTTATTCGGAGTAAAAGTGACTTTATGTAGCTCAGCTGAATTATTTGCCTCACTTCGTTCGGCAAAATAAACATTCAGCTTCGCCACATAAAGTATCACTTTTACTCCTAATAACATAATATACTATTATTCACAATTTTATATATGACATATTGACTTAATAATGTTACAATTGCAATCAACAAACTTTTTTTTTTAAGATTTGAACAAAATACACAACATATTACTTCAATTAAATACGAACAAAATATGATTTACAATGTGATACTAATTCTAAACATACCCCCACCTTGAAAGAATGTCTTTCAACATGATAATTTTATTGATCACTTTTTATTGGCAGATGACACAATTTATTGATAGCTCTACACAACTCTCCATATGGAGTTTTAATTTTCACCACTTGTACACATTTTCCTTTTCCTGCGTAAACGGCTACGACGCAGCGTCAGTGTAATGGAGGTACTAATTTATCTTCAATTAAAACTAACTTTCCAATAATCGCATTATCTTCTTGTGTTGTCCATTTATTGCGTCTTTGCAATTCTATTAAATAATCTTTTGACCAACGCTTCCAAAAATGCTGGTACAGCATTTGAATATGTTGATATTTTGCCAACCGATTGATGGGGACGTCATTAAGGTCTGGGTCAGGTAAAGAAGTAAGTCGACGTCCAATTAGAAAATGTGAAGGAGTTAAAACATCAAAATCATCTGGAGTACTTGAAAGAGGAAACATTGGAAGCGAATTTAAAACAGCTTCAATTTGTGTAAGTAAACTCGCTTTAAATGTAATTTACAAGATTTTATACTGGACTCCCAAATACCCCCAAAATGAGGTGAATTTGCTGGAATGAATCTCTAATAGATTCCTTCATCTGCAATTTTATTAACTATTGAATTTGAGGAATCAATTAAAAAATTTCCTAATTCTTGAAGCTCTTTATTAGCTCTAACAAAATTTGTACCATTGTCTGAAAATATACAATCAGGCTTTCCTCTCCGAGATACAAATCTACGTAGTGTAGCAATAAATGCGTCAAATGTTAGGTCTGAAACTATATCTAAATCACAGCTTTAGTATATAGACAGACAAATAAACAAACATAACATTTTATTAATTTAGCTCCCCTGCCATCTCTATTTTTTACTAAAAAGTAACCACCGTAGTCTACACCTACATTATAAAATGGAGGAGATTGACAAATTCTCTCTTTTGGTAAGTTACCCATAATTTGTGTATATGGATTTGGAGCGGATCTGAAACACTTAATGCATTGAAAACATACTTTTCTTACCAAATTTCTCCCACCGACTATCCAATATTTTTCACGAAGTGAACTAAACAAAAAATTTGGACCCGGATGTAGAAGCAATTTATGTTCCGCCTCAACAATTAATCTGGTAAGCGTATGCTTTCCATTTAATAAAATAGGATGCTTAGTATTATATGGAAGATCAGACATTTGTAATCTACCACCTACTCGTAAGATTTTTTTTTTTTTTGTGGCTGTAACTGCAAAGTTATTAGCCTTTTGCTACGCTACTGGTGTATACGCTATTTTGTGGATTCTATATTTTGTTGAATATTCCTATTTCTTTCAAATTCTGGAATACTTTGCTAATTTTAGCTTTTTCTATTTTGAGGTCTATCTGTGTTCCATTATCGATGCCTAACCTTCTTCTCTGGTAGCTTTTAGATCTTTACAAGACTCGAGGATGTGTTGTACAGTAAGTTTTCCATTGCAATATGTACATCTTGGTTGTGGTTTAGCGTTTAATATGTATGAATGGGTTAATTGCGTGTGTCCTATTCTTATTCGTGTTAAAACTACACTCTCCTTTCTCGTCATTGGTGGAAAACTCTTTCTTTTCTTGGATGTTGGTGTATGTAACTTCAAGAGTCTATTTTCTGCTGCCCATTCTTTTTCCCATTCATGCCACACTATATTTTTAATTTCTGCTTCATCTGTTTCTGGCGGATATTTTAGGTGAGGCTTCTGTAGAACGTCTTTCAGCCTACTCACTACTACACTCGGTTTTGCATCCGGTTTTACACTTTCGTTTTCGAAGAATATTTGGTATATAAAGTGGTTAGGGAGATTTACTATTTTCATAGCATATTTGAATAGTAGCCACATTCTTCTAAATCTTAGCGGTAGTATGCCTGATTCTACGTGTAAACTACTACTTGGGCTTGTTTGATATGCCCCAATCGCATATCGTATGCATACGTTTTGTATAACATCCAACGCTTTGAGGTTGGAATCCGCAGCGGTTCCATACGCTGTGGATCCATAGTCGAATAGACTTAATATTAGAGCGTTATATACCCGTATGAGAATTTCCCTATCTGCACCCCATTTTGAGTTTGAGAGAAATTTTATTATGTTCAACCTTTTTCGAGCTTTTGTTGCCACATTGTCGACATGATACTTCCATGTGAGTATACTATCAAGTGTTACTCCTAGGAATTGGTAATTAGTAACACACGTGATTTTATTTCCTCTCAGAAAAAGGTTTGGGGGACGATGCGGGTGTCTCAGTTTGCAGAAATGTACGCACAGTCTTTTCGTTGGAGAAAAACGAAATCCTACACTTGCTGCCTCATTTAATACTGCATTTATTGCGGTTTGCATAGGTTTATTGTGTGTCATATCGCCTTTTGATGATGTGTATAAGGCTAAGTCATCCACATACATGCATCGGACTATTTTCTCATGTAGTGATTTCGTTAGTTCATTTACTGCTATAATGAACAAGGTTACACTGATTGGTGACCCTTGGGGTATTCCAAGATGTTTGGTAGATAAATGATTTTCTACTCTAACTTGGAAATATCGTTCAGTTAAAAAGGATTTTATAAAGTTAAACATTTTTCCTCTTATCCCCCAACGATGGATCTTTTCCAGTACAGCATATCGCCATACTGTATCGTATGCTTTTTCTAGATCAAAAAAGACAACGGTGCCGTGTTCTCTTTTGTTGAATGTTTCCTGTATTGCTGAGGAGAGGAGAATTATGTTATCCCTTGTCGAATAACTTTTTCTGAAACCTGCTTGATATTTGTTAATAATTTTATTGTCTTCTAAGTATTTTATTAACCTTTTCTCTCGAGTATTTTACTTATACAGCTAGTAAGTGATGTTGGTCTATAGCTAGCAACACTAAGTTTATTTTTATTGGGTTTTAGGATGGGGATTATGATTGATGTTTTCCATCCTAAGGGATATTCTCCTTCTGACCATAATTTGTTAAAAATGTAAATCAGATCCATGGTTCCAGTAAAAGGTAAATTTTTTAACATGGAGTACGTGATTTGGCGATACCAGGCGAGGTGTCCTTTACACATTTTAATGCGTTGTCTAATTCGTCTACTGCAAACTCTGAATTATAGTCACTTTCGTTATGTTCAAAGTAGTCAAAAGAGGTTTGTCTACTAATCATCCTTTGTTTAAATTCAGAGGTATATTGATTTGAACTGCTTACTTCTTCAAGATATTGTGAAATTTTTTCTGATACGTCCTTTGGACCGGTAACTAGTTTTCCGTTATCTTCTAAAATAATTGGAACATTGTTAGAGTTTTTCCCGGACACCGATTTAATTTTAGTCCATATTTCTGTGCTAGTGGTTCTGGTATTCAGGCCCGACACGTAATTTTCGTTTCTCATCTAGTATTAGACGGCGCGCTATTGCTCTTGACTTTTTAAATTTTATTAAATTTTCTGTAGTTGGATTCTTGATGAACCTCTGAAGTTCCTTTTTTCTATTTTTTATTGCATCTGCAGTTTCTCCATTCCACCAAGGAACCGCACGTTTCTGTGGGTATTTATTGTTTTGCGGTATAGATTTTTCGGCTACTTCTACAATCGACGATGTGATGCTATTTACCAGAGAATTTGTTTCTTGGTGTTTGTTTATCGGAGGAATATTTGCTTTGAATTTTAGCCAATCTGCATGTTTTAACAACCATTTCCTTATGGGAACGCGATCATTTTCTGTGTTTCCTGTAGAAATTGTTAAGGGAAAATGGTCGCTTCCAAAAAGATCCGGTATTTGATCCAAAGTGTAATTAATTGCTACCCGTGATGTACAGAAAGTGAGGTCAATTGCGCCAAAGTTGTTTGATTTGGCATTAAAATGAGTAGGTTTACCATAATTTAGGGTTACCATGTCTGTTTCGTCCAAGAGAGCTTCTATTTCTTTTCCTCTAGTGTCGCACTTTGCGGATCCCCACAGTGTGCTATGAGCATTGAAATCGCTCAGTAAAATGTATGGTTTTGGCAATTGATCTATCAGTTGCTTTAGTTCATTTTTTGTCCAGTTGCCGTCTGGTAGGTATATATTACATAGTGTAACATTCACTGGCGAGCGGATGTTTACTACTACTGCTTGGATATTTGTTTTCAATTTTAATGTATTAAAAAAACAGCTATTATGTAAGAAGATGGCGACTCCTCCTTTTGCTCTGCCTGCGTATACATCATCATATCGAACACAATCATAATTTCTATATTTATCAGTATTTTTAAAATGTGTTTCCTGCAAGCTAATTACTGTTGGATTTTCCTTACTTATAAGCAGTTTATGTTCGTCCGATCGTTTGATGCAGCCATTAATATTCCATTGTATAAATGTGAATGTAAAATACTCATATTGTATAAATAAATAATAAATATAGATAAATATTATATGATAACGGACAATTTTACATATATTGTATAAATAAATAATAAGTAAAGATAAATATTATAGGACAATGGACAATTTAACATATATATTGGCAGACAAACAAATACGAATATATCACAGATTGATTTAGTATCACAGTTCGAATATCACTTCTTGTTTTGACTTGCACTGTCTTTCCTAAATTTGCTTCTAGGTCGGCCGACCTTTTTCTTTTCTTTTCGGGTGGCTGGGTTTATGAACTCCGAAATGGAGTTTGTATCCTCGCCACATACCGAGGGTGAAGAGCAACTAAGGCTCGGCTTTCTTTTTGCACCACGAAATTCTGCGTTCATACGTTCTACGTCTGTCAAGATAGACGATGTAGATGGAGTGTTATGTAATATACTTAACTCTTCTCTTATAATTTTTTTAATTTCTATAGCTATCTCAGCTTTTTCAAGATTGTTTTGAGTTGTGTTATTTATATTTTTACTAATCAAGGTCACTTCTTCCTTAATTATTTTTCTAATTTCAGGAATTATGCTGAGTAGTACAACATCACTCTTAGAGGCAGCTGTTACTTGAACGAAAGTTGCTTGACTGGTAACAGCTGATCCCTCCATCTGTTTAGCTTACGGGTAAGTTATTTTGTTTAGAACCATTATTTCTTTGATTCTATATTCTTTTTTATATTCAGGACACCCTTTCCAAACAGCTAGATGGTCTCCTTTGCAATTTGGGCATTGCTTTGGATTTTCACATATTGTGCCATCATGTGAGGATTTACCACATACGCATATTTTAGAATTTTTGCATATCTGTGCGGAATGCCCAAACTTCTGACAGTTATAACACCTGAGTGGTGCTGGTATATACGGCCTGACTTTTAGGGGATACATTGAAGCTTTAATAGACCTAGGCAGAGTATCCCTTCCAAATGTGGGAATGTGGTTTGGAGTATCCACCCATTCTCCTTCCTTTTTAGTTTTTATTCTTTTCACATCTATGACGAATTCGTGGCAGAGGCCTTCTTTTATTTCCTCTAGAGTACAATTTAATAAGTCAGGGCAGTAGATAACTCCCTTGCATTGGTTTAAAGTAGGATGAGGTGTTACCTCTACATTCATGTCTGCTAATCTTTTTACATTTAACAATTTATTTGATTGTAGTTTTGATTTGCATTCTATTAACAGCTTTTCTTTTACCTTTCTGATGCTATTGACATCTCCAATTAATCCAAACAGCGATTTTGAGATTAAAAATGGACTGACCTTCACAAAATCTTCCTCTTTTCTTTCCAGGAGCAGAAACCGGGACCATGTGGCCACCTTTTCCTGCATGCCTTTTCGGTGATTTGTTCACGCTGTCCACCTTCAGCGCCCGTTCTAGAGGATGGGTCCTCACTAGATAAATTAAATAAGTTCATGTTGTTCCCACGAGTATGGGAAGAAATAAATGTCGACTGCAGAAGTGCTCCCGTACTGCAGCAAGGCTTAACTAATTGCAACGAGAGGCAGCCAGGTACCTCGAGGGCAATTGTAGACAATGGACGTAAGGAACGAATATGACGAAACAGTATGCGACCAGCGTTAGCATTACCCAGGGAGTACCACGTGGAGGTGCTGGTTCGACTTTACTCCCCTCGTAAGATATTATTTTCATCCATAAATGGACTCAAATGATTGATTGCTCTTGATCTAACAACTTTATTTTGTTGCAAATATTTGATTCTTGACAATACATATCATTTTGCATAATTTTTATAAGAACATTCAGTGCATTTCTTAATTCCAAAATACCTGGTATCTTATTCTTAGTATTATTACGAACAATATATTGAAACCTTATGCAATATACAGCAGTTTTCTGAAGTTTTAATAATGAACTAAATCTCTCAAATGGAAACTATTTTAAAATATTCTCTAGGCCTACACTATTTATATGAACTTGTAGTTTCAATTCAGGTACTGTTTCTAACATAGTAGGGCTTAAATTAGGCCATAATTGTGATTCCAATTCAAGCCACTTAGGACCATGCCACCACTTACAATCATCAGCAATTTTTTTTGGATATACACCACGGAAAAGTAAATCTGCTGGATTATATTCAGATTTTACATAATTCCATAATGGTGGTGGATTTAAATCTTGAATTAATGTTTCTCTGTTTGCAACAAATGTCTGTAAGAGATTTGGGGAAGTTTTAATCCAGCAAAGTACTACCTACTGTAGAATCAGACCAACAATACGTCGCATCAAAATGATTTTCACTAAATTCTTTTATTTTTGACACTAATTTTGAAAGGAAATGTGCTGCACACAATTCTAAACGTGGCACCGATATTGTTTTTAAAGGAGCAACTTTAACTTTTGAACACAACAATGATACTTTTATATCTCCAGTACAATAAATACTCCTAATATATACACAAGCGCCATATGCTTGTGTTGAAGCATCTGAAAATCAGTGAATTTATAGTCTAGATGGATTTTTTAGAAGTGAATGTCTTGGAACCTCTAACTTATTTAAAAATTGTAATTGATTTCTCAACTTGACTCCAATTCCATGGGAATTGTTTCATCCCAGGCTAATCTTTCACACCAAAGTTTTTGTAATAAAATTTTTGCTAAAATAATACAAGGTCCTACTAATCCCAATGGATCATAAATTTTTGATACTTCTGATAAAATTATTCTTATGGTATATTTCTTAATATCCTTTTCAAACATAATGTTATATTTTAAAATATCTAGCTTACAAGACCAATATAAACCGAGTGTTTTATTTTGATCTTTTTCGCCGAAATATACATCAATAGAATTGGATTCAGCAGTTTGAAGACCCTCTAAAACACATGGATCATTAGATATCCATTTTCTTAATTGCAAGCATCCAGATTTTAATACTTGACTAACATCTTTAGATAACTGAATAACATTATCTGTGGTTGATGCACCACTCAACACATCATCTACATAGAAATCTTTTAATATTGTACTAGAAGCAGTATTTTCAAATTTTTGTTCTAACGCAAATAGTCGTTTCAATGCCAATTTTTTCGAGTTACCCAATTCATTGGGATGTTGAATTAATGGAATTTTTACCACAAATCTACCGTCAAAGTCACACTTTGCATTTTCTGAAAATAACTTTTCACATTGCAATTCGTCAAAGGACAAACAATTACTTATTGAGGGAATTTCTTCAATTTTCCAAAACTTTTCTAATTGATTTTGGACATCAGTTTTACTAAAATGACATAATGAAATATTTCGCCCAGTATCCTGAGTTGATCCTGTCATAACCCACCCTAATCTGGTTTTTTGCAACATCGGCTCGCTGTAACCCAATTTTATCTGTCCAACACACAGTAAATGATAAAATATATCAGCACCTAAAAGAATTTGGACATCACTAGCAGTAGCAAATCCAGGGTCAGCTAATTTTAGATGACTAGGTACAACAAGATGACTAATATTTATATTTTTTACTGATTGAAGGAACTACTAAACATGAAACAGATTGACTAAAATCATAATTAAGGGACATAAAATGTATGTAACATTTTTCTTTAATCCTACTTTCTTCCTGATTTATACCAACAATCGACAAGTTAATTTCTTATTTTTGCAGCCCCAAAAAATCACAAAATTCTTTTGTTATTAAATTAGCCTGAGATCCGTTATCTAGCAATGCTCTACAAGTATGAAATACACTGTTTCTATCCGGTCTAGGACAAGTGGCCGCCGCCAACTGGCCGCTGCCAACTGGCCGCGAGACAAGTGGCCGCCAGGACAACTGGCCGCCGGGACAACTGGCCGCAGCCGCGCCGGTACCAATTAACTTCCAATACTTGCAAAGGGGTAGTTTTATTTATCGAAAAGAAGGAAACAGACAGTGAAGTGATAACTCTAATGAAATATTTACAAAGTGCATAAATCTACAATATTTACATAATATGCAATTTAACAATTAACGCATGTATGTATATAACATCTAAATAATATAAGTTTTTTAATTTATACTAATTTATCTAAGGTTTTATTTTATAACGATTAACGGAATATTTTCACAAATAAGTAGTTTAGGCGATCGGTATGCCGTTATTGTAGAATGTTAATGGCATGTTTATTGCCGTTCACTAATTGCTAAAGGACAAAGAACAATTAGTTTTACCTCGAAACTCATTTATCATATGCTTAAAGCATTCTATTCATACAACTATTATTATTATTATATGTGCAATTATAGGTATACTTTAAAATAACAAGACTACGTTTTTTAAAAGTATTCGCTGGTATATTATTAATTAACTTTTAGTTGTAGCGGCCGACGCCGGCGGCCAGTTGTCCCGGCGGCCAGTTGTCCCGGCGGCCAGTTGTCCGGGCGGCCAATTGTCCGGGCGGCCAATCGGCAGCGACCAGTTGGCAGAGGCCAGTTGGCGGCGGCCACTTGTCCCATTCCGGTTTCTATCACTTACTTGTACAAGAGCTGTAGAAAGTAATACTTCGTTTGTTGTTTGTTGTTTGTTATAAACATTCATTTGTATTGAATTACTGATCAATTGTTGATCATCACAATGTTGTGGATTAGAACTATTACTATTGATTATAACTGAACCATTTCCTATATGATTTATATCGGATAGAGTATTTGAAATTGGTTCATGTCGTTTACTTGTAGTGGCTTTATGTTTATTATCCACCAAAGAAGTCCCAAAATGTATGGTGTTTTGATCCACATTTTTTACAACACCCTGCATTACAAAATTAACCTCTATGGTTTCCTTGCTTCAAACAATTAGCACACAAGCCCAAACGTCTGACTTCATTATATCTATCAGAAGCTGATAGCTTTAAACATTCAGTACAATTAATTATAGTGTGTGCTTCTCTACAATACACACAAATACTATTAGCAGTTGCAACAAATGATTTTGAAGGTTGTTTATGTTTATCAAAATTATACCTTTTCTCGTTTTTCTTAGTTTTTTTCAAAATTTGCTAACACGTTAATCCTATATTTTAAAAATTCTTTAAATTCTTCTCAGGTAGACAATTGTTTTCTGGGTTTCTTTTCTTCCCATACTCTCTTAGTAACACCATCTAATCTACTAGATACCAAATAAATAGTCATAGGATCCCACTGGTCAACAGCTACATTCAGTTTTTTTAAAGCATACAAATTATTTGTAATATTATTCACCATATCACGCAATCCGATGCTGATTCTTTAGAAAGATTGGGAATAGAAAATAGAAGTTTTACATGTTCGTTTACTAACATGCTTCTATCATTGTAATTTTCACATAGCATATCCCAAGCATTCATGTATTTATCAGACGACACATTTACCAAATTTAATACTTGTTGAGTTTTCCCTGTAAGTGCATCTTTCAAAAAATAAAATTTTTCAAGATTGCCGATCGATTTATTATTATGTACTAAAGAGCAAAATGCATCTCTAAATATTAACTAATTTTCTGAAATGCCATTAAATTTTGGAATCGGTATAGAAGGTAACTTAGGCCCAGTTTGAGCCAAAGAGTTATCTGCTAAATGGGTGTTTAAATTATTGCTCTCATTGCTATCACTACTAGACCTGGTAGAACTACCTGAACCTATCATAATAGTGCAAATAGAGACAAACTCATAATATGAATTTTCAAACAATGTTCTTTCTGATAATTGTTTATTATATTCATCCTCAAATTCACTAGTAATTATTTCAATTTCAGTTTGAACATTATTAAATTCATCCAACAAATTCTCCACCTTTTTAATCTTATTTTTAATTCAGTAATTAAAAATTGATCCAAATTTTTATGTTCGTTGTAGTTATTAGAACATATTTATTAAAATTTGTTTGTCGTGTTTTTAAAACACCCCGTTTTTTAATTAATTGTTTTAATGTAATATCTACATTATCATCCATGATTCATAACGTTACTTATAAAAATTGAATGCTTTCCTAAGTAAAATAACAATAATGAAACGTATATTTTGAAATAAAAAGGATACGTCAACTTACTTGATAGCCTTAACCAAACCTTGCTTTTAATGTGATCAACCAAAGTAATATGTTATATATATATATATATATATATATATATATATATATATATATATATATATATATATATATATATATATCTTCTACTTCTGTTGTAGGTTCCACTTGATACCAACCGGTAGGCAGTCACGTATTTAACAAAATGTCGAAACCAATATTTTCTGTCCACACCAATTATAATTATTTCTTTGAACAGAAATGTTTCTCCACAGTATATTTCCGAATTAAAATATTCGCCTCGACGAAGGACTTACCCGATATTTTTTGCTTTATGAAAATTGTTTTATTGAGAACTAAAGTTCTACCAAATTACTTTTATTCACAATTTTGTATATGACATATTGACTTAATAATGTTACAATTGCAATCAACAAACTTTTTTTTTAACATTTGAACAAAATACACAACATACTACTTCAATTAAATACGAACAAAATATGATTTACAATGTGATACTAATTCTAAACACTGTCTGTATCACGCTTTCGTCCATATCTCGATTTCCTTGAGTACTAATTTTTATACATTATCTTTTTCTTTTCACCATTTTTGCCCTGTGGTAAAATGATTGAGCTTTTGCATTTAAATCCTCTAAGAAAATTGTAAAAAAGTGTTTGATAAAGTCTTCACAAACTTTGGAAATAAATTGCAAAAACGATCTTGTTCAAAACAAAATATTCCGGAGTTTACAAAGCTTTTCAAAAATAAACTTTTCTTACAGTATGATTGTTTTTCGTATTAATGGCTATGTCTTCGTTTAGTAGCTCACCGTTATTTTTTTTAACACGATACGCCCATTCTCTGTAACATTCTTTTAACCTACAAATATTTATCTAACGTAGAATTTCTACGAGGAATTGTCAAAATAACTGCTATTATTCGATAGCTGCCTTTCCTGTAAAGGAAAGTTTTTTGGGTTTTCCCTAAATTTAGTGAAAAGTGCCATTAATTTGATGGTAAGATATTTTAACGCATTATACTAAAAATTAAAACATTTGCTCTTTTCAGGCACTTTTATTTTAGTTCAGGTTTATTTTACTTTTACACTTTTAATTTCACCGCTTTTGATTGCACAATTAATTCTACTGTTACGTACGCTTTCATTTTATGATTGCGTTGTGCTTTTAATACAGAATTTAAAGTTTGATTACATCTATTATATGAACGTTCGAGAAAATGCAATAAATATTGGTTTATTCAATTTCAAGAAGAAAATTTATAAGGATAATTCCAGTTTGGGTGTGGCTTACTACGAAAAGCATTATTTCAATATATTGCGCAACATTGATGCAAAGATGACATCACCATAGTTAAAATTTCCGTAATCGTTTAGATACCAGAGGTTATTAAAAAATTTTGTGTACAAAAATTTTACAAACAGGTAGTAATTTAAGGTTTTTACAACTGGTTTTTAAGATATATTTTATTTAACCCTATCACTTTAAATATTTAATAAACATAGTTGTATATTTATTATTATTTTACATTTTGATAAAATGTTTAATGTAGAACTCGGTTTAGTTATTCCGAGCATTATAAAAAATAACTTGGCGTCCGAGATCATTTTATTAGTGTTACATTGCAATTTTTATATTTATATTTAAGTGGTAATCAAGAAAATCAAAAAACTGGCCCTATATTAATCTAGCGATTTCAGTCGAAGGCATTATTTGTGGTGAATGGTTAGTATCTCCAGTTAGTTTAACGATTTGTGTTTTTGGAGAACTTTTTATTCTTATTTCATTATTATATATTAAAACACTTTTTTATTTTTTTATTCCATTTATACCAGTTCGTACTTTTACAAGTACAGTTTCTTTTTTACACTTTTCGATTATCTGCTGGAGAGCAACCATCTGATCAACAGATCCTATTCCTGGCATGAAGCCGCCCTGCACATCCCAGATCTTAGTTTGGGTAGTTTCAGGTACTCTTTCAATCAGTACTCTTCCAAATACTTTACCAGGTACACTGAGCATACCTTTCCTCTGTAGTTCTTGCAATCACTCTTGTTCCCCTTACCCTTATAGTGGCACAATCAATGATCGACACTTTTCCACAGATTAAGGCATACTTTGAATAATTCGCACAATCTTCATGTAAGCTTTGTACCTCGGTTTTTTAATCGCCAGTGATTTCATCCACGCCTGCTCCTTCACCTTCTAATTTTTTACCATGCATACCTTTAACATTACACGTAACAACTCACCATTCATTCCTTGCACAGTCGTTAGCAACGAGGCCTGACTTTTACAACCTTGACCGCCCCTTGTAACCAATTGTATTGTTCTTTTTACTAAATACAATGCAGGCAGGTCG
This sequence comes from Vesta saturnalis, assembly GCA_036346205.1. Classification (NCBI taxonomy): domain Eukaryota; kingdom Metazoa; phylum Arthropoda; class Insecta; order Coleoptera; family Lampyridae; genus Vesta; species Vesta saturnalis. The sequence goes on from JARFJB010002120.1 coordinate 3,689,720, forward strand.
CTTGCTAGACAAATCGTGCCGCGGACAATGTAGCATTTCCTATTAACGGTATCGTCCTACTACCGCACAGTTATTTGCCTGCTACCCCAGCAAGAAAGGAAGTAAGAGGTAGAAATAGAAATAAAGTCAAGAAATATATAAACATCACACCAATTGCAATCTTTAGATCTTTACATCATAGCATTTACATTCGAGTATCATTTGTTAAATTTGTTTTTTAACTGTGGCATTTTAAGTTATTAGCCTTCGTCCGTAAGAAGTGTTCTGGGTTGTCAACTTCAAAGCAGTTTAATAAATTTGATTGATTAAAAATCTAGCTATCTTTAAAACAAAGTTTGATTTCGTAGTTCCCGTTCACATTTCAGTGTTTCATTTTCATTTTTTAAAACTGTTATTAATTACTGAGGACAACTGTAATTGTCATCAAAACGTTTAAATTTGTTTAAAACGAAAATAAAAATACACGATTAATACACAAAAGATACGTATCTTAATTACGAATGATAATCGTAAAATATTTTGGATTTTCTGATTTGTACAATGTTTATATCTAACAATTTATTTTACTTGGTGTGATTCGTCGATTGGATTATATGACGTTGTTCAAATCAAAACTAGCGCATCTGTGCTGAAAATCATATACAAACCATTATTATTGAGAATGAAGACATTAGGCTGACCTTGGAAAACAAAAAATATAGCCGCATTAAGAGGAACTCTTTGTTTGACATCTATCGCTTCATTTGCTAATTTATTTTAAATGGTATTTGAAAAAGTTTCGCAAGCGTAGTGAAAAAATAGAATTAACCCGAGAACAATTACGCATAATGACTTATTATGACTTTAAGAAAGGTTTAAATGTGTATGACTACGAATAAAGTTTGAAATCAACATTTGGCGATCAGGTCCCTTCCTTGGCAACAATTTACAGATGGTACAAGTTATTCGAGTGTGGAAGAACTACAGTTGATCACCAGAAAGGCACATGCCCTCCCATTATCGCTGTGACAGAGGAAAACATTGGTGGTGTGGAGAAGATTATGGAAGCAAATAACAGAACTGGTTACGCAGCAATAGAGGCTCAACTTGGGATTAGATCCTTATCTGTGAAAACAATAATAGACGCCCACCTTCATTTGAATTAAGTCGTAAGTCGTCTTGCACCCCATCATCTAACATATTTTCAAAAAGCAGAATGAATACAAATTTGTTACAAAACTCTAACATTGCTTAAAAAGAAAGATGAACACCAAGTTTTGTCGAAAATTGTAGCAGGCGATGAAACTTGCATGTCACTTTTCGTCATGCCAACTCGAAAGGAGAGCCGCGTATGGATCCATTAAGACAATGCCACACCAACAATAATCAGAAGCAGCGAGTAATGAAAAAAGTAATGTACGCTGTGTTCTTTAGAAGTACTGGTCTAGTAAGCGCTATTAAGCTAGGGGGCAGAAGATTGTCACAGCTAAATGATACGTCGAACTGTCTGCCGGACGTGTTTAATAAATGTCAAAGAAGGGAATTATGCTACATCACAACAATGCTTCTTCCCACACCGCAGTATTTGGCTGCAAACAAGATTAATGTAATAGAATGCCCTCCATACTCACGGGATCTGACAATGTACGACTTTTGGCTTTTTTCAGAGGAAGACATCGATGTTATTATTCGGTATTATTTTAATAGTATTCCTAAAGCTGCTTAGCTTGGAGCATTTAAGTAGTGGAAGGAAAGAATGGCTAGTTGCATTATAGCAGAAGGCAACTACTTTGAACATATCTAAAATAAAATTTTGAAAAAGTTGCAGTTTCTTTTATTCTCAATAATACTGGCTTGACCCTCGTAATCATCTTGTAGGAGTATTCACGCATTGTTGGACACTTGGAAGACCAGGAATCTTTACTGTTAGGCTTTTTAGTGTATTAACTGGGTTTCTCCTTTAAGAATTTCTTGCCTTTTTAAAATTTTGAAGAAAAACCAGTTATAGGCGTCTTAGAACATCTTGTTAAAATTATTTCGTACAGAACGTCAAGGCGGGCATAACGGTCGAGCGGCGACTACCGATGTGTCATAATGTATAATAGTTTGGTAGTATAATGTGACGAAACGGGGATAACCCCAAAGTAAAAATCAGCTAGCAAACTTAATTATGCACTTATTTAAATATTTTATCCCAATCTTCGAAACATTCGGGACAAAGAGGAGGTTTAGCAACACATCCCTTGCACCTGTAATTGGTTTCGCTGCGTTTGTCATTTTTGGTGAATATTCTGCACCGCAGAATATGAGTTTTTCTTTTTGAAATTTGGCGGACGTTGAATTTTTTCCGGGAAATGTCCAAAACCATTAGGATCGGTAGAATTTTTTAGTCTCGTTGGTTTCAAGTTTTTTTCTTATCTGTTGCATTGCACTTAACCTGCCGTGATTGAATGTACTCATTAGCTGATTAATCGTCAGGAGTTGGCGAATCAGTTGGTCACGAAATAGTAAAAATCTGAAATTTTTACATTTTCTTTTGAACATGTTATATGAAGTTCACTCACCTTTTTGTACCATTTAATTGTTTAAGTTGGCGATGAATAGTAAGAAATCATCTGATCGCATCTATTATGTCCTTATTGTAGTCAGAAATTTCTTGTGATTTAATTTTCACCTGTCCATGCCGATTTCGAGTTTCGAGCAGTTTAGGGTGATTCGATAGTAATGGATAAAATTTCATGATTGTCTCTGTAGTTGCTAACATAAACTTTTTCACACCTCTGGCACATATACTCTCCTTTTTTTAATTTCTTCATAGTTACAAACCTGGAATTATTTTTTCTTGTTCGACGGAGGGTTCCCGTACTATGAGTTTTTTTGCTGAAGAAGATGTGTTGACAGGGATACACTATTATAATAAATAATAATTATCCATCTAGAGATAATGCCTTTTGTTTAAATATGGTCTCATAAATCGAAATACTAGATCTTCGAGCTTTGAAGGTTTTACTTCTTCCTAATGTGGACCATGTACCTCTATGTTAAGCACATAACCATCGATCGTGGTGAGTTCATAGAACCTTATCCCATATTTAGATGCTCTCCTTTCATGTATGTTCGAAACATGAGTTTTCCTCGGTGTAGTGACAATGATCGTCAACTGGCAACGGTTTCTGAGGAGAAAAACAGGACTGGCATCGATCAGCATGTTCATTAAAGGGTTAATTTTTGCCAACCGCTTTGCACCTTTTTCTGCACAGTAAAAGCACTGCAAAATTTGCTCAAATCTTTGACCGGAAAAAATGTAAAACAGTGGGATTCAAATATAATGCATCAATAGAAAAAAACTGTTTTCTATGAGGCAATGAGACTTGCTCTTGCAATAAACAGAGCACCACGAATTTCTTCATTTCATCTGAAGTTACTTCTCGAACAACACGTTTTCTACTATGTTTCCGGTAGATTCATAGTTGTAACAGTTTTACCGTATTCATTAGTTTTATCTTGAAGACTTACTACGTCAGTCGTAAAAACAGTGTCAAAAACATCTAGTGGGGTTATTTGTGGATCAAGGTTTACGTTGAAACCAACGGCATCTTTATCAAAGTGGAATAAGGGAATATCTCTTGAATCGGATACCCAGTCTTCAGCTATTGCTGGAGAGGTGACTGTCAGATTCACTTGATGAATTTTGGTCGTTGTTATGTTCTCGATTTGTATACGAATTTTGCAGATTATTTTGTTTTGAAGAGTTCGGATTCCATTGTATTTTTTTGTTTGAAGGACCAGCAACAGGATTTTCGGAACCATCAAAGCTACTTCCTTTATCATTAGTGTTAAAATTTGGATCTCACCCATATTCTCCATTATCACTGACATATTATCTTCCTCTTCATCGTAATTGCTTGAAACCTGATCAAATATCTTTTGCGAACGCTTCTGCTCTAGCTCATATGAAAAGTTACAATTGAAAATATTTATTTCATTTAGGATTTTCTCTACGTTTAAGCATAGTGTTAACAGAGGATGCAGTGAAAAGCTAAAGCAGCAAAAATATTTACGACTTTATAGCACTTTAGAATTAAAAAATAATACCATCTACAAGAACATTACGCGCAACTGGACACAAGCCAGCTGAATAATAAACTTGTAATGGTACCTACACGGCAATAGCCGCTGATATTACGTAGTATATGCGCGCGCCAGTGTGGTTAAAGAGTAGGGATTGTTAAGCATACGATATAATATGACAATTTAAGTGTTTGTACTGAGACACAAACTTGGTACAGTAACGCAGTTATATGGAGAAATGGACGGCATTAGCAGTTCTGTCAGAATAGGCAAAAAACTGGACTTAAGCAGCCGTTATATCACTCTACGATCTTTCCAAAACTACGATTATATGACGTCGTGTCCAACAATGCGTTAAGCTATACTAAAAGTAAAGCAAGAGCAATGAATTTTACCGAAATATTGGATTTTTGAAATATTTGGTATAAATTATAAATACCAAAGTTACAAAAATAGACAGCTCTATTCAAAACTATCAATTCAACAATGCAATACACAGCCTTTTTTTAAGCACGGTATAAAACTATACTCCCAGTATGTTGAGTAACAAATTAAGCCATAATTAAGTAAACACAATTTACTACAAATTTATAAATTCTCACAATCGTGTGAGTAGAAAATTGATCCTCTTTTGTAAATTCAATACATCGAATTGGATCTGTTGTCAAAATCCCTAAGGTATAAAAATGCGTAGAAATCAGAAATAATAAGCGTTCAGAATAGCACTAATTACTGTTAAAAATTAAGGCAATTAGTACAACAAACTTTAATAATAAATGAAGAAACAATCGATTAGGAGCTATAAAAGTAAGCATTTCTGTTTACTTCTTAATTCAAGTAACGTAGGATTGATGGTTTCCCTTATAAATAATAAAATAATATAATAAGATTAAATATACCTATTCTATTTTTACTGCATCATAACAATTACAGTCATTAGATTTTTAGTTGGTGTGTCAAGTCTTTAGCTGTGAATTTTCATACCATTGTCAAAGTTTTTCACAACATATTATTTGCGTTATAATACGGTTTATTAAATTTATTAGTTGATTGTGTGAAGATTAGTTTTTTTTTCGTTTTACTTCACTAATATCAAACAATAATTAAGTCCGTAAAATAATAGGAACCGTTGAATATTGATAACAAGAAAATGTTAAGATAGCCGTTAATTGTAAAAAGAAATTTTTCTTTCTTTCAAAATTAAAACTTATGAAGTACTATAAACAACCGTTAATAATAATTAAACCAGTAATAATTAACACCGTCCTCATAAATTAATTAACTTAGTAAAAATTGGATTGTTAAATAATAGTTTTGATATAAATGAGTAAAGTTAAATCTCAAATACTTTCTATAAATTTCAAGTACAATGAAAGGAATGTAATCATTTACCATTGTGTACAATTTTATGTATTTTAAATAATGCGAACACCGACAGATGTGTCAAATAGTAATCAGCTTCTGGAATTGAGTAATTTTGAATTGATAGAAGTATTACTAATTATTAATTAAACCGTTAGATAGAATAAGTATTTTTATTAATAGAAATTGACCGAATTTTATATCAATCGCTTTGTTATTTTACAAATAATAGTTTTAGTCCGTTAAAATAAATATTAGATCATTGATTGATTTAATATTAATTAAAACAAATTGTTGCGCTGTCGCCTCATCGTTGAAATTATGGAATTTCCAACCGTTCCCCACTTTCAAATGTCATAGTCTATATAGGTTAGTGCTTTCACAAACATCTTTTTCCTACATTTTCTTACTGAGACGTAGCGAAAAATTGCTGTATTCTTGTAAATCGATGAGGTAAAGAATAGTTTAATAATTAATTAAATTAAACTTAATAAAGACTAGCTCTATAATTAGTTAAATTTAAATAAATTCGCATAGTTAAAATTTATTAGGAATCATTCATTTTCATCCATCATTGGTGAAGGAATTTTGTTTGTCAAACCTGTGACCTTTGCTACCGTATCCGCCTTCACCGTATTAATTAAGTTTTAGGTTCATCTTTCGACCGTGAGGATTCAACCCTGAATTTATCCTCCACTGGTACCAGGTAGCCGTTTGAAACCGCAAGTTCAGGAGTGGACCCAAAGACCGCCTGAACAGTAGATAATCTTTTGGCGAATGTTTAATCGCTTCAATGTGACGAAGAACCCGTTATCCGTTTACCGCTCAGAGTTGACTTTGAAATAATATAAACTACCGTAACTTATAAGTACAATTAATAAAAATATTTCCAAACGAGTCTTAATTTTGTGCTGGATTTCGTTGAGGGCAAGCTTCACTTGCCACCACCGAAAACCCGCTCGGGTTTTCGGCGCGTATTTTCATAATTAACCATCGTTCGTAAGAGAATGTTCTAAATTGTCATTTTCAAAGCGGTGTAGTAATATTTAACTTATTAAAGATCTAGCTAACGTTTGGATAAGGTTAGATTTCATACTTGGCTTTCACTGATCCGTATTTGCAACTTAATTAATTTGGTGAGTTCTATAGGCGTGGTTCATTTTCAAATTAAAATTTACATTATAGTTTGATTTGTTTACGTAGGATTAATAGTTTCCGATATAAAGACGTTTAATGACTTACCCTGTATATAGCTAAATTTAAAATACGATTACATATGCACATTCTGTTTTACTGTTTCACAACAATTTGCATTCTTTAGATCTTTAATTGGTATGTCAAGTTTTAGCTTCGAATCCTGTTAGAGTTTTCAAATTAAAGGTTTTCACACTATAGCATTTAAAGTGTGGTATAACTTGTTAAATTTGTTATTCGATTATAGTATTTTTTGTTGTTAGCCTTAGTCCGTAAGACGGTGTTCTGAGTCGTCATGTTCAGGGCGGTTTAGCTATATTTAATTTATTCAAGGTCTATCTAATCTTTAAAGCTAAATTCCCTAGTGGGCTTTCACATTTTCGAATTTGATTTCATTTCAAAACATCCGTAGGCTGGATTACGGCCATATCAAAACTAGCACATAGGATTCAACCAATTACAAGTCATTTAATAAACTAATAGTGGAATATGCGATTATTTATTAATTTTTTTGTTTTATTAATACGGTTTCAAAACTTATTTGAATGATACGAATTGCAAATAAAAACACAAAATTAATTTAAAACACCTTTAAATTGTCTACAACTCAACGTTACTGATTTTATGGATTTAAGATGTGGCTAATTAAATAAATCGAATAAGTACATTTGAATAGAATTGTGTAAGTACTAATTACCAAAGCTACAAAAATACACTTCATTTGTAAGGTCAAAAAATCGAATCAGGTTAAATTCGAAATCCTTAAGATATGGAAATGCCTAATTTTTAGAAAGCAAGTATACCAAAAGTGTTGAGAATAGCACTAAATACTTTTAACAATTAGGATTGGCAGTTTTCCACATAAATCCGAGTCCCACGCTTAGTGATACACCCTGTATATTGTTAAAATTAAATTAAAATTCAATACACTTTCTGTTTTTACTATATCATAATAATTACAGTCTTTAGATCGTCAATTGGGATGTCAAGTTTTCAGCTGTGAATTCTTTTAGGATTCAAATTAAACTGTTTTACAACATAGCATTTAGATTACAATATGATTTGTTAAATTTGTTATTTTATTGCGGCACTTTTCGTTTGCTGGTTTTCGTCCGAAAGAGGGCATATTTTGTACATTTATCTAAATTAATTTCTTTAACTGTTAACTTTTACTGAAGACGATAGTAGTAAGGGGGCACCTTGGCCGCCATCTTGGATTTTGACGTCACAAGACCGCCCACGTGGGGGACCGGTTTTTCCACCCTTATTTTTACACGCTTACGTGTAGGACGTGTTTTTCACCCCTATTTTTTGCACATCCACGTGTGAGACAGGATTTTTAACCCTAATTTTTTACACATCCACGTGTGAGACCATATTTTTCATCCCTAATCATTTTTATATGCCCATATGTGAGACCGTGTTTTCAACCCTTATTTTTACACACCCACGTGTGAGACCGTATTTTGAATCCTTTCTTTTTCATCCCTAATTAAAGTTTTTGATTTTTAATGGCATACGTGAAGGGCCGTATTTATTACCCTTATTTTGAGATAATCTTTTAATTATTTTTATTAATATAAGATGATGATCTATTAATTATTTTTATTAATTAATTATCCTAGGGAAATTCTTAATCTGATAGCTTTAAGATGATTATGATCTTTAATTATTTTATTAATTAATTATTTTTAGCCCCTGGAAAATGATGTAAAAGATAGTTTATTTAATTTTGTGTTTTACTATTAACATTTATTAGAACTTGTTTATCAGATATTATTTAAAGAATTGATTAGGTAATAATAATTACGTAGGCAATGACTGTATTTTCCCATTTTATTTTATTAGCGTATTTTTTACCAATGAGATTGTTATTACATTTATCTTAATGCCTATCTACAGGTTGTATTTAGGGTGGGGCTGGTCTAGGGTTAATCTTAGGGTTATTTTGGTGGTATTAAGGTACTTCTGGCTATATTAAGAACAGTGCCCCTGGAGGTTAGGCAAATGCACACGCATACAGTGTTGGAAATTGCATAATTAATAAGATATTATTATTAAAATTATCGACCCTATTGCTTTAAAATGGCCACATGCTATTGGATGATCTTTTACCTAAAACGTTGTATTTCTAATAAGGAGGTTCTTGTGCGACACGTGTAGGGCTTCGCAACTTGTTCTCAGGCCTTCGCCCCTGGCTGGAGATGGTGTGGGAACCTAACCTTATAAGACAAGTGTAGAGCGTAGCTCCTATCGTGGCCCCCTTGATGCAATTGTATGTTGTTCTAACTTAATCTTACAGCTGTAGGCCTTCGACCCATCATACAAAATTGTATTCTAATAAGGAGGTTCTTGTAAGGTAGGACTTGTATCAGGGTCGGCGCCCTGGCCCCCTTGAGTAAAAATTGATTTTAGCGCCATCTAGTGGCGTATAGACTAATGAACATTTTCTGAAGATGATAATGCACACCTCTCTTTTGCTCTATCTTGTTTCTTCCTCCCATCTCTCTCTTTCTCAGACACGCACAAACAAATCAATTAATTAATCAATCTCAAACAAAGCACGCTCGATAACCAGATCAATCTCAACCAATCAACCGAAATTATGTCTTACAGTTCGCGGGAAACAGATTACAGTTGAAACTGAATACATTCAAGTCTAATTAAATATGACGTGAAATAATAAATAATTTCTACCCTAATGGAATGATGCTTTATGTATAGGCAGATCCTCTAAACAGCCACCACCTATACATTCGGAACATCATATCTGATTTATTTGCATGTTCAATTACTTACACACAAAATTGTTTCATTGCAATGTGATCATTAACATTTGTAAAAACCCATTAAAAAGTAATAATTACTTATATAACATAAAGTTAAATTAAAATAACATGTTTTTAAGAATATCAAGTTGACATAACGGAAATAAAAGGTTTTAATGGTTTATTATTATATAAGTGAATTAACAATAACTACAACTTTAAAATCCACGAATGCGTACTTACTATTTTGTAGAGCTGATCTTATGACGTTATCCTATAAGCATGATAATACATTTTTAAAAATCTTTATCGGTATTTTTGTTAGCAATATCAGGTAAAAAACATATATTAAAAATAATACGCTTACCTTTAGAAGTTTTCCTTCAACGCTGCCATATGCTAAACTGAAATTTTTTATACAACGTACCTCACTAAAACACGCTTTGTGAATGGCTGAATATAAAACACTCGATTACATACCGGACATTAACTATTTAGAAAGTAATACAGAAAACCTGAATTCGTATTTAATAATTATGTTGTACTTACAAAAATTTACATTCAAAACACAAATATTTTAAAACGTCTAATACCACTAATGTTGCATCATAATAATAAAAACTCATTATACAGTGATTACACATTAAATACTTAAAATATGTAACTTGATACAACGTCTATTATTACATAGAGATGGGATTATTCTTAAATTTAATTGATTTCGATAGAGCTCTGGAAATACTACAACCGTTCGAAATCTTGCTTCTTCTCTCGATATCAAAAAAGCTATACTAGTGATACATTAAGTAAGCATAATAGCGGATACAGCTACATTGCTAACGATTATTGATGTTTTTTGCATGAGATTCTATGGTCGAGATATTTTCTCCTAAGACGCCAGAACGTAGCTAGCCTTTGGTCTTGTGCGCAAGCGTGCTCGTCAACGTTCGGGTAGAATCGGACATCTTCGGGGATGTCTGAAGTATTGACCTAACCACACTCTAACATAGCCCCTGGGGGCATGTTTATAAATCTAAACGCCTCTTTTATGGTCGAGGTATTTTCTCCTAAGACGCCAGAACGCAGCTAGCCTTTGGTCTTGTGCGCAAGCGTGCTCGTGAATGTTCGGGTAGAATCGGACATCTTCGGGGATGTCTGAAGTATTGACCTAACCACACTCTAACATAGCCCCTGGGATATGTTTATAAATCTAAACGCCTCTTTTATGGTCGAGGTATCTTCTCCTAAGACGCCGTCTTAGGAGAAAATACCTCGAGGTAAAAAATACGCTAATAAAATAAAATGGGGAAATACAGTCATTGTGTACGTAATTATTATTACCTAATCAATTCTTTAAATAATATCTGATAAACAAGTTCTAATAAATGTTAATAGTAAAATACAAAATTAAATAAACAATCTTTTACATCATTTTCCAGGGGCTAAAAATAATTAATTAATAAAATAATTAAAGATCATAATCATCTTAAAGCTATCAGATTAAGAATTTCCCTAGGATAATTAATTAATAAAAATAATTAAAAGATCATCTTATATTAATAAAAATAATTAAAAGATCATCTCAAAATAAGGGTAATAAATACGGCCCTTCACGTATGCCATTAAAAATCAAAAACTTTAATTAGGGATGAAAAAGAAAGGATTCAAAATACGGTCTCACACGTGGATGTGTAAAAAATTAGGGTTAAAAATCCTCTCACACGTGGATGTGCAAAAATAAGGGTGGAAAAACCGGTCCCCCACGTGGGCGGTCTTGTGACGTCAAAATCCAAGGTGGCGGCCAAGGCGCCCCCTTACTACTGACGATAACAGTAAGTGTATATATAAATAAAAATATACCATAAGACCCAAAAAGTATGTTTCGTAATTGTGCATGGCAATCGGGATAGTATTTACACCAAACCCTTTTGATTTATTGGACTAGTTAACACATTATTTTTCTTAGTGCGAGTTCCACAGATCTTGTTCAATACCTCCCAACCTACACATACATATGTAGGTATAGATGGTTATGCAATCGACTTTTTCTTCGCTATCGCTAAATCGACTTATTAGCTGCATATTTAAAAGATAAAAATACCTGGGAACATATCGATTAATCATGTTCTATGCAATTTTTTGATATGACGCGTAATTTAGCGTAAAAAAGTTCCTAAGGTAGAATTTAAGCGTTAGTTCAAATTTTTTCATTATCTGAATAACGATTAATTTTATAAGAAAAAGTGTAGACGTATTTTTTAAAGAAAACTTAATTTTACATAAACTTTCTTTATAAAGTCTTTTAATGTAAAGCGAAATAAATGTAAAAACTAAATAAACATGATTGAAAATGCTGAAGCTGTATTGTCGATAGTTTTATAGAAGTGGGCGGCTTTGAATTTTTTTTACGTTAACATGTATTTATGTCTGTGAATCTCTATCTGACATGAAATTTTAAACATCTACTTGACATAGATTATTATTTTTGTGTTTACAGTGTTGCCTATTTTTGTGAGCTTCTTATAAGAGATGTTATATACACTCACCGGCAAAATAATCGATCCACTCAAAAAATTTATTTAAAGTTTGCTCATTAATAAATTTGTTATTTTAAATTCGATTTGATTATTTTCTTTTTTTCGTATTGGAGGTAAATTTATATGAAATCTAGCGCGCTTTGAATTAAAAAAAAATAGGGCGTACGTCATTTTATATTGGGTGACAGAAAGTGTTTTTTTACTATAACTTTAAAACTACATGTGGAGTGTCAGAGTTGTTCCACCTTGTAATTCCTTATTTTGTTATCAAGACACATAGTTTCTTTACAATTTCGTTTTTTATTTATTAAAATAGCTTAATTTTTGTAAAAGATACAAGGATTTAAGGAAAACGTTACATTTTTACATTTTTCCTATGGTAAAAGAATAAGTTGACCAGGTCTCCTGGTACGCCGTCCACTATCAAAAATCCGCCTACTTATTATTCTATCACTTACTTAAACTTGCCTTACGTCCTTTAATCTGTTTTTCATTTGCACAGAAGTGACTTTTCTGTCACTCAAAACATTTAACGTTATAAAGCGATTATCTCGCTCACTAGTACATTTTTTTCGACCACAATGATTTCTTCTTGTGAATACACCAAACTCACGAAACCGTTTTACAGATTTTTACGTGTTGAAACTTCCAACACTCTGGTCCCATAATACTGTGACCTACCATCCTGAATCAAAGCAATAGCTCTCGCTGCGTCCGTAACAAAAAGATCCATATTTCAAATTATTATTCGACAAGAAACACGTTCAAAAATTTAATTGACAAGTATTAGATTTCAACAACTGACAGTAATTCCAGAGCAACTTATTGTTATTGCCACAGGAAAAATGTAACGTTTTCTTAAACCCTTGCATTTTATAAAAATTAGGCTATTGTAAAAAATAAAAAGATAAATTGTAAAGAAACGATGTGTCTTGATAACAAAATAAGAAATTGCAAGGAGGAACAACTCTGATACTCCACATGTGGTTTTAAAATTAGAGTAAAAAAACACACTTTGTGTCACCCTGTATAAAATGACGTACGCCCAATTGTCTTAAATTTCAAAACGTGCTAGATTTCATATAAATCTACCTACAATAAGAAAAAAAAAATCAAATCGAATTTAAAATAACAAATTTATTAATGAGCAAACTTCATCAACTTTTTGAGTGGATCGATTATTTTTCCAGTGAGTACAGTTATCATAAAAAAAAGTTATTAAAATTATTTCATTTCTTTTAATTTCCATTTTGTAGGTTGGAAGGTCGTGTGGTGCTCCACACCAGATATTTTATTTTCAATTCCAACAATTTACTTGCTCTTCAAAATGAAAACATTCGTCCACTTCATTATGTGATTTTGGGCAAATCAAAATTAGTGCATCGAGGTTACAAATTATACATTCATCTTATACGAAAATTAAACTACTCGAAAAATAAAGTAAGACCCATCAATCTTTACCTTCCAACCTATATACAACGTGTCCCAGATAACACTTCCAGCATGGGGCTCTCGCTTATTATAAAAGATACAGATTTGGTTAAATTAGATGAATTACTCCTAAGGATTAGTGAAATTATAGGACACTCTAATTTCCCAATTTCCATGTATTTTAAGACTTATGGCAAGAAAAAGAAAAATGTCAAATTTCTTTTTCTTGTAATATCTTTTTTGTTATATTAGACATATAAATTTTATTTGCACTTTCTTAAGATATTTTTTTATGCAGAATTTAAATATCAATTTGGATTTTTTTTGTACTGTCTATTTTTTAGTTTCAACCCCTAAATTAAATCTTTCTTATGGAACGACAAGTCGGATTTGAAATAATTGATCGTGTTTTTTTATCCTCTTTACAATGATATAGCACATGTACTATCTGTTTTTAAAAACAACAAAGAAAATTTAAAAAAATGTATTTTATTGAAGACTCTAACAATAAGTAGGCCGTGAAACATGAGAAAACGATAAATAATAGATAACAACAAGAGTTAAGCAGGTAATAGTATTGGAGATAATTGTCCAATTATAAAAGATATTCAAACAACTGACCATTCCGTTCTAAACATAATTGTGCCCTGCGTAGTGTCGACGTAATTGCTCTGCGTAGTTTTTGGCGTTTAATGCTACCAAATGCTGCAAGAACAGCTTCACGAAGATCTTCGGCATTCTCAAATGTTTGCACGTACACTCGGTTTTTTACGTAGCCCCAAAGGAAAAAGTCCAAGGGCGTTAGGTCTAGAGATCTGGGTGGCCATAAAATCGGCCCTCGATTACCAATCCATGAATTTGGAAACCGGTTATTAAGATATTCGCTGATGATGTTTGAATTGTGGGGTGGCGCGCCATCTTGTTGGAAGCGAATAATTTTTAAGTGACATTAAATTCGATTGTGTTTTTATGTTTCACAGCCTGCTTATTGTTAGAGTCTTTAATAAAACACATTTTTTTAAATTTTCTTTGTTGTTTTTAAAAATAGATAGTACATGTGCCATATCATTGTAAAGAGGATAAAAAAACACGATCAATTATTTCAAAGCCGACTTGTCGTTCCAAGAAAAAATTAATTTCGGGGTTGAAACTAAAAAATAGAAAGTGCAAAAAAAAATCCAAATTGATATTTAAATTCTGCATAAAAAGTATCTTAAGAAAATGCAAATAAAATTTATATGTCTAATATAACAAAAAAGATATTACAAGAAAAATAAATTTGACATTTTTCTTTTTCTTGCCGTGAGTCTTAAAGTACATGGAAATTTGGAAATTGGAGAGTGTCCTATAATTTCACTAATCCTTAGGAGTAATTCATCTAATTTAACCAAATCTGTATCTTTTATAATAAGCGAGATCCCCATGCTGGAAATGTTATCTGGGACACATTGTACATATACATATGTAGGTATAGAAGGTTATGCAATCGACTTTTTTTTCACTGTCGCTAAATCGAATGAATTAACAACTTTGGGCTAAGTTTCGCCAAGATCGGCCATCATGTGTGTGTGTGTGTGATATATATATATATATATATATATATATATATATATATATATGTGTGTGTGTGTGTGTGCGTGAGCGTGAGAAACACTACTATCACGTCACGTGAACTCACGCGATATCATGTAAACTCACATCACGTGCGAAATATGTGCAACATCATTTTCATATAAACACCACGTACTTAAAGTACTTTTAGAATCACACTATCGTCACCTCATGCAAGTTTCGACAGGTTCATATAGTAACGCAGGAGGGTACGCTCTCGTAATTCCGCTAATTTACATTTTTCAGTCTAGCGTGTGGTCACGTCCATTGCTCTGTGGATGATTTAAGTGAACAAAGTGAACAAGTGAAATGGAGAAAAAAATAATAG